>BKCH01001213.1:275000-360727 GCA_008635985.1 Ficus erecta
TATGTGGGTTAATATTTAATAATATTGTATTGAATTCTTATTTGGACCACATATATAAATTTATTTTAAAAAAATTAGGAGATGGAGGGGCAAGAAAAGCAAAAAGACCTGAGAAGTAGAGGACTGTGCGTGGTTCCTGTATCTTGCACTCAGCACGTTGGAAGTGATAATGGAGCTGATTATTGGGCTCCGGCTAATTACGGCAGTGGGTTCTGACTTCCATTATTCTCAAAAAGCAATCAAATTTCTATATTTATTTATCTTTTATTATAATTTTTACGGATTTGGAGCCTTTTGTAAAAGTGATATAACATCATGAGCACTCACTCTGCTACACACACACACACACACACACACACACATATATATATATAAATATATATATATATATAATCTTATTATAAGACTGATTGCTCATGATGCTATATGCCTTTTCTATTTTAAATTAATCGACTAGATATTTGTATCCATGGAGATCTCTAGCTAGCTAATTAAGTAGTAGTGCTTAATTAATTAAAATTTTCTTGTACTAGTACTCTTTTTAACCTCAAGATCATGCTCCAATATTTATTAGTCTTTTCTTTTTTCTCTTTCTTTTGGTAGCGAAGAGTTTTATGTCATGTCTATCTCTATCTCCTTTCATATTATTGGTATTTGCTATGTAATATTGCAAGGTTATGGATATGTAGCACATTATCAGATATGTCATCTAGCTGAAAAGAAAAAAGAAAGAAAAAAAAGTGGAAGAGTACTGTTTTTTTGTATATTAATTAGTGAAGTAGTGAAGCCTTTTTCTTAAACAAATTTCTCTCCCAAAAATAATGGCATTTTTTCTTTTTTAAGGAAATTTTGGGTTTTAAGCCAATGTACAGTTGCAAATTAAAAATGGCGAAAATAAAACTAACCAAACAAATAAATAGATGTATTAGTTATTATATTTAGCATCTACGTACTGTCCCATGCTGTACTTAACTATATAAATTTTCATGTAATAATATATATGTGTTCATCATCTGCCTAAAATTTTCCCTTCTCGTGCTTGCACATATTTTACATGCATAAACGTTTTTCATATTATGTGTTGCAAACAAATCAAATAATTGTGATTGCATGCATATAGCTTAGCTATAATATCACACTTGACTTTATAAATCTTTTTTCCTCCATAATTCTGCTGTTACATAATTTTTGAGTTGTTTACAAAAGTTTAATAGAGTTTTTAGCATTGTTGTCCCTCAAACTCTTCTGAACTTATAATTTTGACAATTTATCTCCTAAAGTTTTTAAATTGTTAAAAGATTGAAATGCGTCTCATTTTACTTAACTTCCCCTTAAATTGCTAGAAAGCCCATGTGCGACTCATTTTAAGACGGAAAATCCTGATGAAAATTTACAAATCTGATTCAAATCCTAATACAAATCTTTCAAATTCAAATTTTTATTTAATGAAAAGTAAGTACAATGAAACTTATTGCACCAAATCAGAAAGTTTGGAAGGTAAATTGTCAAAATTTTTAAATTTGGAGAACTAATACCTTCTAAAAGTTTCATATATATAAAAGACAATTCTACCATATATCAAGGTAGAAATTATAACAGCAAAGAAAGTAACAAAAGAATATATAAGCAAATTTTATGAGTATTTGTAGGGGCTCACCTATTAGAAGGAGTAGTCTAAGCATTTTTAAATTCATTTTTTATTTTTGTCTAGTTAATTTATGTGGAAATTTTATTCACACATTACACTCCTAACAATTCCTCCTTGAACGAATAAACAAACGAAACCCATGATAATCACAAACTCCTCAAACGATGATCTATTCATTCATCTTCGTCAAATAGGAACATCATGACGATGACAATTATCTATCGAGATCTGGACCACGACTACATTGGGAATCTACCTTTGATACAACTTGTAGGAATTTTGCGGTTCTATCTCAAAACGTTAACCTACTAGAAGGAGTAGTCCAAACTCTTTTAAATCAATTTTCCAATTTTATGTCTAAATCTTACTAATGTGGAACTTTATTTATTCATACACTTTATTGATGCGGGTCATGTACACAGTCAGGCTATAGCTTATGCTGCCTCTTTATGATCAGACCATAATATAATTTTCAATAAATCTTTTGGGTCTTTTTACTTGATCATGATCAGTACTTTTGGAGATTGCACTTCTCACCAAACTAATGCCTTTCGGTCCCACACGCTCTTCCTACGTTATCCTGACGCTATATATTACATCACAATTTACCATGATTAAGTTTGGTTTTATATGAAAACAAGTTTGAAATTTGAAGTTTGAAGTTTGATTAATAAATTAAGGATTTTTTTTTAATTAATAATTAGGTGTGCAAGTTTGGTCTTATAGTGAGTTAATTAGAAAGGGAAGACGCATGTAGCAACCACAGCAATGAGCTGATATATATCTAGCTTGTAATACGATTAATTAGTTTTGATAATATCTATTTATGACATATATGAGAAGAATATATTCTTGTTGAGATGTCCATTTCGCTTCGAAAAAGAAAGAAACAAGATGTCCATTTCTTCCTTAAAATTCCATGAGATAATCTTGATGAATCAGAAAGTTGATATATATTTATATATATATATATATATATTCAATAAATTTCATTTGTTGTGTGATTGGTCTTATGATCAATATAGTACTTTCTCTTCGATCAACTTAATTAGTTTTAAGGACAAATCGAGGTAGTAGTTGCATAAAATAATAATTACTTTTCTACAAGATGCTTATCTCGATCTTATGTCATAATTAAATAACAACAACGAAATATTAGCTATATCTCTCTATACTAATCATTAAGTATGTTATATATGTTTGTGATACATGTGACTTGAAAATAAAGATAGATTATAAAAGTTGAAATTAAAAAAAAAAAAAAAAAAAGAAGTTACCAGTACATGCTACTATTTTAGGTACTTTATTTGTAGCCAAATAACACGTATTTAACATGACACTTTACAAATAATTTTTAATGTCTTTTATTATTTGGTAGGAGAGTTGGGCCAACAGTTTTGATTAATTTATTTGCATTCTTAAACAGCACTTCATCAACGTTTTTTGTTTTTGTTCTTTTTTTAGGGCACTTGATCATCAACATTTTGGTACACAATAAGCTGCGGAATCTTCTAGGATTTAACATATATAACATATATGTATTTACACATATATAAAATTTATCATTGCATCAATACTTAAATCGTAGCGGTTAATTTTATGTATAAAAATGTGGAATAGTACTCTTGAAGTAAAACAGTTTACAAGAAGAGCATGCTATATAGTTAATCCATCACAGAACAAAATAAAGAATACGAATCCAAAAAAAAAAAAAAAAAAAAAACCAACAACAAAAAACACAGAAAAAAAAAAAAAAAGTTTGCATGAATAACAAGCACAAAATATAATGGATACCACACTCGTGCTTAAACCTTTAGGTATAGTTATTTTCAGGCTCCACTGGACGTTCCATTCGTTTTAACTACTAAAGCTGATGAACTTTTCCATGACTACTCATCATCATTGGGCAGCCGATAACGTTATATATACACACATATATACGCACACACACACACACATACATTTATACACGCACACACATATATATATACATCCCATTATATATAACGCTTTCTCCATAGCCATTTCTATTAAAAGATGGACCCCAGTTTGGGATCTTTTTGGATCACTTTAGAGATTCCACTTGAGTGATAGAGCACGCTCGTCAATGTTTCAGGTGGTGAATAGATATGGCTATGTGCCATCGTAATCGTGACAATATTGGGCAACGCCTATATATTAATATATATATTTATATAAATCAGCAGAAAAATATGTCCATGTTATTTTGGTATATTTTTTCTTCTTTTCCTGTATATTGCTATGTGACACTATAATTAACTGGTTCTTACTAAAATTAGAAGTGTTTCCAGAAATGTTATGTTTAGTTTTCTGTCTTAACGCCAATTGGGCTAACAAATATTATTATGTTTTCCAATCACTTCCGGTTTGAAATACTTAGTTGGATCAAAGACATATTCTAATAATAATAATAGAATAATAATAACAATGATAACAATAATGAGGTAGAAAAGCACATCAGGGCCTGAGGGAATCATATATATAGTGATATGTGCATCAAAGCTACGATAAAAAGAATTTGTCATTATAACACAGAGTATATGGGTGCCAATTTTTAGTATTAATTAGGGACGTTTGACAGAAAAACACAAATCAGAATGTTCTAAAAGGCGTGAGGTTTGTTGTTTCTTTTGTAATTTTTTTTTTTAATCCTCATATCGGAAATAGACGTAATTCTTACATTAATATATATATATATGTATATATATCTTACTGCTCCACCTATAAAAATATATATATATATATATATACACACACACACATAGGACGTCTAAGCTTTAATAACATTTATTTTTTATACGTCCCACCATGTTAGTCCAAGAAAAAAAATGTGGTAGCATGATGTGTCAGCCGGGTGTACTCAAATTCAAGGAAATTTTTGACATTATCACTTTAGTACATAATTTTTTTTATTTTTTTTTAAAGTAATGCCAACATTTGAAGACAATGAAACTAGTGAGTTAATCAGCTGCCAAGTAGAAACATGTAACTCGATCGGATAGGCATAGCTGCTTGCTTTTAATTCCTTGTCTAGGTGAATTGTCATGGTTTTGTAAGAAACAACAAAGTTATGTGTGGTTGGTCTTTTCTTTTGCATCCTAATAGGTTGATAATCCCGTTTGTTGTCCCTTATTATATGTTGAGTTCGAATCAATCTCGATACATTTATTAAGATATATGAACTTAATCGCATGCCAAACAAACATAAATCTCATTTTCAAGATTATCCAAACCACGCTACTGTTAATCGCTATAACTTTTTTTATTTGCCGGAAAAAAAACCTTAAAAGCTATTGGATGCTTTCCCAAAAGTCCCTTAATTTCTTCACTAGATAACTAATTAAGCAGAAGAAATATAGGGGTTGAGCTTGGGTCGGCTTCTTGATTAGACTGGTTGTTTCCACTACTAGGAGTCCCTAAAGCCGATTTAGAATCCCTTGGAGTTGGTGACATGAAATGTTAGCAAATTTTGTCAATATAGAAATAGTTTTTTTTTTTTTTTTCCTGATGAAAATATAAAAAGAGTTGAACAGCTAACTAATGCTAATGTATTCGGGAAATGAGAATATCATAATCGTTGAAATATTTGTAATTTTTTTTTTTACTAATTAAACTGAAAAAAACAAAAAGAAATATCCAAAGGAATTTAGTGGCGCAATAGTTTTCTTATATACACGTTAGGTGGGCACTAAATAATAAATTTGTTTTGTTCGCTCCAATTTTTCAGCAAAAAGAAATTGCTAATTTTCAGGACCTGTTTCTTTCATATCCTTACAACTATTAGCTTGAAGTTGACAACATATATATTTATTATATACATATATATATTTATATATATATATTTATATATATTTTCCTAGCCCCCCTCGTTAACTTGACTTTTAAGGACAATGAAATGAAGAATCTAAATATGTCTAAAAGTTCTGAATTCAGGATCTATTAAAATGTCGGGAGAAATTAATTCAATAGAAAAATTATTTGAAAAAAATAAGGACACGAGATATGGAAAAACTACTAAGCTCGAGGATATACATACAAACACGTATGGAAGTGATCATTATAATCTATGATATTGACATGTCCATATTGTCCTTTATGTACATGGCACTACCTTGTGGAATCTTAAAGTACATGAGACCTTATAACCAAAATATATATTTCAATTTTTCCTAATTCCTGTTATATTATGTAGCTCTCGTCCCATAATAGCTTTTAATAACTTTATCAAATGTTTTTCCATATTTTAGCAACAATAATAATTTTTTTTATAAGTATTAGCAACAATAATGATAGTGCTACATCTTGTATTTCATTTGTATTTTTATATTTTATATTAGTTTCGTTGTCTGAATTACACTGATCAATGTAATAATCAAATATATTATTAATTTGACAATTTACAGGGTGAAAGAATCATATAACATTTTTAAAAAGAATAATAATAAATTATAACATTAAATTTTAAAGATTTCTTCTCAGAAACCTTTACATTCAATCCCTGAAGGATTAGGTAATACTCCCTTGCTCTTGGCTTTCAGGAAGATAGTTGGAACCAAGGACCAAAAGTGATCCCTATTTGCATTTGAGTGGGTTGGTTTGGTATGAGAAGTTATGGGAAAGAGTATATTAATTATAGCATCTCTAATTTGTGAATTTTTAATGATCGTCGTGTTCTGCATGCTGGATCCTTTACTATTCTATGTTCTTTCCGAAAGCATGCTAATCCCTTTGTTGTGCGGAGCTGAGCATCTTCTATTCGCTGGGATAAAGCTCTGGTCTAGCGATCCCTCCTAGCCGCCGCCTAGAGTGCTGCCTAGTATAATAATAAATAGTATAATCAAATTTATGATCATACGATATCAAAAAAACTCCTCCTCCTTCCTCGTCTCACTCTCTCTCTCTCTCTCTCTCTAATATGAAATTATGCATATAAATTTATTGTTAAAAATTAACTGTAAATCCGTTCGTTTCAAGAAAATCCAAGGATTTACCAAAAAATATATGCTACAATTTATTGTATTTTAAAAAACCTGCTATAAATTTCAAAAGTACTTATAAAATATGTTGTTTGCTATAATTTCCCAATTTATATTATAGGTAGATGTTGATTTTTCACAAATGACTATATCTGTATTTTTGTCAAAAAGTTAACAGAATTTAACACTTTCAAATCACGTGAGCTTTAATTAAGGCTAATAGTGTAATTAAATTTTTTGGTAGGGAAAATATACCAGCAAAAATAGCTCTATGACATAAAGTTTGCACAATAAATCTTTGATTAAATTACAATTAAAGTTTGCACAATAAATCTTTGATTAAATTACAATTTGCGTCTAAAATATCTTTGATTTAGGTTTCCTTCCAAATATATATTTGATTATGACTTTACCTTTAAATAAAGCTCATGTGGTTAGAAATGCTCAATTTCTGTATAAATTTTTAGAAGAATATTGATAGGGTGACCATTGGTGTAACAATATAAAAGTTCAAGCGAGTGTGATGTATAAGATCAAAAGTCACGGGCCTAAATAAGACATGATATATTATTCAAGGGCTATTTACAGAATTATTTTGTATTTGTTGTTGGGTTATAATTAATTGATTTTCATTTTATATGTGATTTTCATCTCAGTAATTATCATTGTGGGGGTAATTTAGAAGAATACCGCTAAAAAAACTTAATTCAACATCACAGAAAAATTATTAAATTTTTAAATGTAATATATAACCGTATTAATATGAAATATCATGCCGCTTCTTCGAAACCTCTGTGTATTGAAGAAGGTTGTCTATTTAGACAACAATGTTCAACCACTTTACAAATGTCGTATGATCTAAATTAAACGAGCTTGTAACAACTTGTATAGACAGGGTATCTAATTTCTTATAATGTTTTCTATTGTGTAATATTAAGAACACCAATTCCAATATCAATCATTTTATATAACTTACATGTTAATTAGTTGACATCTTTTATCTGATAAATGCAATATTTAATTATTAATTAATATAATAATTTTTTAAAATGCTTACCAAAATAAAACTGGCACTTCACTTATCCAGGTTAATTGATATTATAAAAAATAATTGGAGGAGTTGATTTTCTTAATATTATTCTTTGGGTTTTTTTTTTTTTTTTTTTGAGAAATGCCTCAAAAAGAGCACTTCTCTAGATTATTATCCCATAATTCGGAATTTAATCCTCTTACAATATCAAATAAAAGTGATTTCAATGCAAAAATCCCAACTAGTTTTACAATCCTAAACATATAAACTAAAAGGGTTTTCCCAGTAATATTCATCCTCTTCCGGCCTTTCGCCCCTCAATAATGTCTGAATTGGGCTTCCAGTTGGGCCTAATCTTGGATCCAACATGGGCCAATTTTAGGCAGTGATCTGAGCCCAAAAATGAGACTCGTAGGCCTAAATAAGGCCCATGTCATTTCACTATGCAGACACAAGCACAGCGGAACTGTACCTGAAGCTCTCTACCTTGAAGGAAAAAAAAGAAAAATAAATGGCAGAGAAATGGAACCACACAGCTCTTCTTGTAATCGACATGCAGGTTCTTCACTCTTTCTCTCTCTAGAAAACTCACCTCTCTCTCTCTCTCTCTCTCTCGATTATCCAAAGACTGTGTCAGATCAAGTTTGATTTCTGGTCTCGCAGAAAGATTTCATTGATGAGGATGGTCTCTTGCGAGTAAATGGAGGCAAAGCCATTGTCCCAAACGTAATCAAGGCCGTCCAAGTAGCTAGGCAGCGTGGTATTCCCGTAATTTGGGTATTATTTTATCCAATTCCAACAAAAGGGTCTACATAATTTTTTTTTTTTTTGCACATATATATATATATATGTATCTGTCATAAATATGTGTGTGTGTGTATTGAATGGTTAAGGTTGTTCGTGAGCATGACCCACAAGGCAGAGATGTTGAGCTATTCAGAAGGCACTTGTATAGTGATGGAAAAGTGGGTCCCACAGCCAAGGGAAGTGTGGGTGCAGAGCTAGTTGAAGGGCTGGTGATTGAAGAAGGGGATTATAAATTGGTCAAGACCCGTTTTAGTGCTTTCTTTGCTACTCATCTTCATTCCTTTCTTAAGGCTGCTGGGATTCACAGTTTGGTTATCACTGGTATGTCAAGGATTTTCATGTCTATATACGTACACACACACACACACACACACTAAGCTCGGATTATAATACAATATGATATATGATATAATGTTTTAGGTGTTCAGACTCCGAACTGTATAAGGCAGACTGTGTTTGATGCTGTGGCTTTGGATTACCAGCCTGTTACAGTTATTGTTGATGCCACGGCTGCTGCTACAACTGAGATACACGCCGGTATATACGAATTTTCTGTTATTTTGGACTTGTGTTGGATTTTTGTTTGCTCTCTTTTTGTGATTCTATTTCAGAAGAGATTAAGTTGATAACTTTATATATATATATATATATGTATATTATATATATATACTTGGTCCTTCAAAGTTAAAGTCTATCTTGTGAAGTGGGATTGCAATTCCCCAGTAAAATTTACTTTTGTTTAATGAATTTCTAGGAAAATTAGAGAACATAAAAATTGGGTTGGGAACTAGTTAGGTACTGTTATATTGTCCTAAATCAGGCCTGTGGATTGTTGGTATCTTTGAGTTTTCTTTTTCTAGTTTTTTTTTTTTTTTTCCCCAACCTAAATTTTTGCTCGTTTGGGGCCGTACCCTTTCAAGTTCCGTTAGCTTCTCCTAAGACGAGCCTACCAAAATTGCACGTTTCGAAATGTTAGAACTAGTCAAAATCATATCAGTCAAAAAATGATTAAAAGGGCTTATACATACTCTACCTTAGAATTCTCCTAAGATATAAAATAGTTCTCTCTGCAATCTACAGCTCTTTCACCTCTCAACCTGAAAAACAAAGAGGAAAAGGAACGTTGGAGAAAAAGATTAACAAGAGTTCTAATTTCAATCATCAATTAGCATCTATAAAAAATTATATAGCCGTTTGTTAATGTCGGCACAAATTTTAATAGTCTCTACCATAACGTTTCCATGGTTCAGATTATACTTGCTTAGATGTTTTTTTAAACTGTCTTGTGTTATCGAAAATATTGTGACTTTCCATACACTTGTGTTCTAAGTATTTGCCTTATAGTTTCTCATGTATTCTCGTTGTCTTTTAAGACGGACATGACTGACATAGAAATCTGATACTTTGCTAAACCAGCGAACATATTTGACATGAAGAATGTTGAAGTTGTAACTCCAACGTTACAAGACTGGTGTGAGCATGACGCATGATCATCTGTCCGGCGACCAACTTTGGATCGGTTCCACTCGATGATCACAATAGAGCATGGATGCAAACACGTATCTGTTTCAATAAGAGCTGAACTTTGCCCGCCTTTGTTATGGTTGCAGTAGCATCTCTTATTTCAAGTCACGCCGCTTGCTTCTACTAAAGCTTGTTCGTTGCAACACGATGTTAGATTGAAAGTAACGTTCATTTTTCGTTACTTTTGGCACTCTCGGGGTTGTGTTGTGTTGTGTTGTGTTAAGTTTGGCTATATCCATACGCTCTGCAAATAAAAATGTAGTTCTATTCTGATAGGTGAATATTGTATTGCTGAATACGAAGGAAACGTTTAGTAGTTAATATAACCTAGTTGATGCATTAAAGTTCTAGTATTATCATTACATATATTTTCTTCTTTTTTTTTTCCTCCTAAAGTACACAATTTCATATTCGCGTATCTGGTAAATTCTGAAACGAAAATCGGCCTCTAAAATGTGAAAGAAATCTTGTTATCTTGTTTTCAAGAAACATTAAAAATTGTAGAACGTGAAACGCTCTGTTGGGTAAAAGATGACATAAATGTTAAAGATCAAAATGCTTGTTTTCTCAAAAAATGGATTGTGATTTGTGTGTCATTGAAAAACTACGCGTCGCTTTAATGAACTAATGTCGCTTATTTTTCATTTTCAAACGATCGTCGTTTATCACTAACAACACAATTTTCGGATTGTAACCTATATATGTCGTTTTCAGTATTAAACGACATAAATGTTTGTGCTTGAACGACATGATAGTTTAACTACTTAAAAAACCACGTCGTATCAACATAATGAACAACATGTTGATTATGTAGATAGAGTAAGCAAATTCTCACTTGCGAAGGAATTGTCGTTTCTTCTGAACGACACAAATAAATGACATAGACGCCAACAAACTTTCTACACGAAACTGAGTGCCGATTTTTTAATGACTACTGATTCTATTTGATGTAGAGAAACGTGTAATAAGTAATTCCAATTAAACGATGTAAAAAATTCCCAAACGACAATAGCAAGAAAAGAGACATCACTTATGTCAAATCAAGACGTTTAGTCTTTTAAGAACACGTCGTTATAAGGCAATTGCCTATCATGGTGTCATTTTTCCTTTCTCCGAGAAAAATGACAAGAATCTGCCTAGGAGAACATAATAGTTTTCATAGGCAAAAGATGCTAATTTGCCTAAGATCCTTTGCTCCAACGGCAAGTGGAGAAAGGTTGGGAAGGGTTTTGAATTGAAAGTTTTGAGTTCGATCACACGCGCGCATATATATATATATATATATTTGTATTCATACGAAAAAAAAAAAAAACAAATGTACACATCTCGTTAGGTAGATTGACCACAATGATTTTCACGAGGAGAAATTTATGGACCTATAAGTGAATTATAATTTTTATTTTTATTTATTTTGATAAGACAATTATAATTTTTATTTAATACTTATACGATTGACACATTTGTTGTAGTACCTTTAAAAGTACAGTAAATAATATCTCTTAATTATAAGAAAATTTTAATCTATTTATATTTTTTTAATAAATAGACAATAAAAATACGTTAGGGGACACTAATTCTAATAACTTGGTATAACTCGATAATTTTGAGGATAGATACATAATTGCTTGATAGATGAATAAATTTACAAGTATACTTTTTTATCTGATATTTTTACAAAACAGTGTTTGTAACTTTTATTTGTATATTATTACAATAATCAGTTGATTTTAATATAATATTTTTCAGTATTATTTTTCATTTATATTACTAATTCTAAATAGTTCATATTACAAAATTCTAAATTAAAAGTTACATGTAAATCAATTAATAATTACAAGATACTAAATAGAATGTTATAATTACTGCACATGTATGTTCAGCTACATAATATGTACATGAAACATTCTTTAAATTTAAATATCCGTGGTGGGACCTTTTCGAGAAAAAAATAATTAGCCTAACCATCCTACGTGGATTACTAAGACGGCGATACTAATCTCTGTATATTTAAAACGACAAACAACACAACGTAATACTTGGAGAATGAATAGGTGATTGCCGATTTTTTTGGTCTGGCCTATTATTAGACGCAAGGATTGGGCATGCTTGGCTAAATTCCACTTGAATATTTCTACTTTTTTTGTTTTGTTTTGTTTTGTTTTTTTTTTCTATTTCTTTTTTCCGCCTAATTTACAAGTAAAGATGCAATATTCCATTCGAACATATGTGGAAAGTAAATGACTCTTTTTCTAATCTTTATCTATCTCTTTCTACCAAGTAAAAGTGATGCTTCACATGCATTTATTAAGTGACCAAAATACCCCCCACTGACATATTAAAAAAAAAAAAAAAAAGCCTGAAAGGTGCGTCCATTTTAATATAATGATGATCATGATCCACAAAAAAAAGATTAATAGAGACAACGCATTAAAAATGGAATATAGAGAGATACAATAGTGGGATTGGTTGGTCCATTGTTAGAAAGTCGAAAACTAACATCCATGTGAAAATGTTCCCATTTTGTGATCTTTTTTTTTTTTTTTTTTTTTCCCTTGGAGTTCACTCTTTTTTGTTGGAAAGTTATATTTTGGTAATATAAAATGAGTAAAAATTGTAAACCCAAAAAAAGTGTTTATATGTAACAAGTGGGGTGTGAACAAAAAAAGTCTTCTTTACACGTACGCAATCGAAAGTATATACACACACACATATATATATATAGATATATAGATAAACTTTGGTATAGATGTTGGGTATTGTGATATTAACAAGGGAATGTATGAGAGTAAGAGAGAAAGAGACATGGAAGCGTGGGACTACAATAAAACTTGGATTATGTTTTCAAAGCGGCAGTCAAAGGTTCGCCTAACGCTTTGCTCCATATGGGTTTGGACAAAGGAGCTTTGAGAATGGTCGGGAAGGGCCATTCTTAATGGGCCCTACAAGCCCATAACTCCAAGAGGGCTTTTGTCATGTGGGCCCATTCTCTCCTAACTCCACAGTCCACAGCTCGCCTCAATAGCGTGCTTTGATCGAAATCATGGATCAAAAGTTCAACAACAAAACAAAAGGGGGCAAAGTTTTGCTTTCAAACATTTTTATTTTTATTTTTATTTTTATTTTCTCTCTCTCTCTTTTTCTCTTTTTCTTTTTTGGCTTGGGAGCTTTTGGATCAATTCATTTGCACAGCATTACTGTCTACTGACAACTCAATCGTTCTTTCTTTTTTTTTTTTTTTTTTTTTTTTGTTCCCTTTTTCTTTTTGGTAGAATAATGTTCTTTTTAGTTAGTTCAGAGAACATATATTGTATTATTAAAAAGATGTCGCCTAATAATATGGGAGCAGTGTCTCTTGGGACTGCGTATATGCGGTATTAATTTTTTTTTTTTTTTTTTTGGTAAAAATGAAGTGTGTACTTGGAATAAATCTCAATCTAGTAGTAAAACTAAAAGAAGAATTTTTACCATGAATTTAAAAAGTTTTATTCTTTAAAGTGTTCCTTTTTATTTTTTAACATGTGATGCACGATGTGAACTCTATACCGGCTGTAGTGTATTTTGATGTGGAGTTACTGATCACATTTTACACTATGTTTGATAGAGGTGAAAAGTGTGAGAAAAGAAAATTGTAAAGAGAGAAAAAGGACTAATTGGTCTTCTCGTTTTTATCTCTTCAAAACATGGAGAGATTTTAGGAAAGAAAACTTGTTACAACTTGCATGAACAGTCAAAATATCTTTTTTTTTTTTTTTTTTTGTTTTGTTTTTCTTCTTCTTGATTTGAAGTAAACTAAAGATAATTAATAGGTAAAATAGTCACTTACCTAATCACTTATTTTCTTTACTTTCTACGTACCAAACAAGACAGAGAAAAAATAACTTCCTTTCTCTCATTCACATTTTCTATTTCTTGCATGTTTTCTCTACCTTCCTTTTTGTCTCCCTCTTACCAAATAGAGTGTTAAGAGTGAATTTTGAGTGTAACAAAAGAACAAATGAGAAAGGTGGGCACTTAGTAATAATAAATGGATATAAAATCTAGGAAACCTTCCCCGTTCGACAACCATTCTGTTTGACGGTATAATCTGTGCACGAAACCGGTATAATCTGGAGAAAATAGAAAACGGTATAATTCGCTAGAAAGAGAGAGAGAAATAATTTTCTCGTCGAACAATCAGTACCGGATAGGAAAATTCTCTTAAAATTCATTGTAAGTTTTTAACATAATTGGATGATAGTAAAGCAAGAAGAGAAACTTTTTTTCTTTTCTTTTCTTTTCTTTTCGTCACCTAATCAGTCAAATGAGGTGCATTATTGTTGCCCAAGTCATTTTCTTTTTTGTGTAAATTCTATCTTCCGAGTAAACCGTTAATGGAAGAAGATAGGACGTCATTTCTAGACCCAACTGTAAGTTTTGAAATAATCATCTCTTATTTGATAACAGCTTGCATTCAATTAATCTAGAGGCTTCAGCAGATTGAGGGCCTTTTTTTTTTTTTTTTTTTTTTTTTTTTTTTTTTTGCGGGTTTTTCAGTCTCTTATGTTATGTGACAGAAAGTTGAGAGGGACGAGCATGAAATTCAACCAACACGCAAAAGTCTAGATTATGAGGGGGCATGGTACTTTGCTAATGTAGACTGGTGGTAGTATTCGGTGGCAATAAATGTTATTCTCTCTCTCTCAATATATATGTCTATATATCTATATATAGATATACATATATACATATATATATATATATTTAGGGCTCCACCAAAAATGATTTATTGCAGATGGGCAGGTGGGTAATTATAGAGTAAAGTAGTAAAGCGTAGGTGGAGTGTCATGTAGATCACAGAAATATGAAAAACTTTTCAAATGAATTAATAAGTGGTCTCCATCTATCAGCATTTACAACTGTGGGAGGCTTCGTCCGTCGTCCGTCGTTTAGTGGGATGATAAGATTATTCATTTTTCTAAAAGATTTTGGATTTGAGTTATTAAGAACATGATATATGACTAAATCATTTAGTGAGAATTCATATGAGATTATTGAGTATTTTATCTTCTGCCGTTATAATATTTTTTAAATTAAAATATAAAATTATTGTGAGAAGTCATGTCACCACAGCGGAATATGGATAATAGATATTACTTTACATGAGTTATACACAATGACTATTCATAACTTGACAATGAATGTTATTGTTATTATTATTTTTATTTATTTATTTATTTATTTTTTGGGTTCATACGTCTTAGTCATTAGATATGGCCACTATCCGATAGTTAAGTGTAGGATATTTGTTAAGAGGAAACTCCCTCTTTTTTTTTTTTTTTTTTTTCCCTTAGCGGGTGCAAAGGAAAAGGAAAAAGAAAACTCTTTTTATTTTATTTATTTATTTTTTGTGGCTATTGGGGGACATGAAGTTCAATAATTAATGTTCTTATGGATAATAAAAAAAATCATACATATGAAGAGTCTCAAATGCATGTACAAAGGGATTGCTGGGTCCTCATTTTTATTTAATGAGGGAAAAAAAAACATTCTGCATCTTAATTCTGAAAAGTCAATCTTTTAGCCAAAAAGAAAAGGGCAAAAATTATGTGAAGTCAAAATCAGAAATCCAAGCTCAATCCCAAAAGTTACAAGACATACCAAAAAAAACACAAAAACACAACAAGAAAATGCTGTAAAAAGATAAAATTAATTAAATTTCAGTTGGATTGCAAAAATCCCAATTACCAAGAAAGTTAAAGAAAAAAAAAATTGGCCTGCCACGTCAGAAATAACTGACAGGTAAATAATAGTGTATGTGGACAAACACCAGTAACATAGTACTGTAAATATGTTAAATCCACGTGCAAAGCGAATACAAGGCATGGCCGAATTTCAGTGCTATAAGAAAAGAAAAGGCAAAAAGAAAAGAAAAAAAGAAAAAAGGAAAAGAAAAGCCCTAAAATCAGTCTTGTCATTGGACCTTATGAACTTGCAGACTCTTGCAGTGAAATTGACCTGTGACTGGGGCCAGGAAGCTGGTGCAAGCAAAAGAAATGGTGGACCATCCTATTTATTGTGCATCCTGCCACTTTATTTCATCTCTCTAACACCCCCCCTCATTCATTATTGTACTCTCTAATTCGAATAATATTTATTAAAAAAAAAAAAACAAATGATATTTCTATAATAGTACCTTATATTTTGATAGTAAGAATGACAATTTGAATTAACATGTTATATTTGTGTCAATTCATTTATTAATCATCTAAGAATTATCAATCTAAAGTTTCAACTCAAGCGTGATTTTGTGTTAATTATGTCCACCTACATAACTCTTTTAAATTAACATTTTATTATCATCGGTCCAAATCTGATGAGAGTGCATAATGAGCTCATATATCAAATAAATGGAGCCTAATTATATATGTTCGCTAATTATATCTTCCAGATCATTCATACAGGGTGTTTAGATGAAGCCTAACTATATATGTTTGCTAATTATATCTTCCAAATCATTCATACGGGGTGTTTAGATGGATAATTCAAATTTTAAAATTATAATTTAATTTTTATTTTTTTCTCTTAACTTCACTGTTTACACAGTTTTATAATTCAAACATTAAAATTTTTTAACTTTGTAAAGATAAGTCCAAATGAGATGATTTTATTTTAAATTATATAAAATTTCAAGACGAACGAAACAAGTTCTATATTGATTTTTTTTTCAAAACAAATTTCAAGTTTTTACACTTTTTAACTCCAACAATTTAAACGTCTTGATAAACTCATAATTGATTTAAACCCAAATTCTACTGTCCAAACTTAACACCAAACGCACAATCCACCATTCTCCACAAAAGGAGGATTTTAGTAAATAATCAAATGGCAAATACAATACTTGGCAAAAAGATCCTTTCTCAAACTTACTTCCATTTTGAGTCAAGAAATAGATAAATTAACACATCTCATTGCACTAATTGTGAGCGTTTGTAGTGACTAAGGGGATCAAAAATCAATAACTAAGTTATTTATCAGCTAAGTATTCTTTTAACCACTAGATCTAATCTCCTGGTCCTAATCCCTGTGTTAAGGAAAAAAAATTTCATGTTCCACCTTTCGAGAAGGGAGTTTTTTTTTTCCTATTGATTGGAACTTTCTTTAAGTCCCTGAGAAAAAATGAAACCAAACTAATAAGCTACTACTGCAGACACTACTAGCTACTAAACTACTCTATGACTTGCAATATCAATACGATTCTATCTCTAGAAATTAAAGCTAGTACTACTTTTTATCAATCTGTCTTACTAAAAATATCCTTAATTGAATGTGTAATTAAAACATAAAACAAATTATCTTATTTTAACTTGTTAAAAAAAAATAGTGAAGTTTACTTATAGATTTTTAAAATTCATATATTTTTGTACTGAATTAATTGTATTGTATAGAATTAGTTTATAAACTACATACATAGTTAATCGTGTCAATTTTTATTAGACAGGTTAACCTAATCATGACATGTTTATTAATAGAAAAACCGAAACCTCTAACTTGTATTGTGTTTGTGTTGTGTTATCTGTGATGACTCAAATTGTCAATCATAATACATAGTATACATTCATAATAGTTAGATCTCGTTAAGATCATGTAATAATAAACAGAAATACAAAACAAGCACTTTATGATACAGATATGAAGATCCAAACAGATAGCTTTATCAATTGTATATTATTTCAGGTCCCATAAATAAATTAAAAAAAAAAAAAACAAAACAAAACATTTATTATTCTTTTTTTATTTAGATAAACAGACGGTTTTCAATACAGATCTGAAGACCGAAACCCACAGCTTTACCAATGGTGCATTTTTTCTAGTCCTATAGCATAATAAAGTTAAATAAAAAAAGAAGAAGAAATATCTTTCCTTGTTTCTTTATCTATTTACTCCTTTCATACGACTAAACCAATTAATGTAGTACAATACGAGTATATGTAAGACATAGAATACTCTTTTGTGTTGGTTTTGGTGGGAGGAGTGGGACAGAGACCAACAGGAGAGAAATGGTAAAGATCATGGCGTGTTGTCCTCGCTTTATCTCATTCTCTTTTAGCCTCTTTCTCTCTCTCTCTCTCTCTCTCTCTCTCTCTCTCTGCTGCTGTGTTCTCTCTTCTTTCTTGCATTCGCTTCCCATCTCTCGCTCCACTATGTACTACACTTCTACTACTACTACTACTACTACTACTACTACTACTACTAGTGCCCATCTTATAAATTTACCAGCTCTCACACGCAAAACAGATGTTTCTTTTTTGTCTTGAACTCAGCTGAAGACGAGCTTTGAAAAATCACTCTCAGATCACACCAGATATTATTACTATTAGCATTGTTGTTGTTTCTCTCTCCTGTTCTTCTCTCCTCTTTAGTAGATAATAATGGAAAAGAAGATGGATCAGAATCAGAATCGCTCTCCAGATGTAGAAGAAGACATGACCAACCGGCTTATTCCTGCAAAGAGACCAAAGGGTGGCCTCATAACTATGCCATTCATTATAGGTATGTACATTTCAACGACAACATTAAAATTTTTTTTTTAATTTTTTTAACGTGGGTTTGTTTGAGAGAGAAAAAACTAGAGATCCCTTTTGAGAATTGTATTGAATTTTTGTTGATTTTGTGCAGTAAATCAAGCTCTTGAGAAAGTGGCGACCTATGGGCTTTTGCCGAATATGATATTGTACTTGATGAGAGATTATCATGTGGGATTAGCCAAAGGTGCCAACATTCTCTTCTTGTGGTCAGCTGTTATCAATTTCATGCCTCTTATTGGGGCGTTCCTCTCTGATTCTTATCTGGGTCGCTTCCTCACCATCGGATTCGGTTCCATTGCCAGTTTCATGGTAAAAATAAAAAATATATACTTGCTTTTTTTTTTTTTTTTTTTTGTTGCCCTTTTCAGTGCATGTCTTAGTTAATGAATTCAAATATATCTATAATTATCTACTAATTATCACCTTTTTGCTCAACTGATTACATGAGTTATAAGTCTCTATCCCTCCCTCCCACTTAAAAAGATTTGCTAATGAAAAGTCTTGGACATAAAAAGCTCCTTTTGAGTCCATTACTCATGTGATGCTTGCAGATCAGCACTGTTATTAGTGCTGCTTAATGATGATTATACCTTTTTGGTTTGAAAAAAAGAAAAAGAAAAAAGAGAGAATAAAAAGAGGAAGTGTTGTTTGCCTTTTGATGCCCATGAAAAACACTGTACTTTGCCTTAGATAGCTTCTATTAATCCCAGAAAAAAAAAAAAAAGAAATAATCAATGTTCTTGATGACAGGGAATGACACTCCTTTGGTTGACAGCGATGATTCCAAGGCTAAAGCCTTCTTCATGTGATATATTTACACAAATTTGCAAATCCCCAACAAGTTCCGAAATGGCAATTCTAGTACTGTCGTTTGCTCTCATAGCCATTGGAGCTGGTGGGATTAGGCCTTGTTCTTTAGCGTTTGGTGCAGATCAAGTTGACAAAAGGGACAACCCGAATAACCAGAGGGTTATCGAGAGGTTCTTCAATTGGTACTACGCCTCGGCGGCTGTTTCTGTCATAATTGCCTTAACCGGCATAGTCTATATTCAAGAACAACTGGGATGGAAATTGGGTTTTGGAGTTCCTGCACTTCTCATGCTCTTTGCAACGGTCTTGTTTTTCCCTGCCTCATCTCTCTTTGTGAAGCACAAGGCGAGTAAGAGCTTGTTCACTGGATTTGCACAAGTGATTATGGTTGCTTACAAGAACAGGAAGCTCCCGCTTCCGTCTGGGAACAGCTCGGTGCACGGTCTGTATCACCACAAGAAGGACTCGGAGGCTGTTGCGCCCACGGACAAATTAAGGTATAATGACATTTTTGGCGTTGTCACTGTCAATGTTGTGTAAAAGCTAATACATCATGGACCTCTTTTTGTGACATTATGATTAACTGTAGGTGTTTAAATAAAGCTTGTCTAATTAGAGATCATGAACAAGAGATTGGCCCAGACGGGTCGGCTTCAAATCCTTGGAATCTCTGCACAGTAGAACAAGTGGAGGAGCTTAAGGCCCTTGTCAAGGTCATACCGATGTGGTCTACTGGGATTATGATGTCCATTAACGTTAGCCAAAGTACCTTCCAATTGCTTCAAGCTAAATCAATGGACAGACACTTGGGAAGCTTCCAAGTCCCGGCTGCCTCCTTTGCCATGTTTGTAGTCATCGCTTTGGCTGTTTGGGTCGTTGTATACGACCGCATAATTATACCTGTAGCATCAAAAATCCGTGGCAAGCCATTTAGGATTGGTGTGAAAACGAGGATGGGAATTGGGCTAGTTCTTTCATGCCTGGGAATGGTAGTTTCCGCGGTGGTGGAGCATGTACGGCGCAGGAGATCTATACGAGAAGGCTTCCTCGACGATCCACAAGCAGTCGTGGGGATGTCGGCTATGTGGCTCATCCCACAACACTGCTTGAACGGCTTGGCAGAAGCCTTCAATGGGATCGGCCAAACGGAGTTTTACTACTCGGAGTTCCCGAAGAGCATGTCAAGCATTGCTGCTGCTCTGTTCGGATTGGCAATGGCGGTGGCGAGTCTGCTGGCGAGCGTCGTTCTAAGCGCCGTGGATAGCGCGACATCAAGAAAGGGAAAGGATAGTTGGGTTGCTGGTAACATCAATAGGGGTCACTATGACTACTACTATTGGCTGCTTGCGGTTATGAGTTTTGTGAATCTGTTCTACTTTCTGTTCTGTAGTTGGGCTTATGGACCTTGTGCAGACCAAATGAAAAGGGTCAGAGATGAGCCAAATGGAACAAAGAAGAAGAGATGACAAAGTTAGCAAGTATGATTAGAGAGGAAGGAAAAGAGGAGGGAAAAGATCAGTTACCTATCTAAAGAAGAACCAAACCCCATGAATCTCCTGCTCGATTATTATTGCTCTCCTAGTCTTTGCTGCAGTATTAACAGTGATTGTAATGGTTTTTCGTGGTTGTGTGATAGTGAATTCCATCATAACTTATTTTTATGTCGTGTAATTGTTGAAATTTTTGTTTGATATATATATATATATATATAGTTTTTATACAGGTCACTGAGTTAATGAAAGTCAGTATTTGAGCTTGTAATTATGTCCAATTTATTATAAAAAGTTATATGCTTTTAAGTCATACCCAGTAGTCTTGGCCATGCTATATTGACTAGTGTGTATGCCATTATACAACATGAAAATTCAAAAGATAAAAAAAAAAAATTTAAAAAAATTTAAAAAATCCTGCTTTTAGCCCTCACTCATTAACTCCTGGCAGTTTCTTCAGTTAAATAAGAGATAATGTAGTTACTACTGTCAAAAGGTTTTCCTCCTTTAATTATGAAATCTGACATGAACCATTTTTAATAAATCATCAGAAAAGTGCCCTGCTTATAATAATTGCCCGGTATGGGCCCAAACAGGTGTTTCTTTTTGCCTTTTCCTTCTATGAGTAACAGGGCTTTTCTCCACAGTGAAATCATGAATCACGAAAATCATGATGAAAACAGTAATTTCCTTTCTATGTAAAAAAAATTCTCTATCATAAAAAACACAAGGGCACAAAACTAGACTTCAGCATATTCATCTCATAGCCAACTCACTTGACCTTCACTGAACTTATCAATTCTTCACAACTTTTCTAAGCCGTATAGAAGTATGAAATGCTGTAGTCCATGCCCCCGATGCAGTCAATCGGCGTGGCTATTTCTCCGACGTCCCAACTTCCATGTCGATCCCAAGACGCAGTCAATCGGCGTGGCTATCGCTCCGACGTCCCAACTTCCGTGTCAATCCCAAGACGGTAAAGGGTAAACATAAACCATGAAATATTTGCATGTCACACACAACAACCTTGTATAAACAGAAAAGGTAAAAGGAAACATCAAAAGGTTACTTGGTGAGGGCTCTTCCTGCTTGTCTTTGTCCACTAGGCCTGCTGTGGCATCAAACTTTTTGGAGGCCCTCAAATTGTATATAATTAATTCGTGCATTGTTTTCTTTATTTGTTCGAATTCGATTCCTTGTATTCGACTTGTAATATTTGTCGTCTTCGTCAACTTTCACCAAGAAAAAGAAAAAAGGCGTACTGAATTGAACTCAGAAGTGAAGGAAAAGAGCAGGGAAGGAAAAAATATCTTGGACTTGATTGAAAATTTTTTGTTTGATATAACATATTTTATACAATTGACTGAGTCAAATGGAATTCAGTGCTTTGGCCTGGATTAGACTGCTAGACTAATGAAAACCTTTTTTTGAGCTTGAGATATTTCTCTCTGAAAATCTGATCGGACTAATCTCATTGGCTGAAACTTTTTGAGCCTGCTATTTTTGACTAGTGTTGTGCTATAATCCAGTACAGACATTCATAAAAATAAAAAACCAGATCCGCACTGTTTGCGGTATGTTTAGATGAACAAGGAAGTGGTTATTATGATTCAATGATTTGGCAAGAAAATTCACATAGAAAGTGCCCCTGCTAATCTTGAAAAATCTGTCTCCAAGGTGAAACTATGTAACAACACCATATATGGTACAATATCTTTCTTTCTCTGTGCAAGAAATGGCATAAACTTGACTCCATTATTAGGTGCAATTATTAGGTGCAGAGTTCGAACCCCAAACCTCCCCAAACCTCCGATCCCAAAAAAAAAGTCAAAGCCTGCTACTAGTATTACCACTATTACTACTATTATTACTCACTTGACCTCTGGAGGCCATCCATTGCTTACCAATGGCAATCAACTCTCCGTTACTTTTTCTTCTAACTTCGATCATAAACGCTATAAGCTTTGCTTGTTCTCCTACAACCTTGGCTTCTATCTCAATCTCTTCCTGTCAACAAGAAGTACTATTTAGTAGAATCACCATAAACAGGAAAAACAATGTGTTTATTGTTAGATACCAAATGTCCCGCTTGGAATAATATAAGATGATAAGTAGGTTCATAAGCCTTTGGGTCTCATCCTCTTGTAAGCCGGATTTGCAAGAGTGAGTTCTATTTAACAGGTTCCTAACAATTGGTATCAGAGCTAGTCCATCACGTTGTGGGCTCAAGTTCAAGTGGTTGTATTATAAGTTGGATTATGACGTATTGGTTGAGTCGTCAAATTATTGAATACTAATAACCAAGTGAATGCACTAAAGAGAGGAAAAGGGCTACTGATGGATTTGTGTCATAATGTGGACTATTGATTTGGACACAAGCATGGTTGATTGTTACAAACCACCATGTTGAGTATGGGTCGCACAGTGTGAGCTGCGGTTCTGTAGTCTTCGTTGCGGATGGAGTGACCTAGGGAGGGCTTCTCCCCGATAGAAGGTGGGATCCGCCAAGTCACCTAGTTGATAAGATGAGCCACAATGGACGGTGGGTGCGAAGCATGGTCGAATGTTAGACACCAGATGTCCCCCATGGAATAATTATAAGATGATAAATGGGTTTATAAGCCTTTAAGTCCCCTCCACTTGTAAGTCGGTTTTACTGTTTAAGTTCTACCTAATGGGTTCCTAACATATATGTGCCAAAGTTAATATCAAGACAAGAGAATGATCACCTGAAACTTAGCCGTTGAGAAGTATGAGACGGTGAAGTCAACGGATCCTTTGAGAGGACCGGACATCGAGTACGCCGTGGCGTTGCCGATGCTGTCAATCAACGTGGCTATCGCTCCGACGTGCCAGTTTCCATGTTGATCCTAAGAACGGCGAAGGGTAACAAAGGAAATGGATTATAGTATGTCACAACCTTATAAAACCCAAGTTTAAAAATAAAAATAAAAATAAAAAAGGAAAAAATTATACCAGAAGGCTACTTGGTACAAGGAAGTGACAACGGAAATAGCCTTCATGGGATGCCACAACCTTAAGGCCTTGCAAAGTTGAGGTCACCAGTTCACTTCCTAGGTTGCCCTTTGACAGATTTTGAAGCCATTTCTGAGACTCCTGCAGATTATTACCACTTCTCTGTTCCATTGATTTTATGAAATGCTTTTTTTTGTCTCTTTTATGACCACAACTTGGAAGTGGGAAGGCTAATTATAATTGTTCAAGATTTATTTATTTATTTTTGGGTTGAAGACTTTGTTAAAGATTGTTATATTGTAAATTTGTATCTGTCCTTGTCCATTTGGCCTGCTGTAGCATAAAGCTATGGGAGGTTCTCAAGTATTTTTAATATTAATGAGTGGGTTGTTTTATTGATTTGTTTGAATTGATTCCTTAACTCCAACTTTTAACATTTGTTGTCTTCGTCAGTTGAAGAATCAGAGAAAAAAATTAGGTAAATGGACAGTTTTTAACATTTATTTAAATAAATGATCGGAATTTTTAATTTAGAAAAATAATTGTTAATCAGTGATCGATCATATTCAATCATGATCATATTCAATATGTGAATAATCAGAATTAATCAATAAAAAATACATATTATCATTGATCGATAATTGACTTATTCACATTTTTTTAAAAGACAGTTATTTTCTTAATTTTACAAAAATTTTGATCATTTATTAAAAAACTTCTTAATTAAAATCATTTACCCACAAATCCCAAAAGCTCAAAAAAAAAAAAAAGTTTGAAAATATTCACAAAACCTGTGTAAATATGTTTGGACTTGTCTCATTGGCTGAAAGTTTTGTGATCTTATCCATATCATAAAAAAGAAAAAGAAGAAGAAAAAGAGATCCCAACTCTTGGCCGGATCTTTACATGAATGAGAAAGTATTTATAGTTGGAATGTGGTTCCTAGCTAAATATAAACAACACAAAATACCGGTATGATTTAGTAATCGAGAAATTATAACAATACAATAACTATTATAAAAAAAAAATAAAAAAAAAAAAAAAAAGGAATAACTTGGTCGTAATCAACCAAATTGTGGGCAAGATTATGTCAAAGTTTACTACTACTTTCACTTTGGCCTGGTGAGGCCACCCATTGCCTTCCAATGGCAATCAATTCTCCACTACATTTCCTTCTAATTTCCACCACGTGAGCCATGAGCTTTCCATCTTCTTTTACAGCCTTTGCCTCTATTTCAACCTCTTCCTGTCAAAAACATGTACTATTCAGTGAAATCATGATTTTAATTGAAAAAATAATAACAATAATAATAACAATGTACAAACAAAATTAAGTCCAGAGAGTGAGTGATCACTTGAAACTTGGCCGGGGAGAAGTATGAAACGCTGAAGTCAACGGACACTTTGGGAGGACCTCCTAAAGAGTATACGGCGATGGCGCCGAGGTTGTCGATCATCGTGGCGATTGCTCCGGCTTGCCAATTTCCATTTTGATCCTAACGAGTTAAGGTGGACTAAAGATCATGATTTTGTTTCTAACAACCTTGATTCTATGGAGAACTACAATGGCAGGAAACAAAAATTACTGTAGTTGCATACTAAAGTTGTCCAATTTTTCACATATTTTGTTAAATTTGCAAACTATTTATTTGCCCCTAAAAGAGATATGAAATATATATACAATATATATATACACTATATATATATATATATATAATGTCGAAGAGATGTGGATAAGGAATTACCAAAAGGCCATCGGGAACAACGAAGTGACAGAGGAAAAAGCCTTTGCGGGCTGCGATGACTTTGAGGCCCTTTGAAGTTAAGATCTCAAACTCACTTCCTGCTACACCTTTCGTTAGATCTTCTAGCAGTTTTCTGGCCTTCTGCAGATTACTGTCTTCCATTCTGTTTCTCTATCAAAACCAGTCTCTCTCTCTCTCTCTCTCTCTCTCTCTCTCTTCCCTTTTTTCTATTGGCTTGCTTAATAATATTTTGTCGTTATATTATGATTTATTAATAATCACCCTAGGATCTCGTTTTTACGAAACTACCCTTTTTGTTCTACTAGATTTTAAAGCTCTTCCTGACTACTAGGGTTTGTTTGGTATTAGAGAAAAGTTAAAAAGAAGAGGTGGAATGATTAGATTAGTTGAACGATTTTTATATTTAAAGTTGTTTGATATGAGAGAAAAAAAATGAAGAAAAAGATTAAAAATGACGTCTCTCTCCTTCCCCATTTTTCTAACCTAGATGGTCTATAATTTTTTTGTTTCTGTTTTCCCTCGTTCTTACGAATCATACCCATAATATTTATGTAATTGTACAATTAAAACATTCATATAGAAAACCACAAAATTGATTTAGGAGTGAGACAATTATTCCCAAAAGTTATAATTGATAGAAAATAAGCAATTAAATCCTTTTAAACACCACTAAGAATCAGACTGGATAATTAACCTCAAATACTATTCATATAGACTTTTATTTCAAAAAAATGTCATTATTTTGAGGTCCCAATCACATAAACCGCCTCTCAAATTCAAATAGGTTTCCTGCATCAAAAATGAAATCCCAACTCTTTGCACCATCTTTAACTAAATGTGTGGGAAGGTACTTTCCTAGTGAGAATCTTTACTTTGAAACCATGAAAAATTACAGTATATGGTACAATAACTTGTTCTGTTTTTAATTTTTATCTTTTATTTTTTGGGTGCAAAAGAAAGGCACCAAAAGCAAAAAACTAAAACATGAAATTGAAAATCATGTCAAAGCCTACTACTACTCAGTGGAGCCTTTGTGGTGGTCCATTGCTTACCAATGGCGATCAATTCTCCACTACTTTTCCTTCTAATTTCCACCACATAAGCTATAAGCTTTCCCTGTTCTCCTATAACCTTGGCCTCTATTTCAACCTCTTCCTGTCAAAAATTTTTAGCACAATTCAATAAAATCATCTGTTTACTAGAAGAAAATAAATTCATATTCAGAATAAAAAGACAAGAAGAGTGAATGTGATCACTTGAGACTTGGCCGTTGAAAAGAACGAAACGTTAAACTCTACTGACGCTTGGGCATGACCGGCAATAGAGTAGACGGCAGCGGCACCGACGTTGTCGATCAGCGTGGCTATCGCTCCGGCGTGCCAATTTCCATGTTGATCCTGAGATGGTTCGAAGAAAAATACCATGAATACGTATGTCACAATCTCATAGCTAATAGAGATCAATCTACTAATAGTAAATACTTATATATATATATATATATATATATATAGTCTTGTAACATAATTTGACATTCAATATGTGCATTAAGAGTAACTTAATAGGGAATTTGAGGATAATAAATAAAAATAAATTAAAAAATTAAAAAAAAAAAAAGATGAATGAGATATTACCAAAAGGTCATTGGGAACAACAAAGTGACATAGGAAAAAGCCTTTATGGGATTGGACGATCTGGAGGCCCTTGGAACTTGAGGTCTCCACAGCAGCTCCAATAGTTCCTTTGGATTTGCCTTCAAGCAATCTCCGGGACTCCTTAAGATTACTGTTTTCCATTCAGCTGTCTCTCTCTCTCTCTCTCTAAACCAAACTCTTTTGCCTGTTTCTTGTTTCTTATTGGTTTTGTTTATCAGTATTTCCATCTTTATTTTATGTATGACCTAACAACTCAAAGTGGGACCTGGGGAGGTACCACATTGATTAAGCTTGTTTTATTTTTACAAAACTACCCCTTTGTGTTTTTAGTACATCTCTTTATTAGTGGTCCACAAATAGTAAAAGTCTAACCTCACTGTTATGGTTGGTTTAGTTATTTACATTTGAATAGTCATTATATGTGTATTACTAATAGAGTAATAAAAAATAATGATAAATAGTAATTATATTAGATTTATGTTCAAATATATGTATATTTAAATAGAATATATGAATTACTTGATACACATTGCATTGTATTAGAATATAATATAAAACGAATGACGTTTCCAAACGCGCTATTATGCCTTTTTTTTTTTTAAATGAGTAAGCACCCACCGCCCATTGAACTAACTTAGACCTACAAATTTTTTTACACTTGTCAAGAACTAAACCTTGTACTTAATACCGGACCTAAACCCCAAATCCCCCTTCCTCACCAACTGGACTAGCCCTAATGACTTGACACACCGTTATATTTGAAGGAAACACATTAGTGCACACCAAATGACTGCTTTATTATTATTTGAAACTTCAATAATTTACTTATGTGACAAAAATTATGGCATTTTCGTCTAAATTTTGGCAATCATTGTCAATTTTCGAAACTGTATATCATATTTTATTAAATTTACGGAACATTGAGAACGTAAACGCTAAAAACCCAAATAAATAAAATTAAATTCCCAAATCTAATACCAAATTCCAATCCTTGACGAATTGTTGTCTCTCTTATAAACGGTAAGATATCTCTATTGATAATACATGTTTCTAAACATTAGATTCAATTAGAGTATGATCAAAATGAGAAAAAGTAAGCTATTGGTAGGATACCCTACAATATCATTCTCATCCTTTCAATAGGTAAAATATACAGAGACCGCAAATTCCTTTTGCGCACAGAAAGGAATAGCATCATTCTTCTTGTGAATAAAAAATGCGAAATTTCCCATCAAATTTTGCTTTCTAGATCAACTTATTGCCACTAGAATTATTGTCTAATCCAATAAAACGAACCAACAAATTTTTAGCTACTGCATTTGCATGTTCAATCACTTGCTACGACTTCCGGAAAGAAGCTCTGCGACTTAAATAAACTCACGTTGCAATGCCTCACTTATTTCCTCTTTTCAACCCTCTCCATCTCTTTCTTCATATTTTGTTGGAGGAGCGAATCGTATCTTCCATCAACCATTAAACGTCTTGTTCAGCTGCCAATTTTTCCTTCAGCTCTTTCTTGTTCACCTGCAATCGGAAACACACAAGCAAACCATAAAAACCAAGAAAACAAATAGTTAAAATTGGATTGTATATTTACGTATATTTGCCAATGAAAAATATGAAAATAGTTTTACCTTTCCCATAGCATTACGAGGCAGTGAATCCCAAAGAAAAAGACGGGTTGGCAGCTGGAAACAAGGAATATAACTTTTAGAATGAATGATTGACGATTCGGAAAACTATTTACAGAAAATGCATATATTTATGGATATATATATATATATATATATATTTTTTTTTAGGTGGGAAAAAGGAAAGACATGTAGATGTTTTAGGATCTTGACTTCTTGTAGAAAGATCAAGTTCAGATAGCCCCAAAATCAATCCTTTCTAGTCTGGAATGTTTACAATGAACGTAATCTTTTCCTCTCAACTTCAATAGTTAGATTCATTGAGAAGCGTCTGACACGGATCGGATACTAGTTTATCACAAGAGAAGTCAGAAAGTCTTTTTTTTTTTTTTTTTTTTAACTTCAGTTTCTTCTGATGAAACTTAGAAAGTCAAGGTGTTATTGTATATGGTGTATATCACCTAGAATCTGTAACTTCATAACTGAGAGGAAAAAATTCTTCTAAACAATTAGAGCAGAAATAGTAATCTCGAAATGGACAAAGGAAATTAAGAAAGATGGTTATGTAATGACCTTGTATGGTGCAAGTTTTTCTTGAGCCCAACTGCAGAGTTCTTTCAAGCTTATAGCAGGTCGTGACTCTTCTTCTCTCCTCTTCTTTGCTTCAGCTTCTGGCACAATTATTGCAGAGACAACTTCTCCATAATCTTTGTCTGGTAGGCCCAACACACAACACTCCCAAACAGTCGGGTGCTACAAAAAAGTAGGAGATTTGATTGGAATATAAAAAACGTGTGTTCAAACAAGTCAGGTCGATCTCTCCTTTTTGTTGATGTTCTTTAGAGAAGGACCCAGATAAAAGAACAGACTGGACCATTTGTGGGACAAAAACTAGAATAGAGATGGCTAGATTCTTACCTCTAAAAGTACAGACTCTATTTCTAATGCAGATAACTTGTATCCACCAACCTTCATAATATCAGCATTTGTACCTGATAAAGCGGCATTAGAAGAAAAGGGAACAAAACCCAGAATTAGAATGAGCAAAGTAATTTACAAGAAAATGCATCGAAAGACGAAAGAAACAACCCATAAATAACAGTATAACAAACATAAGATTTAGAAATTCTTACGTCCCAAAATGACGTAGTATCCATCCTCGTCCACTTTAACAGCATCCCCAGTTTTGAAGAACCCATCATCTGTAAATGATTCCTTAGTCACCTACAAAACAATCACCAGATCAGGGGGGGAAGTAAAATAAAAGAACACGAGTAGCATGGTCTTGAACCTCATCTTTTTATGATATCAGTCAGAAAGTACCTCAGGACGTCCCCAATACTCCTTGAACAATGAGGGGCTTTTAACGCAAAGCTCGCCCATTCCTGTTGCATCAGTTCCACTATCATCTTCTGCAAGAATCCTTACCTATTAGATAATCAAATATCACTGCATAAGTCAACAAAAGCAAAGAGAAAAAACCCTCATTCGGCAGTAGTTTAATTCATGTTGAGAACTCCCGCACTACTAAATACACCAATATTCAGAAAGTGTTTTTTGTACCTCAATTTGCTGACTTGAAAATCCCTAGTGAATACATCTAGTGGGGAATCTACCGTAACAGTAACATTTTCAAAAATTATAGTTGAACAAAAAATTCTCACTGACCTCCACACCAGGAAAAGGTTTGCCAACAGTGCCTGCTTTCCTATTATCATTTAAGGGATTTGATATGGCCATGACAAACTGAAAACATTAAACAGGATCAATAACCATAAGAAAGTTTCTAGAAATCCATAGAAGGAGCTTAAAGGAAATTAAGTCCATTAAAGCAACTTAAACTAAGTTCAAGTCACCTCTGTCATTCCATATCTTTCCAAAAGACGATGTCCTGTGATGGTTTCCCATTGTTGCAAGACAGGGAGAGGGAGTGCAGACGAACCACACATCTGAGTAAAAAAAATTAAATTCAAGTTATGCGATCAGGCATAACCAGTAAAATTTGACCCACAAGAACAAGCAAACATATTTGTAGAGGACATCCATGTATGAGATGGGCCATTAATTCGAAAATCTAGCTTAGCCGATAAAATCCCGACAACTTTTATAAAGAAAAAAAAAAAAAAAAAAGATCTGACCTAAATCCCAAACACAGCTAAAATCCCACCAAGAAGAAGAAAAGAATTATCAAAACTGATCCCGTCTTGGCTTCACCACAGTAGGCAGTTGGAATGGGGGACAACTTACGTACTTGCGCTCCCCACAGGATTGCAATAAATTCAGAATCAACGGTAGTATTTTAGAGTAGAATATGAGCTATTTTGAGTACAAATACAGTGCTAAACACAATCGAGAGTTCACAGTCCCACTTTCAATGAAAGACTATCTTAAAGAATTATCACAGTCTCACTTTCAATACAAACACAAATAGATACTACACAGTCCCACTTTCAGAACAAAACTATCTTAAAGTATAATCTCAGGGTACCTACCATTAGACGCAACTGTTTTGCCCCAAAGGCAGAGGTTGCTTTTAGCTCTGGATCCATTGCTTCATAACCTTGTATCAGTCGAGAATACATAGTTGGAACCTATGATATTTAAAAATAAAAATAAAATGTGACTCAGTTTACAGCGACAAATTCACTAACACATGCAGAACCATATTAACAAATTTACATTCAATCGATATATATCAATACTTCATGAACTCTGGCCTACTTAAATAAGTAGAGGCAGGTACAAACAAATAGCAAACATATGGTTGCCATATGTAGTGAATTCAAGTCAGAACTATACTTCACTATTTCACGTAATGCAATCATGATTAAAGAAGCTAAAAGAAAGGGCATATATCTGGAAGCTCGAAGTATAAGGATTACATGTCAACCATGCAACAAAACTTTCATTTCAGTGAGACTGCATTTGTGAGAAATAATAACAGGTAGCAGAAGAATATGCACATGATTAACTCTGTTACTTACTCCTGTAAAGACAGTTATAGAATCATCGGCCTTGGTTCCATTTGCTGGATATGACTCACGCCATCTCTGCCAGATACCCCTCACGCTAAACTTAGGAATGAACTCGACCTGCAACAACATAACCAGATGATGTTACAAACAAGACCGTGCACCACATCTGAACTCATCTGCTCAGCATGAGTTTCCAGACTAAATACGGTTGCAAAACTCTCAAAAGGACAATTAATTACCGTGGAGCCTGCATAGATAGGGGCAAGTAGCGCATTAAAAAGCCCATGGACATGTATAGTATAGTTAAGGACCTGTTATATAGCCAAACTGTGGATGACAACACGGAATTAACAAAAAGTAGGCTTAATATATACATGTATAAAAACTATAAAACTGCAATAAAAAGTTGACATAAATAAAGGATATGATGGAGTGGTAGACAATGCAAAAATTGATCTGCAGATGTATACCCCCATGCTTTTGCCAATGTTTGGACCTGAGATGAGCAAAAGTGAGGACAAAGGTCAAAGAAAGTATCACTCAAAATATAACTTCTAGAACTATTCGATAGCAAAACTTTTTGCAAATGTTTCTTACTTTTAAGTAGGGCACAAAATCATAAATGATGCATACCTGTGCACTAATGCCTTTGTGCGTGTGAACAACCCCTTTAGGCTTCCCTGTAGTACCGCTGGTATAGATAATTAATGCAGGATTTTCATCTGCACCATCAAAAATGACAGTATAAGTGAAATGTGTTCTTACCTCTTTGCATTTGCCACTACAGAATGTGGATTGCAAGTCTTTGGAAAATATCTCTCTTACTTGCGTTCTCTGTATTGTGCAAAATCCAATCTGCATCTATTTCTCCAGCTTGTAGATGATCAATTCCACTTTCCTCTGAATGACCACAGGGAACATGTGGAATAAGAGAAAATTGAGCAGCAGTTTTCGCTGCAATGCTTTGCATAAGTTCTTGATGATCTTCGGTACTCAATATCATGGATATATCCTATAATTAGATAACCATTGTATGAATATATAACCATTGATGATGCTTTAACCATTTATGATGCTTTGCATATCATAAGCTTTTCAAAACTATACCAAAAACATTTTTACGAGGAAAAGTGGTAAAAAAGATAATAGCTGTCGAAATAGGTGGCTTAGTTAGGAAAGTGGAGGATTTTGTGTAATTTCCTGATTATTTGGTTAGGTGTATATTCCGGTAGGATAGTTTCCTCATTTGTAGGGATTTTGTTACCATTACAGGCTGTTGTATTGTGTATATAAACACATATTGTAAACTTATTCGATTAAGAAAAAGAAATTATTCTCTCAGATCACTTTTCTCTACATGGTATCAGAGACTTTGTCTCTTTCCTGAAAATTTCTGCAATTTCTTCTCTTCTGGCCGAATTCCCTTTTTTTCCTGTTTCTATTCTGCTGTGTTTTTTTTTTTTTTTTCACCATTAGTCCTTCTCTCCATCAGCCGACCGCGTGTTTCCGTCTACGGGTGTTTCTTCCTTCATTCGAATATGTCAGAGTCCACCAACACCAGCTCCGGCTCACAATCTATTTCCTCCGAGACGACTGCTGCTGTTTCAACAACCGGGGATTTACTCAATATTCAAACGGCGTATCGATTGAATGGAAAAAATTATTTAAAGTGGTCGCAACTCGTCCGTACTTTCCTAAAGGGCAGGGGGAAATTGAGTCATTTGTTAGGCACAGGCCCTTCGGAGGATGATCCTACGTTTGCTGCATGGGATGAACAAGATTCAATGGTGATGTCTTGGCTATGGAATTCGATGCTTCCAGAAATTAGCGATACATGTATGTTTCTTGGAACCGCCAAGGAGATTTGGGATGCTATCCGACAAACATACTCCAAGGTTCATGACGCTGCCCATATCTACGAAATTAAGACAAAAATTTCAGCTACCAAACAAGGGACTCGAACTGTCACAGAGTATTCGAGCCTCTTGCAAGGTTTGTGGCAAGAGATGGACCATTATCAATGCATTCAAATGCGCTGCAGTGAGGATGCTGCCACTTTGAAACGGTTTGTGGAGAAAGAACGCACCTATGACTTTCTTGCAGGTCTCAATGCCGAGTTTGATGCTGTGAGAGTACAGATTTTGGGGAAAGCAGACCTACCCTCCTTGAATGAGACAATTTCAATCATACGAGCGGAAGAGGGACGAAGGAGTGTTATGCTTGAGAACCGTGGAGGAGACGGTTCTGCAGGAGATAGTTCTGCTCTTGTAACCAAAGCAATTGGTTTAAAGGAATTCAGCCCGTCTCAGCCTGCCATGTCAGCAACTCCTCAGTTCAAATCCAACAATCGGGATTCTCTTTTTTGCACGTACTGCAAAAAGCATCGCCACACTAAGGAGCAATGTTGGAAACTTCACGGTAAGCCCAACCGTGGAGTCAATGACAGAAGTCAAGCACATGTGGTGACCACTCAACCGACCAATGAAGGAGATTTTAAAAAGACAGTCTCAGATTTCAACAAGGAGGAGATTGAGAAGCTAAAAAATTTTTTGGAGACTCTGGAGAAACCTTCTTCGGCAGGTACATGCTCTTTGGCATTCTCAGGTATATCTTCTACTTCTTACACTCCTAATGTCTCAGAAAAAATTTCTCCTAAGGAATGGGTGATAGATTCAGGAGCCACCGACCATATGACTTGTTCTTCCAAATATTTTTCTTCCTATACTCCTTGTTCTAGTCATAGGAAAATAACTATAGCAGACGGGTCCATTACCACTATAGCCGGTCAAGGGGACATTTATTTAAGTAACTCTCTTATACTTAAAAATGTTCTCCATGTTCCAAAATTGTTTGCTAATCTTATCTCCATCCCAAAGCTTACCAAAGATTCCAATTGCAGTGTGACTTTCTTCTCTTCACATTGTATATTTCAGGAAAAGGACACGAGGAGGACGATTGGACGTGCTAGTGAGAGGGACGGTCTTTACTATCTGGAAGATCAAAGTGGAAGAACTAAAGTTGAGAATCCTCTATCTACATCATTTCTTTCCGAGTCTGTCATGTCTACTAAAGATAAAATTTGGCTCTATCATCGTCGTTTAGGTCATCCATCCTTTAATGTTCTTAGGTTAATGTTTCCTTTGTTGTTCAAAGAGTGCACTTCTGAGTCATTTCATTGTAATGATTGCGAATTTGCCAAACACAAACGTGTGTCTTTTCCAATAAGCAATACAAAAACGTTTCATCCTTTTTCTCTCATTCATAGTGATATTTGGGGACCCTCTACAGTTCCAAATATCTCTGGTGCAAAGTGGTTTGTTTCCTTTATTGATGATTGTACACGAGTAACGTGGATTTATCTTTTGAAAAATAAATCAGATGTTGGCACTGTTTTTCCCAATTTTTACAACATGATCAAAACACAGTTTGATGTGAGAATTCAGCGGTTTCGTTCCGATAATGCCAAGGACTATTTTAATCAAACCCTCTCTCCTTTTTTTCAAAAAGAAGGGATTATTCATGAGTCCTCTTGCGTCAGTACCCCACAACAAAATGGAGTAGCCGAACGTAAAAATGGCCATCTTCTGGATATTACTAGAGCATTATTGTTTCACAAAAATGTTCCTAAACAATATTGGGGAGAAGCCATTTTAACCGCTGCCCATCTTATTAATAGACTTCCAACACGGGTTCTTGATTTCAAAAGTCCAATTGAAATTCTCACCAAATTTTTTCCCAATTTTCATGCTTCAAACAACCTTATCCCTAGAATTTTTGGAAGTGTTGTTTTTGTTCATGTTCACTCTCAAAATAGGGGAAAACTTGATCCACGTGCTCTTAGGTGTATTTTCATTGGGTATTCTTCTACACAAAAGGGGTACAAGTGTTTCCATCCACCCACCAGAAAATTTTTTGTTTCTGCCGATGTTACGTTTGTCGAGTCCGAGTCTTTTTTTCAGCCTTCCTATCTTCAGGGGGAGAACTTGAGTGAAGATAGAACAAAGGATCTCCTTCTTGATTTTCCAAGTCTTCCTAATTTGTCTTCATTCAAACCCAGTCAGTCGTCTTCATTCAAACCCAGTCAGTCCGAGTCACCCATTGAGTCGCCTGTTCAACTCAACCCTTTGAAATCTGTACCATTTGTTGAGTCATCCAAGTCATATGAAATGATGAAAGATAAGGGGAAACAAGACAATATTCAACCACTACAGGTCTATTCCAGGAGAAAAGAAGTCTCTCGAACAATACAGGTACAATCTCCTATTCGTGCTCCTATTCCAAATCCTGAAATCATTTCCACACCCACTGAAAAAAACACACCATCAGCTGAGCCTAATGAAACCATAGATGATCCTAAAAAACCAAATGATAGTGACCTACCGATTGCACTTAGGAAAGGAACCCGAACCTGTACACAACATCCACTTCACCTATTCTTGACCTACCAAAACCTATCTCAAAGCCATAGAGCCTTCCTAAGCAACCTTCACACTATACCCATTCCGAGAAATCTATCTGAGGCATTAGGGGACAAGAAGTGGGAGGATGCTATGAAGGTGGAGATGGAAGCTCTTGAAAAGAACAAGACATGGGAGTTAGTCAAATTGCCTAGAGGAAAGAAACCGGTTGGATGTAGATGGGTTTTCACAGTAAAATACAAGTCTGACGGTTGTATAGAAAGATACAAGGCTCGGTTAGTTGCCAAAGGGTACACTCAAACCTACGGTATTGATTATCTTGAGACTTTTGCTCCTGTTGCTAAGATGAATACGGTACGGATTCTTTTGTCATTGGCTGCCAATTTTGGGTGGAATCTACAACAGTTCGATGTTAAAAATGCATTTCTCCACGGTGATCTGGAAGAAGAGATTTACATGGACGTTCCGCCTGGATTTGAATCTAAAGAGGGAATGGTATGCAAGTTGAAGAAAGCTCTCTACGGACTCAAACAATCACCAAGAGCCTGGTTTGGAAGATTCACCAAGGTGATGACTACCTTGGGATATAAACAAAGCCAGGGTGACCATTCTTTATTTGTGAGACACTCTGCTTCAGGAGGAATGACAGCCTTATTAGTGTATGTAGATGATATTATTGTAACCGGCAATGATGCAGGGGAGATACACAATTTAAAACAACGTCTTCTGAAGGAGTTCGACATCAAAGAACTTGGGAAATTGAAATACTTCCTAGGTATTGAAGTGGCGCATTCACAACGAGGGATCTTTATTTCACAACAGAAGTATGTGCTTGATCTGTTAAAAGAAACAGGGAAACTGGGCTGTAAGCCGATCGACACGCCCATTGAATTTAACCATGGACTCTGTGATGCTCCTGAAGATCCTATGGTGGATAAAGGCTCCTATCAAAGGCTTGTCGGAAGGTTGATCTATTTGACGCATACGAGACCAGATATTGCATTTGCAGTCAGTGTTGTTAGTCGATTTATGCATAACCCGAAAGAAATGCATCTCAAGGCTGTTCATAGAATTTTGCAATACTTGAAGGGCAATCCCGGAAAAGGTATCTTGTTCAAGAAAGGAGAAAGCGTGACATTAGAAGCCTATACAGATGCAGATTATGCAGGATCCTTAGATGACAGAAGGTCGACCTCGGGATATTGTACTCTCTTAGGTGGAAATCTGATAACTTGGAGGAGTAAGAAGCAAAACGTGGTGGCAAGATCAAGTGCTGAGTCAGAATTCAGATCAATGGCAATAGGAATATGCGAATTATTGTGGGTGAAGATAATTCTTGATGATCTGAAGATTAAATGGGAAGGACCTATGAAATTGTACTGCGACAACAAATCTGCCATCAGTATTGCCCATAATCCTGTGCAACACGATCGAACGAAGCATATCGAAGTTGACAGACATTTTATCAAGGAGAAACTTGACAGCGGCATAATATGTACTCCATTTGTCTCAACAAAGGATCAATTAGCAGATGTTCTCACGAAGGGTCTACCAAGCACTGTGTTTCAGGATATTGTTAGCAAGCTCGGAATGGAAGATATCCATTCACCAGCTTGAGGGGGAGTGTCGAAATAGGTGGCTTAGTTAGGAAAGTGGAGGATTTTGTGTAATTTCCTGATTATTTGGTTAGGTGTATATTCCGGTAGGATAGTTTCCTCATTTGTAGGGATTTTGTTACCATTACAGGCTGTTGTATTGTGTATATAAACACATATTGTAAACTTATTCGATTAAGAAAAAGAAATTATTCTCTCAGATCACTTTTCTCTACAATAGCTAAAGTAAAAAATAAGTAAATGGATAAATAAAGGTGTCCAAGGGCACACCGAATCAGTCATCACATGCAGGAGTTCAGCCTCTGGGTAGCTTAGTGCAAGCGGAACCGCAACACCACCACTAAGCCAAGTCCCAAGCATTCCAGCGACAAATTCAGCAGAAGGTTTAGCCACGATTCCTATACGAGCTCCGCCAAGATTTCCTTGTCCTCTAGCACCCTTAATTGGCGCGGAATGAGTTACATGTTTGCCTGCTTCTTCATTCTGAGTGGTCAAAGCATAAATTTAAAGCAATTCCAGAAAATAATTAATTCAACAGATAACGGATAAGGGATTATTCTTCTTTGTAACATTGTGAAAGACATACAAAAAACCGAACATAAAACCATTCCCTAATATCAACTATGCTACCACATTGAGCATGAAAACTTTCTTTTTTCCCCTCCAAGTGAAGCCAATTTCTCCAAAAATCAAATTTTGACAAGAGTGATGCTAGGCTTGACGATATAAATATATTTTTTTTTAACTCGGAAAATACGAAACTGTTGGAAACTTGAAAGTTTCATGTCAAGCCCGAGCCCAAGTCTAAGCCTAAAGTTTATACGTTCTTTGTTTCTTTTCGTGATTTCCGGGAACTTCAAGTTCGTGAAGTTCATCATTTCTCTTTTCACAAAATGGGCGTTATCACAGTTGTATTATCTCCAAGCAACAGAAGCAAAATAATGACTTGCTCTACGCAAGAAGGTCATCAGTGAAAAACAAGTGATACTTTTTTTTTTTCCCCAAAAATTTGCGAATTGTCGCAAAAGTAAAATTCAGAACTCACAGCGTTTAAGTTGCTACCACATAACAGGGCAGATATCCTCGAAGCCGCGGAAATGAGTTGTTTGTAAGTGTAACTTTTCTTATTAGCTCTAATGGCAACACCATCATGAGCCGCAGATCCTTGCTTAGCAACTTCTTTCACCACCTCCATGAATGAACCAGAATTTAATGCTGTAAATTTAGCCAAGAAAAAAAAAAGTAGACAATTAGATAAGATTAAACTATCAGACGAAACGTCCACACAGTTTTTTCCTCAATTGAAAGACTGGTTCTGATCCAACAAAGCAATTGAAATTTAGTGCTTTCTCAAAAAATGAAAACTGTACTAAACAGTAATAATACCTAATAACAAAAATCAGTTTTGAATCACCTAACGGCTAAAACCCCACTTCAAAGATTAAATATTTCCCCCTTTTCAAACACCATTAAAAAATTTCATTGTTTTCCAAGCATGAATAACCCACCCCAAATTTATTCAGCCCACGTCAATTCCACAACTTTGCTAAAACTAAAAGCAGCAACCCAGCAAATATTTCCATCAAAACAGCTCTGTTTGGTTTCTAAGAAAATTTTACCAAATCAAAAACATGCCATCGTAGGAAGAGAGAGAGAGAGAGAGAAGAAGAAGAAGAAGAAGAAGAAGAAGAAGCAAAAAACAGAGACTTACAACAGAAAAGGCGAGACCGCGACAGGGAAAGAGAGAGAGCGAAGAAGAGTAATGAAGGGGGAGAAAAGCAGAGGGGCTTGAGGTGGTGGTTGAAAGCTTTCAATGGGGAAGGTGAACTCATAATTTTATAAGAAAATTAATTTAATGGAGAGTGTGTCTCTAAGATTTGGTGGGTTTGCAAAACTCTGTGGTCTACTGGTGAGTCAACCAAAGCAAAATCCCAATGGGCATTGGAGAGGCAGGCGTGACTTAGCTTGCCTGCTTGGGGTTGCCTCCTAAAAGCTTTCCTGTTCAAATTCTAGAGCCTCCGAGAGTGGTAGGTTGGTTGCTCGGTGGCTCGGTTTCGCTTGCCAATTTGAAATCGACTACTCTTAACCTTTTTTTCTTTGCTTTTTGGGACCAGGTAGTTGAATTGAATATGTCAAATCATTTATATTTATATTTATGTCTCGCCGAACAATCGGATGGAGAGATCAGACGTTTGTTCTCTCCGTTGGACATCTCACTCAATTTGAAAAGTACATGTTTTAAGGTTGATCATAGTATCATGATGTTTTTAATTAATATTTTTTCTATAATGATCATTGATTAAAAAAAAATATGCATATATATATATATATATATGTATTTTTATATTTTAAAATAGTTTTGTATACTTTGATGATGATGATGATGGTGATGATATTGTCATTGTTGGTTTGGGAATAACTATCACATTTCTTCTGTGACTAGTGTGCTATGATGGTATAACACCATGCTCAATATATCATGGTTTTGAAAGGTAAAAAGTTTTTTAAAGATGCTTTATTTATGAAAATATTTGATGTTGATGACAAAAAAAAACTTTATATTTGTGAGATTTAAGTGTCTTATTAAATCTTTATTTGTTCAAGTTGTCACTATCACAGTGATCGGAGTATAGATAATCCAATTTGAGGGGATCTAAACATCACGAAGGGGTTCTCCTCTCATAGGGATTATCTGGTAAGCCATCATCTATCTTTGTGATCCTTTTTTTCATGGTTTGAGTTACTTTAAATTATTAAAAACATTGTTATAATAATTTTTTTGTTATTTTTTATGAAATTCAGTGATCATCATTTTTTAATTAAAATTATTTACGAATTCTGTTCAAAAATTAGTGAAAATAACTATTATAATAACAATTTAATAATTTAGGATAATTTAAATTACAAATAAAAAAAATATGAATCAAAACTATACAAATTTAAAAATTTATAAATTAATCGAGCAATTTACTCTACATTTAACGAGGGTTCATGCAACAACATTACTTTAATATCTCATCCAAAAAGTGGATCCAATCTGACGTGTGGGATCCACATTTCATCACACATGGTGCAAGAATGATGTGTCTCCCCCAATGATATCACATCACGTTATTATAAATTTTTTATTTAATGTGGTGTGATCTAGTATTATTGAAGAACATAAAATGAGATATGTAGGTAAATGACGTGTAGGATTCACATTTTAATACTCAGAAAAAATATCATAAATTTCTTTTGAATTACGTTGTTAGTATTAATATATCTATTATATCATCTAAATTTTGATATGTGTATTAAATTACTCTATCAGTTAACTTCTGTTAATTTTTCTGTTTGCTTTTATGTCAAAATGCCTCCTAATATTTACCTTTTGTGTCAAAATATCTCATGATTTTTAGTTTTGTGTCAAAATATCTCATGATTTTTAAATATTTATATCAAACTGTCTTATTTATCTAACATCATATAATTACCTTAAAATTATTAATTTTTTTAGAATTGTTAAAAAATTTATTTTTTCTAATAAAATAATATTTTATCTTTTTTTAACACATTATTTTTATTTTACTTATTATAATTCAAGTTTATATTAATTTTAAATTTCTTAAACAAAAATAATTACACTGCTTATATTATTGTTTTATTGTCCTAATATTACAATTTTTAGTTTAATTATAATTAATAACATTGTAATAAATATATGCAAATAAATCATATTTTGAATTTAAATATATAATTAGAAATGTGTATATGATAAATTTACAATAACTTATTCTCCTTATAAGTTTAATTAAATCATGAATGATATTCGTAATGATTATAATTTCAAATTATATAAGTCAAGTAAACAGTTTATTCGAAATTCAAATCCTCTCTCTAAATTCTATTAACTATGATTACGTAAACTTATTAATCCAAATGAACATGAATTAAAATAAGTAAATTAAAAAATAGTGGTTTTAATTTTTTAAAAAATGTGAGATATATACGTTTCATAATTTGGGCCACAGAGTTATAATTATATTTGTCCCTTTGGATCTTGAAAAGTCGGGCCTAATAACAGCCCTCAGATTAAAAAAAAAAAAAAAAAAGTTGTGGCTGTGGGACCCAAAATAAAGCCGTGGGACCCAAAATAAAGCCATGTAGTTGGCTTCCATGAAAGTTCTAAAAAATGGATTTATTTATGCTCACGGAAATTGCCATTTCCACACATTAATGGCCTGCGTTTGTCCTGCAGCAAACCCATGTTCTCTCTCATTCATTTACGTACGAAGCCCATCTTGAGGTCTTCCTTGGACGGATTTTCCTAGGCAAAGTCATGAACTTTTACTGCCACTGCCAAGTAAGTCTTTTGTGAATTAAATCTCTCTCTTGGCTACTTTCATGTGTACTTGGCCACTTGCACACGACAACAAGACCCTATGTAGGTAGTCAGGGGCCAAACCCCGTTTGGCGGAACTTTGAAGATATTTATGTTTGGAGACGAAATGAGTTTTGAAAAGACGATTTTGAGGTAAAAACTTTTTGGAAAAAAGTTATTATGGGATTTTGTGTTTAATGAAATTATAATTGGAAAAAAAAAAATAATATTTTGGGGAAGTGTGTTTTGTTGATTTAATTAAAAAAAAAAAACAAAAAACAAAATATTAAATGAGAGTTTGGAAACCAACCTCCACCGCCAAACAAAGGTTTGGAAACAAAATGATGCTTCACCATCTACCCACCTACAAACGTGACCGCAAATGGGTCCTAACTCTGGCAAATTTCTCAAGCGACAAAATTTGGTGAAATCAGCACAATAACAAGGAGATTTAATACTATAGGACCTAAAAAGAATGTGAACTCTGTTTCATAATCCTTACATTTAATTCCGGTATGATTTTTAAATTTGAGTTCTAGATTGATAAAACCATTTAGCAATCAATTTTTTTATCATTAACTTATTAGTATAATATTTTATTGTTATGTTACCAAACTCGATTTTCTCTTTCTTTGATCACTTGATTGTGTAGTCTGTAAGTACTTTTCGGGTTTGAAGGTAAAGAGTTGAGTTCGTATGGTTCCATAGGAAATAAACAAATTCTCTTTACCAACACGCGTTTGTATTCAATGAATAGAGTTGAAGAAAGTGGGTCTGGTTTATTCTGTTGATTAGTTATGATAAAGTGCCATCCAAAGATAGCTAATTAAAAAAAGTGTCATCAAAAGAAAACTAACTTTTCTACTCTTTGTAGCTAGCTTAAAGATTTCTATACGTATGGTCTCGACTTGCTTTTGTCTTATATAATTCATACTCACTAACATCCACTTTGTATATAAGTTTTTGTCCTAATCTAGAACCATGCGTAACATGATATTTTTTTTTTGTTGGAAAAAAAAATATATATCATGATATTTGTTTATGCAATATTAATATTGAAAAGGTATAACATTAAAATAAAATAAAAAGACAATTTGCATACCCTTTTCCTAATTCAGTATTGATATTAATTGCAACCTAATTCAGTATTGATATTAAAAAGGTATCATATTAAGAAATTTAATTATCTTTAACTATTCTTATATTCTTTTAATGTCAGTTTTATGTTGAAAAAAAGATTATCATTATATGGATTGACATATAATATTATAAGGTCTTGCATATAATATAACTATATAATGTGATGGCAAAAGTAAAGAACACCAGATATAATAAATGGTGTGAGATTCACGGGTCTTATGTAAAAAAACTCACCATCCAAATACTAAGCTTTGGGTTTTAACACCACATATAATTGGTCCAGAGAACAGCTCTGAACATAGACAGATTTAATAAATTTAGTCTCTCTCTCTCTCTCTCTCTCTATATATATATATATATGATCAAAGGCCAAACAGTTTATTTTTAAGAAACTTAAAAAGTAAAATAACAAGCATCAAAACAAACATAAAACAAATCCCCAGTCAAAGAAACATTCGAAAGCTCTTTCCCAAGTGGCAACCATCATTAGTTCTATTTAGACATGGCTTGAATCTGAGGAGGGAGGTCCAATGTTTCATCTTGAAACTGCTCTCCCTCTCCTTGTTGTTGAGCAAGTATTCCTTTCCATCCTGAAAATAAATAAATAAATAAATAATTATAATAATTAAAAATAAAATCCAAATCTCACTTTTCATCAACACATTGCCTCACAAAGTGGCTTTCATTATTTGGGTCCCACAAACATATATTAAAAAAATAATTTTTATTTATTTATTATTTTATAAATACAGCAAGTACACACAAATAACTTTTCACGAGACAATCGATCACAAAGACCTTCAGGATAAAAAACCACGTGGACCTATAAAAAGACCCATTAAAAAAATAAAAGTTAATAGAAGAGAAATATTACTTATACGAGAAATGTCACCGACCTCTAAAACCAAACTCTAATCTCAACTTTCTAATGTCAATACATGTGTTTATAACTTGTCATCTTTTAACTGATAGATGCATTATTTATTATGTCAGTTAGTATTTAAAAGTTGAGATTAAAATTCGTCTAGTTATTTTGTAACATTGTAGTTTAATTTTGGTGGGAGAAAGCAGTGATCAAAAATACTTGCATCTACATATATGTATATAAATGGTGGTTTATAATGCAATGAATGGTACCAAGAGCAGGGTCAAGTTCTCTGAGTTTGAGCTCCCTAAATTCCTGACAAAGGGAACAAATTGGGCAGAAGATGTGGGACATCACATCAGTAAATGGAGCTTCAACCAAACCAAATTTCCTTCTCAGCTTGGTTCCATATAGTGATCCCATGTACCATTGAGAGCACAAGGCTGGCATCATCAGTAAGTAAATCAAGAACCCCCAGTGACAACCTGTGTTATTCCAAATTTAAACATGGGAAAATGGAACAAATTTTCTCAGACCTTATTATAATCTTAAATGGTACAGTGAAAATTTTTTCAGCTTTTATCAGATGACAGCTGACAGCTTTATTTTCAACAATTCGGATCATATTCTTTTCATCGTCTAGTGGCTGAAAAATTGGATGCATGGATATTAAAAGAAGGAAAAGGAACAAAGAAATGAAATGATGTTATATGTTAACCATTGGTATGATTCTCATGACAGTCAAACAAGCCAGTGCTCCAGGGCTTCCCGATCAGCATCTTCTTGGGATCTGTCGAAGCCATCGAGCCACCGCGTCCGAGAGTTCGCGGGGTTTCCTGGTCAGACATGGAGCCAATATTGGCTCCTCTTTCTTCACTGTGTGGATTCACATCCTCTCCTTGTGGTTGATAGTACTCCGTACACACGGAGTACTCTCCGGCTTGTGTGATCTCCAAGTCCGCACCGGACTCCTTTTTGGCATGCATTTTTGTCACTTGTTTTTGCTTGGTGTTCAACTAACCGTGTTGAAGTTTAATTTATAGGCAATCAAATTTTAAGCTATAAGAGTCTTTTCTATCTGTCCAAAGACCTTAAAATTTCAAAAAAAACATCTACTCTATGGAACGAAGAGTAATGCGAGTCGGTCCAACCAAAACCGGCTATCAAAGAGCTAGTTTGATGGCCTCCTTCCTTGTGTTTTACCTCTTATAAACTTGCAAAATCAATTGACATCTCCAAATTTTAGTGGACATAACATATAGTTGTATTCAGGGGCGGAGCCAGGATTTTTTTTCAATAGGGGCATACACTAATTTTTTTTTAAGATAAAACAAATTATAGTGGGGACTACGTGAGAATTTTTATTTTAATGGGTTTATACGAGGATTTTTAATTTTAATAGGGATAAAGTAGAAAAAGTATAAACTTTTTTTTATCGGAATTAATATCAGTGGAGATTATGTGAGAATTTTTTATTTTTAATGGGGACAAAATAGGAACTGTACGAGATTTTTTTTTTTTTCAGTGAACGTAAATTATAAAAAATTTTAAAAAAAATTGAAATAAAATAAAAAAAAATAAAAAAATTTGAGTGGGGGCTGTAGCCCCCACTCACTCCCTCCTCCCTCCGCCCCTGGTTGTACTAAAATACTTTTATATTTGGTATAGCCAGGAGTTTAATTAAGTGGAAGTTTTAAAAGGAAAACTTTTGTACAAAATGCATCAAATTTTTGTTAAGTGACTTTTTCATTTCGATTGAGGCATTGTGAAAATGAGTATTCCAAGTCTAAATAGCCACATTTATGGCTTCATATGAATCTTTGTGATATTAGGAATCCTTTCATATGCTTGGATCATGACCTGAAAAGCCCCTCAAGAATCGTTCCTTGTCCGATTTCAAGCCTATTTTGGAGGTTGTTGTGTGTGTCTTTAATTATAGGAATTTTTTGTACTATAGTACTATGAAAATCTCACTGTTTGACAAATTGAATTCTAAACTTTTAATTTTGATACATTAGTCAAGTTTAAAAAATGGTGCGATTGTAGTCCAATAGCTAATAGACGCCAATAGGCATAACGCCCCCACGGTTTTTGTACAAAATGTAGCCCCAAATTTTTCGTGGGCTCGATATTGAATGTACCCTGAATTTTTAATTTTTATATTCTGTTCTGTTTGCTACTTGGAAGCCTAATTTCCATCCATTTATTGATAGTTACTGTCAAATTTAGAATCCTAAATGCCGAAATAGTTTAATGTGCAACTTGGAAATGACAAAAAGTTTAAGGTGATTGGTGCACAAATTAAATTGTAGACATTAGAATTTCTTTTTTTAACTTCAAAAATTAAATATGTTATTTACTTTAACAGTCCGTAAATATGTTATTTACTTCTTTCTCCTGATAATCTATGCTTAACATGTGCTTTACTTCTTGTATAAATTGCCGTACGTTGACGTAACCGAGTTACGGTTTGGATTTCCAACTTAAGAATGAGTTAGCGGAACATAAAAAGACTTTCGAGGGAAAAAATTACCGCTCCAACTCTCTTTGGGTTCCACATGAGCAACTGATCCAGTTCAATGGTGAAAATATTACTATGGACATATTGAAAGCATACAACAACACCATTAGCTGTTTATTTAGTCATTCTTGGTTCTTAAACTTGGATTAAGGCTTGTAGAAATTGTTGCCTCAAGTCTTAAGTAGTTCCTTTTTACGAGCTTATACGAATATAAACAAATTTAGAACTGGAAATATACAACTTGAACTCAAAAGATGAACCAAGAATTCTTTTATTATAGTAGGCAGTGAAACATTATATTTGCTTCTAATCAGATTGAATAATAGCAATCTTATCATGAACAAAGCCTGATATTACGAAGCTATGACAACCGGCACAAAACATGTAAATCACAAGCATTGAAAAGTACACTCACAGCCAAAGAAAGAAATATCAAACATCAAAACCAAGAATTCAAACAATGTTGTTGTTTTGAAAAAACTTGACAAATTCTAAGGAGCTAAAGCTTCACTTATACATGGTTTGAGCCGCCGGAACGCCCAGTGTTTCGCCTTGATACTGGTTAACCTGTTGCTGGGCAAGGATTCCATTCCATCCTGCAATTTAGTCAATACAAAATTGGACAATTGTTAGTGTCATTAATCTTTCTGTATACAGACATGTATATGTATTTGTGTGTATGTGTATGTGTATGTGTATATGTACCGAGGGCAGGATCGAGTCCTCTGGATTTGAGCTCTCTGAATTCCTGACAGAGGGAACAGCAGGGACAAAAGACATGGGAGATCACATCTGTATATGGAGCTTCTACTAAACCATATTTTGCCCGCAGCTTTGTTCTGTATTTTGATCCCATTATCCATTGAGAACACAGTGCAGGCATCATCAATAAGTAAATGAAGCTTCCCAAATGACAAGCTGCAATACACAACATTCTTTAATATGCGAGGACATTTACGCAACTAAATTGTTAGGAACAAACTCAAAAACGGTATCAACTAAACGATGGAAGCATGGAGAGAAGAGAACCTACCCATTTCTCCGCCGTCAAGTACTTCCGCTATCTGCCCAAATGTAACACATGGTAAAAATGCTGTCATAACGGCTGCCAAAACACAACATGACACAATCAGATTGGTCCTATTGAAAAAATAACACTCGACCAACACGTTAACCTTGCCGCTTCAGTTAACTGCCGCGCTATTCATCAAATTCTGTGCTTCATAAAATTATCAATATTAAGCAGAGGATGGAGAGAGAGGAGACATACCGTTGGTCTGATTTTCATGGCAATCAAATAGTCCGGTGCTCCATGGTCTTCCGAGCGGCTGGTTTCGGTTTGTTTCATAATTGGAAGCCATAGGTGGTGCAGTTGGTTCACCTGTTTGTGGAACTCCCTTGCCCTGAGTCTCCTCAGTTCCACCCATTTGATCAGTTGTCGTATTCTTCCCAAGTTCTCTTGCTGGATACTAACTAGTTATGTTCAACTTTGCATTCACAGAAATAAGCAATTCTTCACACTTACCAGGCTTCGAGTAGATTAGTTTTATATCCAAAATGTGAATTATCATGTTTAAAAGTCCTTTCCGTGTATCCGAAATTCTCTCTGACTTTTCAACCTTTCGAAGTCAAACGCACGATCCTAGTTGGTTAGTGTAAAAGCGACGGTGAACTCATCACCATACCATTGCCGTGCTTCTAGAAAGCTTTGGCAGTCATAGATTGCAACTTGGAAATATAGATTTAATCATTTTAGGGGAAAAAAAAAGGGAAAATTATCCCGAATTTCCCTTAACTTGTGTCACTAATATCAACAAGATTCATGTACTGTGATATGCACATTTTATACGCCAATCTATGGCATCTGTGTAAAAAAGTCCCCTCGGTTTGTTTTCGCCAATACAGTCAAGGTTTCATTGGTTTGATGCTCATTCCACATCTCCTTGTGGGGACCACCCCGCTGCATAAGTCTCCAAGGTGTCCGTATGTATAAAAGCAAAGTAGCCAATTTGGTTTTTGCTTCTTTGGGCAATAGAAATCCAATAAAGTAAAAAGAATAATAATAACAAAAAAGAAAATGGATAGGCGCGTGACAATTGGGAAGGAAAAGTTCAACTCAGACTAGATGGGTTCTCATCCAAATCTGAAAGTAAGAATGCAAAATGACCAAAACAGATATAAACTTTATTTAAGGGTAGAGTCAAATGATGAGACAACCATTATTACTATGTTAATATACAAAATCATATAGTAGTCTGATCACTAGTTACTGTGCAAAATTGTACGAAAATTGGAAGCCTGTGTTGTAAACGATTTCGTTCAATTAAGAGCAAACCATTCAACAAGCCGATTCTCGTCTCCGAAGGCTAGTGATTAACCATTTAACAAATTGATTCTCACCAAAGTCAAGGCTAAGAAAACCCCAAGGGGTTGGCTCAGTGGTGAATCACTTGGACTTGGTGCCTCATGAAGCATTAGGTCTAAGGTTCGATTCCGTTGAGTGCTAACAATTCCTTGGGGCCACGCCCGCCGGCCAAAGGTCCGACGTTTACCTGATCCATGTGGAGGGGGCGCTTTGCATGGATCCCGTGGATTAGTCGGGGCAAAGTCTCGGACACCACGGTTATCCAAAAAAAAAATTCAAGGCTAAGAAGAAGGTACGTCATTGACTTTGCCACCTCCTCCAAATGGAGAAAGGAGTAGTCCTTGGCCGAGGAGGAGGTTTGAGAAGGTCTAGCATAGTTTGCTTCTCATTTGGAGTCAACGGAACACTTCTGACCAGGTTTAGAGCCATGATGTGAACGTTGTTCTTTGATTTGTGCCTCTGATAAGCCCATACTCCTGCAGCGGCACCAGCGAGTAGGACCTGTTCGAAAAGCCAATGAAGTAAAATCACTGTTAAGTTCAAAAATAGAAAAAACATGTAAGTTCACATGGCTAGGCCCTTCAACATACTGGTGATAGCCAAAGGGCTGCAGTCTGCAGATCAAATTTCGGTGCATATAGTACAGTCTCTCCAAAATCATCTTCAAGCTTCTTGAAGATCTCTTTGTCGGATTTTCCGGCATGAATCTCATCACGGATTAACTGTTGATACATAGAAAAAATCAATGATGAGGAGGTTGAGTAATCTTAATTGTGTGGCTAATTCAGAAAAAATCACTACAGCAACAAGAGAAAGGAAATGAGAAACCATTACAGAATTCCCAAGAGCTTTAAAATTCTCTCTTTAGCTGTAAAAGTAAAGGACAAGCATAAAGCAGAGAGAGAAGTCAATCCATAGGAGCTTCTCGTGAAGCTACTACATTCAACAGGATGACAATAAAACCTCATGCGTATCTACATGTGCGGCTATGTTGTCTCATAATAGCGCATCGAGTGTTTTCTGTATAGCGCATACAGATAAATGGTGATTATGATTTATAAAAAGCAATCTAGTGATAAACTGCAAGGTTGAGGAATAAGAAACTTTATCCTACTATAGCCTCGGAGGTTGTTTCCCTCCACTGTCGTTCATAGAGAACCCACATTCATAACATGAAGCGAAGCTACCGAAGGATACTCAATTTATGTTTAACTGAAGTTCGTTGTAGAAAATAACTGCCTTGACACTCTCTAGTCTTGATTTCTTAAAAGAAGCTCCATCGAAACCACATTAACCAAACAAGAATTGGAAAACCATAGAATCTACCTTTCTGAGTAGAATGGCAATATCTGCTTGGGAATCTTCGATGGACTGACTCCCACACTCGGTGCACCGGACATTGTGGCTGATGTTCCTAGCTCGAGCTTCAACAACTTGTGCCTTCTTCACTTCATCGACGTCCTTCTCCATTTCTCTTATACACCGTCGGATTCCACAAAAACTATAACAAATCATGTGAAAATTCACACAAAGATCGCAAAAATACACCATCAAATAATAAAAAAACATAGCACAGTTTTCAGTGAAGCATTTCATCGAACAACTGGCGTGCATACAGAAACCAAATGACACATACAAAACCCACCTCGCAACGAAGCATTAAAAGCATAAAAGCGGAAAAATGAAAATCAACACCGAGAAAAGCAACAAATTCTAAAACTAAGAACCGTTTACACGAAGCCCATAAACAAAAACGTATCAACTTGTGTTCACGTTCAAGATCAACTCCGGCACAGAAAATATCAAATTTTTTTAGTTACCCAGAAAAACTAAATTCGAAGTGAAATTGATGATATCATTTTTACCTGGTCTCTTGTTCAAGCGTTTAGCTTTCTTTACTTGGCCGGAAACTATGGTAGTTCGCCACCACTATGAGGTGTCGGCCAACGGAGAGTTGAAGGTTCAGTTCACCTCTTAAAGCAAAAGAGGGTAAATTGGTGAACTCAAGTGTTCACAAGTGGGATTTTCCTTTTTTTTCATTTTTTTTTTTTGTCCAGTCCTAAACTTTTAATAACTTTTTAGTTTGGCCACTTTAAAATTTTTTGTCCAATTGGTCTCTAAATTTTATGTTTTGGCAGTTCGGTCCCTAAAATTAACAAAATTTTACCAAAAATTAATAAAAAATAATTAAAAAATCAGATGATGTGTGCCGTATTTCTTACCTTTTATTACTGTTCTTATCAAATTTCTAATTTTTCTGCAACGAAAATGTGCTATTTTTAATTTGAGATTTGTGCATGAATGATATTTTTTAAAATAAAAAATTAATAAATGATTGAAACTTTGTTAAATAAATAAATGATCATTTTTTTAATATCAACTAGTCAATCACTGATTAATCAATATTCATATGTATTTTTCATTTATTGCTCATGTCAGTCACTGATTAATTGTGATCATCGATTAATAGTTATTTTTTAAAATAAATATAATCATTTGTTAAAATAAATCTTTAAAACCGCCTACTCATCTAATTTTTCTTTTTAATTTTAGGATCTCCATTCACCACTCGGGGCTAAAATTATCATATTATTAAGTTTTATAAACTAATTGGCAAAAAGAAAAAATAAATAAATAAATAAAGACGACAAAACAAGACGGTCACAATGATATTAGTTAAGGGCTGGCAAGCCAACAACTCCAATCTTCTTTTTTTTTTTTCATCCTTTAAAATATATATATGATTGTATGTTGATTATTTCTCAATATTATCCAGAATTTTCACAAAGGAAGAGAGAGAGGTTTTCAACGGACGATTGGGACACAATATTCGTTGCTTTACATTGAGGGGGCGTTTGGTATGCAGTAATTAATAGGAACAAGATGAATGAGAAAGTAAAAAAAAGGTAATATGATTTTCAGGAAATCTATATTAACAAGTTTGGTTTAAGTGCAAAGTTTTTTTAAGCTTTTGGTCCATCATCTATTAGTTGCATCTATGAATTTCAATACAAAATAACATCAATGTGCTCAAAAGAATACTCGGAACAAAAAAAATTGCTCAACAATATACATTTGCCTTTCTAATGTGAGCACATGATGAACATATCTTTTCCATATTCTCCAGCTCAAGAAATCGTCTTAGCCAACTGGATGAATTCAGAGCCTGAATCTGGGCCGAGCATATTTAGTTTAAAGAATATGCAGTCTTTGAGAGACTGTTACTATTGTTATCTTGCCTGCAAATCAAAATAGTAGAAGATTTACCACGCTCGAAAATAGCAGCAACAAATATAAGAAATTTATCCGGACTCGTGTTAAAAAAATGTACCTTTACTCTGGTGGAACAAGTGCAAGCTCAATTTCTTGGAGTGTTTTTCCTTTGGTTTCCACCACATTTCTCTTCACAAAGATCACCGCGGCAAAACAAAAGGCTGCGAAGAGCGAGTACAAATATTGCGCTCCAAGTTGCTCGAGCAAGCGCAAAAACAATAGACCGACGAAGAAATTTATCACCTGTTAAAGGCACTAATCTTGATCAGCGAGAGAGTACACAACCAAAAACTTAACCAATGGACTAGACAATCGGCACTTTTTGAAGCAAATGCTAGAAGCCAGAATTCATATCGGGAATGACCAGATGGGAAAATTACCCAATGCACAGCCATGCAAACTGCCATTGCCTTGGCTCTAATCCGACCGGGAAATATCTCAGAAAGGAGGAGACTGGGGACCGGACCGGCCCCGAGAGAAAACAAAAGGACAAATCTGCATTGCATGTTTCATGTTTAGCCGCATAGAGTAACATATGGAAAGCTTCTGAGCTTATCTTAGTCTAAATGGAATTAAGCCGTGTAAAGATGGAACTCTTCAGATCGGAGATTTAGCAACATGTCTTGATGATAATTTTTCTATATGTTCATCATGTCTCCTTAATGATTAAAATTGTTAGATTAGTAACTTACAGAAGCATGCCACCAACAGATAGGTACAATGCCCCAGATCCCGATGCGAAAGAACTTGCTGCAATTACTTGAAGGCCCAACGACACTACCTATACAAGAAATGTATTCTGAGTACATGTCCTTTGTAGGTCGGCGTCCATTTTTCAAAAGGTATTTTTGTGTTCTTTTAGAGCTCACCATGCCAGAAAAACTCCCAAGAAGAAGCACCTTTCTTCCAAGTTTATCCATCAATATCATCGCAATAATTGATCCTGAAGTAGCATAAAGAGTAAACGAAATTCACGCATTACATGTGTATCACTTGAAGATGCAAAGTACGGGCAGTACGAGGAGTAGATTGGTACCGAGCAAATTTGAGATTCCTACACATGTGTTTGCAACATCTGACGGTACCCCAAAGCTTTTAAAGATGGTAGAAGAGAAATAGAAAACAGCATTTATGCCAGAGAGCTGTTGAAAAGCAAAAAGGGTAGAGCCCATGAAAACCACTGCAAAATATGGAAATGACAAGACAATCACATAGAGTTCTACATAAAGATGACACAAGCATTAGAATTCGTAAACAACGAATTTATACCTTTAAAGTGCCGGCCATAGAGTAGCTCTGAGAACTTAACAGTATCCAATTCATCCCCGAACTTGGACAGTTCTAACATTGCAGATTTGACATGCATTCCTCCTAAAAGCTTTTCGAATTCAGCTTCAGCTTCTGGACCTCTTCCTCTCTGAACCGAATGATAAACATCTATGAGTATCTCTTTTGAAAAATCATCAGCGGGTCAAACACAAACAAAATGTGAAAGTCTCGTGAATTTGTTCGATGTGTTAGTAGGTGAGTTGATGATGCAAATCACCGTTAAATGGGATTAATAACTAACACGTGGTAGTATAACCTTGAAAAGCCAATGAGGGCTCTCTGCGCAGAACTCCATGAGAAAAGCAAGTGTTGCAGCAGGAACAGTAGATACCCAAAAACAAACACGCCACCTGAGCAAAACATCATGTCCACAGGACGTTTTTTTGTTTTTGTTTATTGTTTTTTGTTTTTTGTTTTTTTTTTTTTTTTTTCCGTATTAAGTTGTTATGGAAATGAAAAAAGTTATTAACTACGAACCAGAAAAAGGACCAAAGTTCAAAATATATGGCTGCATTTTGAAGATTCGTCTTACCAACCAACTATTTCCTTGGCCGGGAGTCCAATAAAGAGAGCCGCCATAATTCCAAGACAAGCAGCTATTTGTGTGGCACTACCAAAAGTACCCCTTATATAGGCTGGTGAAATCTGCTCATGTGGGATGAAGCAAGAGACAAACAAGAAACAAAACCAAAGAACATTACGAACACGAGTAAGTGATCTTTCAAACTTCACTACAGATTAGAAACGAACAGATCACATCTCATACCTCTGCTACATAGAGAGCAGCAACAGGTGGGCCAATGCCCATTCCAGTTCCAACTAAAAACCTCCCTAGAAGCATACCCGACAGACCTTTCGTTGTAGCACTGCACGATTGTTTGAATTCATGGGTAAGTCTTGTGCTAGTTTAGATTAACTACCACCATGACCATGTGACTGTGATAGGCAAGTTCTATGCAAGTTCTCCAGAAATTAAATAAAAAATAATCCAATGAAGACGATAAAATAAGCATTGCATGAATGTTCACAGCAAATCATATATATTGCATGAATTGTTGCAGACCTCAGTGATGCACCAATTATCATTGGCAGTGCACAAAGCTGGAATGCCCTTCGACGCCCAACACCATCTGCAATCGAGCCACTAAATAGAGATCCAACAAATGCACCTCCTAAGCATGTACTCACCACTAGACCTACAATCAACACAAAAGAAAATAAAAAATAAAAAATAAAAAAAGAGAGTTAATACTGTCTTCGACTGCAGCAAAAACGAAGTACGACTAGAACATGATTGAAATGAAGTACCTTCAGCCAAGGTACTCCCACTAAAGTCCAGATCCAATGAAATGCTTTCTAGTGTCTCATTTACCACTCTGCATTGGCAGAGTAACAAATGACATAAACACATATGCATTTTTCTTAAAAAAAACTAATTCTTGAAACACAAATTCACGGAAAAGCAAACAAGGATTTGATAGATACCCGAGATGGTAACCGAACAAGAATGAAGAAAGCATCGCTACAAGCATATGCGGTAACGAGCGTTTCCATGAAGGGTTCCCAACATCTTTGCCACCGAGTAAACGTACTAACAAAAATCCATATCAGAAACCAGCATGAGTGTCAGTTATAATTCATGAAAGCAGACTTTCACATGAACAGACGGACATAAATTTTAACAAAATGCGTTCTACAATGTAAAAGACTATTTCTACAAATTGGTTTAGCATCCCAAAATTAGTCACAACGTGGAGATCAACAATGCCGATGTGCATAAAACTCGAAAAAAAAAATAGTAATAAGATCGGAAACACAAATTAAAAAATAAAGAATAAAATCCATAATCAGAAACACAAATCCCAAATTTCTTATTTTTTAAAGATAGGAAAATACCGGAAGTTTCTTTGTCGTGATGTCCCAAATCCTTGAACGTCCCACGCTGACGCCCCCGCATTTCAGAACTATGCCAACCTCCAAACTCAAGACCGTATTCTGCCTGCCACCAATATTTATATACATATATATATATATATATATATACTAATCAATTTCTCAGTAACTTAATATATATGAATATAAAAATACCAAAACATATAAATGTATGCTTCAATAACACAAGCAGCTCCGATGATCAGGGAATACGAAAAACTCACCATTTTTGTTCTTAATAAAGAGATTATTAAAAACAGGAGCAGCTCATATTCCTTATACACATATAAACAAATATATATATACATATATATATATATATAGAAATGAAGAGATATAATAATGTAAGAAAGAGAACCTTGGTGAAATGCAGAGGTAGAAAACGAGAATGGACGGGTGGATGCTAAAATGCGCCGGAGGAGTTACTGTCAAGTGGGCTTGGTGGAGCTTTTCCGAGAGTGACGACAAAAATCCAAGGAAATCTGATGAGTGATCAGTTTCAGAAAGCGTTTCTTATTGTTGTTATCATTATAATTTATTGGTACTGCCGTCAGAGTCTAACAAATGGACGGTGGTGATGACAGTGTAATGATGATCATGTGGTGTTTGTGTGAATATGGTTTACGAAATCTCTTATTATTTTGCAGCAGAAAACTTGTTGTAGAGCAAAAAGATTTAAGAGAGTGCTCCAAATACCGACACCTGTTCCGGTCGGTGGGGGAGGCTGGATCAGGTGTTTCGCGGAAAAGATATCATTCCTCGTTGTTCAATCACATACTGACAGCTATTTAGCGTTTCTTGGCTTAAAAAACAGATCTTCTTTTTCTTGTTGTTATTATTATTATTAGGGTATGTTTTCGTCCCTGAATTTTTTACTTTATATAAGTTTGATCTATGAATTTTTTTTCTAATTAAAATATTTCTAAATTATTAAAATATTATTATAATAAATTTTTTTTTAAATAAATTATTAATGGATTTATTTATAATTAACAAAATTTATTATCATAATAATATTTTAATAGTTTAGAGGCGTTTCATGTTTTTTTTTATAACTGAAATAATTATAAACTATTTAAAACGTTATTACATTAGTCATTTCTGTTAATTTCTTTAAGAAATCCATAATTAGCACTATTTTTTAACTAAATCGCTAACTCAAAAAATAATGAAAATGACTATTTTAATAATTTATGGATATTCTAATTATGAAAAAAATTAAATTAAAAATTTAGAGACTAAATGAGTAATTTACTCTTATTTTTAAGAGCAAATTTTGAGTCAATCATTTACGTTGAGCCGACTTGTCCCATGATTTTTTTTTTCCTTATCTATCTTTTTTTTTTTAATTCAATAAAAGTGTGGGGTCAATAACAAGCAATAAAAATGAAGATAATTGCTTATTTATAAAATAAATAAATAAATAAAAATAAAAATGAAGATAACGTGAAGAGTATAAATGCATTGATAGATCTGATGCACCCTTTTTTTGTGCTCTACTTGTTAATCATTAAATAAATAAATAAATAAAACTTGCGAACTTGCAACTTAAGCCACCTAAAGTGGAAGCAAACGGAGTACGGTTTTACTGTTATTATCATTATTATTATTATTAATAATGAGACAAAGGAGGACCCAACAAAGCAAGGCAAGTCCATCACTACCAACATAACATCAGGCTGTTTTTTACTTTTTTTTTTTTTTTTTTTTTTTCAAATAACTTCGGTCGGTGGTGGTAAATCAGCCTTCAAAATTAATAGAATTAGTCGGCTTTGGAAATTCAAAACCCAACACGTATGTGAGAAACGCATGTTTGATTGAAAGACAGACACAATGGTGAACGCGAGAGAAACATCGACCAAAAATGGTGACAGAGAGATGCCTAAACACGTGAAAAGTTGGGGCAAAATTTCATGAGAGGGACCTTGATAACTCTTTTAATATAACACGCATTGTTAAAGCCTTTTGTGTGAGACATGCTAGGATCACTTTTCCTTTATCTGAATTTTCATCATTCGTATGTCTATGCATTTCCATTTCAACCTTAACTTTTATAAATGCTTTCATAATGAATTTCAAAACTCTTTAAATTAAGTTATACTTTTTCATATTAATTTTTATTTTATTTTCAGAAAAGTCAACAAAATTTATAACTAATTTTTAAAAAGTCAATCAACTCCAATTTAAAAATTTCATCTCCAACTAACTTACCAATGAAGGCTTAGCCTTGAAACTATGGGGAATTTGCAGTAATGACAACCTTAGAAAGAGAAATTGGTTAGATGACCTTTTTTTTTTTTTTTTTTTTTTAACAGTGAGCACCTAGGCATGACACACAATATAAAATCACGACATGCCGAAGTCATTTTGCAAATTAAAATGTTTAAAAAATTGTTATGCAAATATACTTTCTTATCGAGATATTTTTACAAAATACCGTTGAACTAGAAGGTTTCTTTGCCATTTTTGGGGCTATTGATGTGCAGAAATCATCTTTCTTCTCTAAAACAATTTAGGGTTTTTAGCACTATTTGAGTTTTAAATTTTGGGAACTAACCCCTAAATTTGCCAAACCATCGCAATGTAGCCTGTATTTATAATCAATATAAATCGGTGACCAAAATATATATACGTACACTACACGTTTTTTGACACTTTATTACTTGACTTTTAAATTATGACAATTAACCGTTTATTTGCATCACCTATTTTCAACAAGTTTAGGACGTCAATTGACAAAAATTAAAGTTTAACGGCAATTTACCAAAGAACCAAAAGCACAGGGGATAGAGGGCCAACAATCCTATATTCTTCGCCCAGTAGATAGTCATGATAGAGCATTTGAGTGATTAATAGACGATTTGGATTATAATCTAGGGAGTAGGGACCAAAAAACAAAGACGACTCGCACCCTTTTAACGAATTATAATCTATTTGACTATGAAATGTTATATTATCCGGGGAGTAAAAATGAATGCTCTTCATTTATTACAAATTAATCTAAACAAATCTTGAAAATTTTCAAGCTTGATAATTGAGGCAACATTCAGGCTATACAGCAAGTCCATGGTTACATATATATCAAATTTTTAAAAACAACACCCTTCGATTTGGCTGCCTAAACACTTTTGACCAAAAACAAAAAAAAAAACAAAAAACAAACTTCAAAAGACTGGTGTCGAGGGAAAAATTTTTAGCAGCCAATTGCATTCATTCGAGTTCACTGTCTTCTATACCATGAAAAACAAGACTTAGCGAACAACTTCATACCTTAAGAGGTTGATTTTCTATGAATTTCCAATTGATGAACTCAAAATCTGGATCTGTGAATAAGACATGGGAAGGTTGATTCAGCACATGTTAGGTGGAAAAAAAGGATGAGAACAAAGGAACAAAATTGGATCTTGCTAAGCGAAATACCTTATTCACAAGCAAGTTTACTTGCTCTCTGTACATCTCCTTCAAGTCTATAATATCAGCTCGGAGTTCCTCCAGCTACACATGAAACTCTCAAAAATCAGGACTTGCAAGTAAGATAGCAATATTGTTTTTCATCTTCTTACAAGGGAGAAGGGGCAAATTAAAAACCAAAAGAAGCTCTTCTCTATAAAAGGATTTGCTAGAAGGACAACCTTAAAAAGTGAAATTAGCAAGATGACCTTTTTTTTACTTTTACACTAAGTGCCTCGGCAAGGCGTGTAGTGTAAAAACAAGACACACCGAAGTCATTTTGCAAATTAAAATTTCAACTAAACAGGTCAGATCTTGCAATCTAATCTGATACAGAAAAGCACCTCAGAAATAGAAGACCTCCACATAAACCATGATAAACCTCATCCCAAAGCATGCAAACTTCAACTCCCAAAATTTGTTAAACGAAAAGCAAAAAGAATCAAAGAAGAAAGCTATCCATACCTCTTCATCACGTTCACCCATTAGCTCAAGCGCCGCAGAGTGTCTCCTCCTCAATGATTCCAGCTCAGCCCGAATACCAGGTAACGTGGCAGCCTCTGCCCTCAACTTTTCACACTGGCATGGTGTACAAAATTCTCAAGCTCAGTTACAAAAGCACACACCAAAAGGAATTTACGGGAAGGAAAAAAAATAAAAAAGAAAGAAATCAGACACCCTAGGTGAAAGGAGATACGCACCTGCTCAGTCATTTTGACCAACTCCTCAGCAAGAGAATCACGGATAGATTCCATTGACGCCTGAAGGAAATTATAAGAGTAAATTGTGGAAAAAAGAGAGAGAGAGAGAGAGAGATTAAACTCCGTAGAGATTAATAGTACTCAAACCTCTGTAAGGGTTGGTTCTAATAAAAGAATTGTAAAAGCAAACAAAAGCAGCTCTCCACGTAGCTCAAATATGGAATATCCTACAACACTCGATATGAAAATATGTGGTGCCAAAATTGTTGCATGCGAGGGAAAAACTCACCAGACGGGACATGTATGATGCAAGTTCCCCCTCCTTTTGACGAAGGGCGGCTTCAAAAGCACCAGGTGTCATACTCTTCATATAATAGGGGCTCATGGTTGCCTCTCCAGCAGTCCTCCTCTCAGATAAACTGTCAGATGAGTCCAGAGATGCTTGCAGATAATAGCTTTCTTCCATGCTCCCAAGGCTGCTAGCACTTGAAAGTTTTCGGCTCAGGATTCCTGCAAGAAGGTCAGAAGAATCAATCTCACAGACTGAAGACATTGAGATGATACAATACAATCCAAGAATCATACCATTCTCAAATGCAGAATTCTGCCTTGCGGGAGTTTGATCAGGTACAACAGCAGAATGGGCGCGAGCTGTCCTTTCCAAATCCAGACGAGCAGCTTTCTCCTTTACTATCTCCTGGCAAAATTCAAAAGCTTAATTCAGGAAAACTGAATAACGTTCTTCATTAAACTTTTATATACATATATATATATATATATATGCATGAAGGGGTCCATTGTAAAAATTATGGAAGGAACAAAGTCTCCCAGTAGGCTTTAGGGAATGCATTCTTTTTACATTCTGCCTGGGAGAATCTCGTTCATATCTATCCACCCACTCCGTCAGTTCTTCTCATATGGATGAATGTGACAATATCAAATTAACTCATTCAAATACTACAAAAACAAAAGGCGAATTTTGAAGAAAATCAAACAAAAGCAGTAGGTAAGAGTACGTCCTTTCAACCTAGAGATCAAAATGGTGAAGAGAAAAGTTCCTTGTTCACCAGAAACTTCACTATAATGCTAACCGGGCAGTCAGCATATGGAAATCTGATAATTCTAAAAAAGATTGAAAAAAAAAAAAAAAAAAGCTGATAAATAAACGTTACTGAATAACTAGAAGCACCACCTGTTGTAGCAGTTCCCTATGTGTTAGCGCTTCTTGTAACTCTTGCTTATGTTTCCGCTGAGTTCCCTAATTTCTTCTTCGAGCTGGCTAGCACGACCTTCCTGTGTATCAGCTTCCTCCTTAACTACAAGGTACTCCTGCCTATTTTCAGCTGCCCTTTGTCTCTCTTTTTCAAGAGACTTACTTAACTGTGTCTGTTCAGCTCTAAGACAAGAAATCTGAAATATATATCTAGCGTAAGTTAGTACCACATTAATGGAATCCCATCGTATGCAAAAGAATAGAACACATGAAGAGTAGAACCTGAGCCTCAAGAACATTAATTCGAGATAAAGTCTGAGACAAGCGTTCATTTACAGATCGCTCTCTTTCCTCCGCGGCTGCAGATTTGGCCTCTGCTTCCTATTCGTTCAGTATGGATAAATGACATAAATTTCCTCCCCTTCTCTTTAAATATACATATGGTTTTATTGAGCCATATCCTGCTTAAATAACATGCAAACCTGGAGCCGAGAGTTAAGGGATCTTTCTACAGCCGCCCAAGCTTCTTTTCTTCTTGCAGTTGTTTCCTATAATCGGCAAAGGAAAGAGAGACGACAAAAAGAACCTAATTAGTTGACCCAACGAAATGGAAAGGCCAGCATCCACAGTGCAGTTAGATATCTGTGACATAAAAATATCAGTGGAAATGTCCATTCACCTGCATAGCTTCAATCTGCCTCAGAAGAGGCCTCGTAGATTCAGGAACTTGCGTGATCAACTCTTCACAGCGCCGTTCACTTGCCTACAAGCCAAATTAAATTGGAATATAGATATGAGAACTGTGGCAAGACGAGAGGGAGGGGTGAACTTTAGATGAGGAACATTTACATACTTGATAACGTTTCTCAAGGTCTTCGATCTCCCGACGAAGCATGTCTTCCCTATGTACGGCCTAGAAAAGAATAAAGGTCACAGATAAAACATTTATTTTCTACCATTTAGTGGAACTAAACAAAAATCACAGCCAACAGAACAAAAACCTGCTGTTCCTTTCTGCTTAGAGTCTGCCTCAATTCTTCAAGTGCCTGAACTAGCATGGATTCACGTTCCTCAGCCTCCCTTAGACGACTCTCTAGTTCAGATCTTGCTTCATTGTTGGCACGTGCCTCTGCTAAAGCTTCAGCCTCCTTGGCGGCATTCAAAGCATTGGTATAAAATTCTTTTTGCAATGCAAGCTCTGATTGGTGTCGTTCTATTGTTTCCTGCAGCAATTTCTCGGTAGCTGCCTTGTCCCGCTTTATACTGTCTACTTTATTCTCTTCAACCTGGAGATATTATTTCATGTATAGTGCAAACTCATTATTCATTTTGAATGGCTCCAAGCAACATCGCTCTCGGACTATTAATGAGATCATTTGACTAAAATTAGATCTTATCATCAAATATAAACGGGAATATTTTTTTGTCAAGTATTAAAAGAAGGAAACATGCTTTCAAGTTCTTTTGCACTGTCTTTTGGTTAACCAAATATCCTAAATAATTGGCAACAATACACAAGTAACAATCTGTGTAAGAGATGAAATAATAGGCTTCACAAACAAACGACATTTAGAGATCTCCAAACTTTGAGAAGTGAAACCAATATCTAATATAATGACTCCATCAAGTTTAAAAATAAAGCATGAATCGGGCAATTTTGAAATCGAAGGCTTAAGTCCAACTAAATTTCCAAAAAGAGTACACTGACCACAAGTTGAGGAAGGTCCATCTAATCGTTTAAGTTTCATACGACTGAAAGAGATGGCTGTTTTTTAGTGTTTAGAAGAACGAAAGCCTTAACCACAGATATTTAATGCATGCTAGAGTAATCAAGTACCTGGAGCTTAGTAACCAACCCCTTCTTCTCTTCTTCAAGCTCCCTAATCTGGCTTTCACAAGACAATAAAGAAACAAAAAGCAAAGAACGATGAATAAATAAACAAAAAGGTAAACATAAAAAAGTAAAGAATGAGAGTTCAAATGATTATCCTTAAAAGAGAGAGAGAGAGAGCATCACCACGTACCTGAGCCCTTAATTTTCTAATTTGAGCCTCTTGAGCAGCCTGCTTTTTTGAAAGCTCTTCACCTGTGCCAATATAAGTACATCTCAAATATGAAATATCCATGAAAAAAAATAAAAATAAAAAAACCCTCCTCTATTGCACAAGTTGGCATGCTTCAAAAGGGTAAGAAAGCATCTTTAGAGGAGAGGAAAGGAATAATCTACAATTCATTTTGCATCAGATTAGCCAAAGTATGGTAGGTTAATCGGAAAATCTTCCTGAAATCACAATTCGTCCATCCAACACCTATTCTACTAACAGCTTATTGGACCAAATGACGTCTCAGAGTTTTAGTATTAGAAACCAACACAGATCATGCTAAGGTTAATGCGCCTTATGTGTCAAGGAAGAAAACACAAAATATTACATGGGAATAGTATATTGCACGCAAATATTACAGTTTTCAAATCTCTACCTTCAGCCATAACCTGGTTAATAATTTCATCTTTTTCCTTCAAAAGAGCAGCAGCATCACTTTTTTTATTTTGTTCCCTCCGAAGAGTATCCCTTTCCTTTGTAAGAGCATAAACCTGAAATTGTGTACATAAGAAGTTAATTCAATTAAAGAAAATAGTTAATACATGTGTGTCTGAATGTCTCTGTTACACATAACGAGATTGAAACTATAATCTAACGCTGCACTAGCAACCAACTACTATACTTCAACTTAAATTCACCTCAATGCTGTATATTTCTTTCCTTTAAAAAGAAAAATAATAATTTTGCACCAAGAGTCCTAGGACCCCTATTAAGACAGGACTAAATATCAACGTTCCTTGCACAATATCTAATATAGTACTGGCATGGACTTGCAAGTCGTGTCCATATGCATCATATGTTGATAGTGCCAAAAATAATAATAATAATAATGTAAAACTGTAACTCGTCATTTCTGAAAGTCCAACTATATACTTTCATGCAATCTAGATGGCATCACAGTTAACAGTCTCTGTAAGTCTAGAGTAGGATCGATGATGTTGTATTTCGCTACTCACTACTTCTATGTGAAAGAAAATAAAATATGAACTCAAACTCAAGCTAAAAGACGAACAAGCCTCTACAAAGAGATGTACCTTTCTTTCAAGAGTTGCAACTCGCTGATGGTATTCCTCCCTCAAAGTCTCAATTTCTGCATCACTTGATTTTCTCTGATGTATGCATAAGTTTAAGCAATTAAAACACAAACACTAGAAAATAAGGCCTCTCCTACCAATGTAAATGAATGTAAGGAGGGGAGAGAGAGAGAGAGACAGTCCGGGAACAGTAACTACTGGAAGTGCATTCCTATATCAATAGACGAGATAACAATAAATTGGTGTTCGTATGTAGCTTGTCTACATATATATATATATATATCAAGTCAATAAAAGACAAGTCTACGCACCTTCAAATCCTCAATCACAGATTTTAATTGCTCACTTTCATTCATTAACTTGGCAATTTCATCAGCCTTTGCCTGGAAAAAATAAAATGGATGAACAGTTCATTACTGTAGAAATGCAATTACAAGAATCTGACCGGAACATATCCAAATGATGCACATATAAGATGGTCCAAGATAATCTCATCACAAACCTGAGCTTGTCTTGCAGCGCCTTGCAAAGCATTTTCCATCATTTTCATCTCCCTTTGACCTTTTCCAGTTCAACTGCAGAATCTGAAGTGTCAGAAGCATTTGTTCCTGATCTCAAACGTTGCTTTTCAATGGCACTTTGTGGATCGGTATCCTCAACATGCTGATCCACTCCAATCTCTTTAACACTTGCATTATTCTCACTTGAAACCAACCGAGGATCCGTCTCTGAAGCCTCGTTTGAAGGAACTGCACTGGGAAAGTCATCACTAGAAGTTTTTCCAACACTGCCAATCTCCGCAGTTTGAACCGGAGAAATTGTCTCTAAGCTCTCTTCAGCTTGTATCTTTGTCCACCAGTGCTCTCTATATGTGTCTTTTGCTCGTCAGGGCTCCCTAATTGTGCCTTTTGTTCATCAGTACTCTCCACTTGTGTCTTTTGTTCGTCAACGCTTTCTACTTCTTCCTTCTGCTCATGAGTGTGCTCATGCACATTGGTGAATTTATCTGATTCGTCAGGCACAACACCAGTATCCTTGACTTGATCTGCTTCAATGGCTCTTGATTTTTCTTGCATAGATTCTACACTACTCAAGACTCCAACTTCTAACGTGCCTCGCTTTTCCACAATTTCCACAGAATCTGACGACTCAAAATTCTGAGCAGCAGCTTCAAGTGGTGCAGCAGGCACCAAAGATGATACGGCTTCACACCTTTTTCAGGGTCTGATATAACAGAATTTGTTCCATCTTCCGTTTCCGGATGTTCATCAGTTGTTTCTGATGTTATAACTTCCTTTTCTTCTTTCACAGAAGCCTCTTCCGTTGCAGCCGTTGGTGATTTGTCAGTTTGAAACCCCTTCTTTTTCCTCTGAAGTAGATAGATGATGGGGAGATTCCTGCTCTCCTGATGGTTTCTCAACTTCATCTGTTTCGAAAGATTCAGATTCAGGTTTCTGCGATGACTCGGCAGCGCTTTCTGTACTCTTTTGCCCCATAAAGGCCATAACAGGATTAAAGAGCGTTTCCTGTCCGTGGATGAAGTCCATAATCCTGAAGCTGGCGGGCATACAAGAAGAGACCATAGATCAGTCTAAACCTAAAATTTCTCTTTCTATACAAGAGCACATTTAAACACAACATTAACTAAAAACCACCATTCTTTTAATTGAGAACTTCTTAGTTTGGACTAAATCCATCCAACACAAAATAAGATAAGGGAAGTTTAACGGAGGTTGCAAACATGTCTATAATATCATAATAACATATATAGATATATATATGTGTGTGTGTGTGTGCGTGTGTGTGTGTGTATACACACAGAGACGGGTATGAACAGGGTGAACTGAAGTACCTTCACTGGTGGTGGAATCGGCCTTCTCTTTCTCCTCGAAGCCGAGAGCGGTATCGAAATTCTTCTCGATATTCTTGACGCTCTCTTGGAGCTTATTCACCGCCCCTCCGGCGAGATCGGCGATGTTCCCCAGCGAAATGTTCCCACTAAACCACGCCATCTTCTGGCTACAATAATCAAATCAGAATCAATTCAAAAACCTCCACATTTTCACATCATCAATCTTTCAAAAGAAACCCCAAGAAAAAGGGAAATTCGGGATCAAAGTTAACCACAATTGAATCACACCCAAGTATTGGACAGGAATAAGATAACAAGATTTAGATTCGAATCGTAATTTTAGTTGAATCGGAGACTTGAATACAGAATCAAAATCTATAATTAAAAAAGAAAAAAACGAAATCCAAAAAAAGTGAGAACCTGGTTAGAAGCGGAGGAAATGCCGGGGGAGTAGGAGAATCAAATCATGAAGCTTTTCTAACTCTGGTTATGGCGGAATCAGGGGGAGAAATGGCGGAGAATAAAATCATGAAGCTTTTCTAACTCTGGTTATGGCGGAATCAGGGGGAGAAATGGCCGGGACGAGACGAGAGGGGGCTTCTTCTTCTTCTCCTCCTCCTCTGCTGAAAGAGACGTGAGATCGATCTGGCACTCACTGTAATCTGTATAGGTAAAAGTTCATAATTAAATTTTCTCAATAATAAAAGGAAATATAAATAAAGGGAAACCCCAATTTAATATTAGAAAGTTTCTGTTGGGTTTTTTTTATTTTTTTATTTTTATTTTTTCCTTTTCTTTTTGTGTTTTTGGATAGAAGCAAACTTTAAAAAACAAATCTAGAACTAGTAACAAAGTTAATTAAAACAACCAACTCTTAGGAAAGAAAATCAAGAAAAAAACTCAAATTTATTTTATTAAGGAAAAGTTTAGAAATTGTATTTTTACTCTAAAGATAAAGTATTAATATCTTCTCTATTAGATATAGTCTGATATATAATTAAAAACAATTCTACATGCAGTGTTATAAATTTTTAACATGATTAATTTTTTTTAGAATAAATTTTTAATATATATATTTACAGATTATACAGTTAAATAATTAATCTAACAACTAAAATAAATATTACCTATAGATAAAGTAAAAGCATAATTCGGATTCCTACCATAAACTTTGCTTATTGTTAAATATCAATTGAAAATTTTCAACTAAAAAAATACTGCCTAGAATAAGCTTCTTTTGTTTGCAAAGCATGTATAAGGGTTTCCCTTTTTCTCTCTCCCACTTTTTCATATTTCTCATACACTAAGATTTCTCTTTTAAGTTAGACTTATGCCGCCACTATGGCTAGCAAGAGTGATTGGTGGTATCGATGGACATGGAGTCGGATGGTCTTAGTTGGGAGTTTCTTAATCAAATCTAATCCGATGAGTTTCCGGTGGTTTGGGATCCAGTGTGACCTTAATGATCCAATGGTTAGTGCGTGATCTCTTACCTCTAATCGAGCTAATTGATTTCTCTTGAGTTGTGACGTGCGGCGGAGTGTTTGTTCTATGTAGGACAACAATTTTGTGGTTGGTGTTATTTTATATTAATGCTTTGTTTTTGTTTTTAAGTTTTAGTTTTAATTTTCTAATAAAGGAGGTAGTTCCCTCACCTCCGGTTTGTTTTTGTGTGTGTGTTCCGCTAGATTTGTTCTCTAGTAGTATATGTCTAATAGTTTCCGTTAGTACTATGGCTAGGTGGAGTTTGTTGCAGTCTCTGTACTGTGAGTGACTGTCTCTAGATCGATTGGAGTATTCTATCGATTGCAGATGTTTTTTTCAAAAGAGTTTTGTACATGCTCGATTATAGGATTGTTAAGAAATTCAAGAAATTTTCCCATTACCAAGTCTCGACTTATGTCCTCCTCAATGAGCTTCATCAGATTTTACTGATCGAATAGGTTTTAATCGAGGATTGTGTCTCTTGTACCACATGGTTGTTTTATTTTTGGTATTGGTGTTTTTATCTAGTTTTAATTTGAATGATAATTTTTCTTTTTTAAAAAAAAAATACTACCTATAATACAAAAAAAGTAAAAATACAATTCCAATTAAAAAAAAAACTTTGCTTTTTATTACATAGAGAGACCAAAATTTTGAATAGTGTAAAGAATACACTTATTTATAATATAGTTATAGATATCTAGTGAGATTTTTAAGGGTATCTTTTTTTTTAAAAGCATTTTTCAAGTGATTATTGCAATATCTATTCTTTTAATTATGCTTTCTTACAAACAATATTGTCAAAATTATTGTTATTTCTCTATAGTTTTTTTTTTTTTTTTTTTTCGTAGATCTGCGTTTTTAAATTGCTCACCTTTGAATATACTTATCGTTTCCATAGTTACAGTGCTCAGAAGGACCTATCATCGTTCAGGAAGTGGTGTAGCCTCTCTCTCTCTCTCTTTTGGGGGCTGAAATGAGGTTAGCCTTGTTGTGTTGTTTGCAAGTTACTCTTGTTTTCTTACTTGTTGTCGTTCTTTAACACGTTGTTGTTTGTAATAATTTGTAAACAGATAATTTCTTAGTTGTTTGTGTTTTGTTGTCGTATTCTAACGTATTGTCAATTTAAGGCTTCTCGTTCTCTAAAATGTGAAAAAGAAACTGAAAAAAAAAAAAAAAAAAAAAAAATCATTTCGAGGGAATCGATATTTTCAATCTCTGTCGTTCAAGATTGTCGTTGTTGTCTAAATATGGTGCCGTTTGTAAGCGACGTTTGTCCTCTTATGTAGTTACTAGTTTTTAAGCATATGCCTCGCAGCCTGTGGATTTAACGTGTTGATTTTCTTTTAAAAAAATATAAATGTCGAATGCTTTTGTTAAAAGGATTAGTAGATGTTAAATTCTTTAAGAAATCAAATTATTATCATTAAAAGAGTGTAACTAAATCAACTAATCAGTGATTAAAAGGGAGCATGACAATTTGAAGAATTGTATGGAAAAAAAAATTGTCGAGATGTATTGAGAAAAAGTTATTTTTCATAGGGACAAATTGAAAAAAATGAAAAGTATTTTAAATGAGCTAACCGACTACAAATATGTAAAAGTTTTGGGGAGAAAAAGTAAGAACAAAAAAAAAAAATAAAGAAAGAGGTAAGCAACTCAAAAAATAAATAAAATAAAATAAAACAAAACAAAATAGTGAGATCAAATTTTTTGAATTGTGTAAAAAAGATAACTCTCATTTATAATATAGTTATAGATATAGATATGCTTATTATTGTCGTTTGGGAGATATAGGTGTTTTTCTGTGATATTATTGTTCTGTGTCGTTTCCTTTTCATCTTTTATTGTCATTATATTCAACTACTTACTGAGATAACCGTTGTTTATACGTCATTATCCTTTTCATAACCTGTCTTCGTCTCTGTCTAATGCCATGTCGTTTCATAATGCTATCGACAGAAATGTTGTCGTTTGTTTGCGTTTTATTCATGAACATGTTGTTTTCCTTCTTATTTGAAAACTACCACCGTTTTCTAGACGATGTCGTTTCATAATGCTACCCGCCGTTCTCTTTACTGTCGTTTTGGTGGATATTGATTTTCATAGACTGGTATAAGTTTTTCACTTTCTTTCTTTCTCGATGTGATTCGTTTGTTGTTGTCGTTTTCACAAGTCACTGTTGGCTATGGTGATCCATTGGATTTAATTGCCATTTTTAGCTGAAAGTCGTTTTTGGGAGGTTTTTCATTGCTTATGTTATCATTTTACTTCTATCGGATATTATCTTTTTATTTTCATGGTGTCGTCGCTTTTGTTTACGGAATATTGTCGTTTTCTACTATTACAATCGTTTGTTTGGGTATTACTCTTTTTCTATGCTGTTGTCGTTTCTCGGATTTTTTTTAGCTGCTGTCAACTGCGTTTTAAATAAATGTCGTTCGTTCTTATTGCACTCATTCTCTTGCCGTCCATGTTTAACTCGTTGTCGTTTGTACGCTATTTGTTGATTATATTTTCTGTCGTTGTAGGAAATTTTTTGGTGAGTAAATCTTAGGAAAAAAGAATCCGTATTTTAGTTCTGCCTCAACTAATAGCTTCTCATTTTCAATGTATAAGAGTACCACATATAGAAAGGAAGAAAAAATTTCTTCCAAATGAAATAAAATAATTTCAGAGTCACATTTCAGTTTAATTTATTCCCCCCCCCCCCCCCCCCCCCCAAATTTTCATCTTTTCCTCGAATCTCTCAATCTCTCTCTCTCTCTCTCTCTCTCTCTTTCTCTGACTCCGAGTCCTTGAAGTCGGAGCTCGCCAGCGTCCATTAACCACCGGCATTGCGTTCAAGGCAAATTTCCGTGCTCATTCTGATTAAATATGATTTTCTTCTACTGAAGTTGGAAATCTGAATTCTGTTGGTCCACCGAGAAAACGTAAATAGAAAAAGAAGTGGATATTCATACTTTTAAGTCGATGTTGTTAGGTTTCCGGTTAATGCCAGCCAAACGTCGTGAAGTTTCACATTGAAAAGTGCTCTATTCATGTTTAGTCGAAATTGTGTTTCATGCTGTTTGGTTTCCTGGAAAATGAAAGCCAAACGTCGCGAAAATTCAAATATGAAGGAAAAAGGTTTCTCTCTCTCCTTTCCGGCGGTTTCTCAGCTGTCAAACAAAAGATAACCAATATACGCTTTATTACTTTGATTTCATGTGTAGATATTTTATCTATGTGATTGAAAAGTGCGGTGAATCAGAGAGACAACTGAGATCTTCCGCCAAAATCAATGAGACGACGAAGAAGTAGTTATGGTGTTTCGAGGTTTCGCGCCAAAAAGCTAGATTTTTCAACGTTCCAAGGCTTATCTTCAGCTACTCGTTCTTCGTTGCCCGATCGCTTTCAATCGCCTGTGGTATCGCCGCCAAGTCCATTTTCAACAAAGTGAGTACTCTACATTTCCAGGTTTATTAGATGTAATGTACGAAATTTTCAGCTTTATTTTCTGCTTGGTTGGTAAGAAAACAAATGAGAAGGAACGAGAAAATTCCAGTAGATCGTATTGTTTACAGATATTTGGATTAGATTTGTTAAGTTTGTTTGCTTGCCTATTTCTTGTTAAATCTTCTAATTTCTCTTATTTTGCAAACTTAATGTGTGTGTTTGGCTAAGTTGGTTGATGCTATTGAAAAATAAAATGGAAATAATAAAAGAAAAAAGAGGATGATTGATGATCTTCAGTTATTCAAGAGAAATGCTTCATGTTTTTCGCTCTCTTCGGAAAACGACATTTTGTTTCTTCGTGTACTTAATATAGGATTGAAGTCTAAAATTTCCATAAATTTGTAAATGCTTCATTGACATTCTATTTTAAATGCTATTCAGGCAAAAGACATATATATATATATATATATATAAAAATATTCAAGAACATATATTCTTCTTCTTGTCCATGTTTGTTTCTACCTTTATTTTTTTTTTGGTGAATGTATATTTCTACTGTCTACCAAGAAAACATTTGTTCGACTAGAATTGGTTGAATTAGGATACTAATTACTGGATGATGTAACTATTTTATATGTATTCAAAATTTTCTCAGGTGAAAACAAATTTGTACTTCAGAAGAGTGTCTGATTTGCTCTGTATTGTCGTTTCTTTTTATCGATTTTGTTGGTTTGAAGTAGAGCGATAGATTCCTCAACATCACAACCACAGATTTATGCTGAAGAAGATTTTAATGGTACTCCAAAGCATCATAAACAATGCTGTTGCAAGCGAACAAAGTGCATAAAGTTGTGAGTACATTTCTTTCATTGGACTTGTTCCATTTTGCATCACGCTTTCTAGGTTGGAAATTTGTTGTTAATTGTTTACATCCTTATTTTTCATCCAAAAAATCTGCAAACTTGCGCCTTGCAATTCTAGTGATCACTTTAAGTTTTTACTATTTGTACTGCGTGAATATGCCAAATTATTCTTCTTGTATTTGTCTATAGAACTCGTTTTTAAGGCTGGAGCAGTGAAGTGTGAACAAATTTTTTTCCCCTTGGAAATGGCTTTTCAATGGAGTTCATACTCTGCAGGATTCCGCATTGTATGCACTAGGAAGTGTCAAACCTTCAAAGTAAAAGCCTATTTTGGTGGATTTGTCAACTTGATAGATTCGATTTCATGCAAAATGTTTATCTACTCTCAGGTACTGTGAATGCTTTGCTTCGGGAATCTACTGCAGTGGGTGCAAATGTGTTGATTGTCACAATATCATTGAAAATGAGTCCGCAAGGCATGCAGCTTTTGAACGCACTTTAGAGCGCAAGCGAAAGGCTTTGAGGCCTAAGATCACTAACAGATCACCTATAACTCAAGGCAGTCCTTTAGTAGCAAAACAGAAAAAGGGTTGCCAATGTAAAAAAAACCTGCTGCCTAAAGGGATATTGTGAGTGCTTCCAAGCCAATCTCCTCTGTTCTGAAAATTGCAAATGCTTGGACTGCAAGAATTACGAAGGAACTGAGAAGAATACCCCAACCCAGGTATTCCCGATGTCCGAACTCAACAATGTCATTCGTTGCTATCTATAGGTGAGTACAGTTTCACGTACTGCTTCCCACATTAATGCCCTCTTTGTTTCATGTTTTCATTCTTACTAGGCTTGCCAGTGAATCCTCTTATAGCTTCTGGGGAAGCATCTGCCTCATCCTTTGGTCCTCGTAGATACAGGTTCATATATTAGTGAATAATGTTCTCTTTCCTGCACAAACTTCAGTCATAGTTTCAGAATTTTGTTCCTCTGCAACGACTAATTATTGTTGCTGGTTTGGCTTAAGATCGTTGCTGGCAAATGTCATTAGTCCAGATTCCATAAGGCACTTCTGCTCGAAATTAGTGGCAGCGACAGATGCTAGTAAAATGCACGCAGGTATGACTTACATTTAGAGTATAGAAAGTATACAATTCTGCTACAAGATTTGGAACAGAGAGATCATGGATCACTTTCTCGGTTCCATTCTTTTCCACAGGTTTCATGAGCTATATAACTAATTTATTTGTCCTTTACATGTAACCATATATGTGATGAGAAGTTACCATGTTGGGACACCAAGACCATAAGACAGACAACTATACGGAGCAGGAGAGGCTTGCCTTGACAAACTTCCGGATTTCCTTAAGAAGATTATCGCTTGCGGAAACATGAGAGGTAAGATTCACATATCTTCTGAATTAGAATGGCTGCTAATACTCGACAATGCTCATGGCTCCAACATAAAGAGTACGTCATTTCAAAAAATTTCAAGAAGATTTGAGCACGTTATTTCAAAAAATTTCAAGAAGATTTGAGCGGATTGCCTCCCATAAACATATTACACACCGTGCAAACATAGTATCTGGCCACTCGTTATGCCCATTCAAGAATTAAATTTCCAGTTGAAAACAAAGAAGAGATTCCTATATACTATATCTTGTTCATTTCTGTTCACAACATATTTGTTTCCTGCATTATGAACAAAGTTCTTTCTTTCAGCTGGATCTTCAACGGTGAGCCGATGTGAACGCGTACGCAGCAGAATTTTGAAACGCAAAACCGAGCACCCTCATCTTAAATGCACAATATTTCGGTGACGATTAAAAGATCTCTCTAACAACGCTGATAGTTATTGGAATCATGTTCCCTTTAAGGTCGTTTATTCTGATTGAGAGAAGAATATGCAACCAAGAAATAAGGAAAGTTCTTCAAGAAGGAAGCATCATATGAGAGATAGAACAACCTTGAACGGTGAAGAAGCAACTCATTCTAGTCATTCTACGGAGTCAAACATTTGCTCGATGATTGGGTCTCGTTATTGCTGTTCATCATCACCAAGGAAAATGCCATCCCCAAGAAATTCATTCCGATTGAAACTATAATAATTGAAGGTAATAATCCAGAGATTTGCTTTTAGACACGATCGTACAAATCATCCTATTGTGTTAGTGAAAATTTTGTCATAAGTAGCTACTGACCTTCATTCTATACACATATTAAAACGACAATCTCCAAAAGGAGGAAATTACTGAAAACGACAGTGAGACATGAATGACAAAAATATGAGAGCGAGAGCATCAAGTAAAACGACATAGAAAATTCGGATAAACAACACGGCATCAGACTAAGAAAGCGCAACAAATTAGAAACTACACCTGTTTCTTTGGATCCCAACGACTATTACTCTAAAACGACAGAACCATGGGAAACGACATCATAGTAACACGACATTAAAAATGACAACGTAGGTAAGAACAACCGAAAACGCCCCTAAAACACGGAGAAAAGAAAAGAAAAGAAAAGAAGGAATCAGTTGCAAAAATGACATCAACTCGAAATTCACAAAATCTTGAAAAACAGCAGAAATGCAAATATATGACCTTAACAAACGAAAATTTCTTTTGGAAAGATCTACTGCAACATCAACTTGACTCAAAAACATACACTTGAAAATAGTGTGCGATGTGTGTGTGTGTGTGTGTGTGTGTGTGTGTTTTTTTTTTTTTAATCTCTGAAATCCAAATGGATATCAGCGACTTAGAATCAACAAAAATGGAGAACAACATCAACCTTAAGACGACGACTGTACATTCACTGACACTTGACAGTGACACTAGTAGAACTTTGTCAACCAATCGTGTTTTACAGTCCAAGGGTTGATGGGTGTAGTAGCTTTGATATAAGCCTAAAAATTTCAAACCCATGTAGCTAAGAAATTATTTTCTTTTTTCTTTTCCATGACTCAGCAAAAATACTAAGTAGCAAGATACGAAGGGCGAAAGGCTCAATTGCAAAAATTTTCGTAAATTAAAAAAAAAAAAAAAGAAAGGTTTAGAGCTTCGTCACATAGAAAACTAAAAATTTCAAGCAACCACATCGCGCTTAGAAAGCGATCTTGTGTGTTCATGATATTACAAGAAACTTAAATCTAACAACAATGGTAGTACTCTTTTCTTGCCATCATAATAACCTGATACAAGAGCCTAACTTGAAATATACCCACATTTTTTTGGCAGCACATTTCACTGGCCCCCCAAGATATCTGATATTGTTTTGTCGTAGATTTTGAAAAGCTCCTCCCTGAGACAGAGACAGAGAAAATGCAAGAAAGTCATTCAAAACCGCAGGAAAGGAGACTACCTTAGCTTTTCTTTTGTTATGATATTCAAGTACATCAAGATTAGACACCGGTAAGTTATTGGCATGCAGTTAGAAATCCCCATCATTCATATACAACCAGGAAAAGAGTCTACGGAAGATGAAACTTTTTCTCACCTGTCGGGCTTGAATAAGAGGTACCGATAGACAAACCACTGAAATGTGCAAAAGAGGATCGTGTCAAACTTTTGAATGTAAAATGTGAAGCATAAACAGAATATATTACACGTTTGTCTTTGTATAATATTGTTATATCAACACTATAATATACACAACACAGACACACACATGTATATATGTTTGTATATCAATGATTTCCAAAGATGTACGAGAAAATATGGGAATGACATGATCCAAGAGGGCAAGAAACAGCATATATGCATCATAGTACTTACTGAAGAATACAGAATGCCGATGACTTCCAGCACGGTTGGGATAAGAGGCAACCTGTCAATGGCCTATACCCACAAAGGATTTGCAGAGGAAGGAAATGGTCAGTATTTGTACCATAACTGAAATAGTGAAATCCAACGGTAACCGAAAAAAAGTATGCATGTGTGTACGGTATTTGAAGGGAGGGGAGGAGAGACAAGTTACTCATACAGTTATACTAACTCTTATTTTGGATATCTAGCCTACTCCAAAGCAGAAAAGCCTATTGATCCATCAATGAAAAAGACAGTATTACAGACTCACAATACTAGTTCTTGCCTATCAGCTATACAAGTTATAAGTATTAATACTATTTTTTTTTTTTTTTCAAGAATTCAGAAAGAGAAAGAGGTTTAGAAAATACCGAAACCAGATTCGCCGATGCCCATATAGCTACTATAGCTGCAAACCCCAAGCCAATAAGAGCTAGTCTATCTTCAGAGTTATCCCACTGTGTGCATCAAAGCCATATCATATCAGAAATGGAAAGCATTAGCAATCAATCTTGTCAGTCATTTAAAGTTAAAGAAACTTTAGAAGTGAAAACAAGAATCGAAGGATTGGAACAGATCCTCCTTAGCTCAGGAATACCACAATTGGCATTTACCAAACAATATTTTCTTAGTTTCTCTTATAACTTTTGGAATAATATGATCATGAGACAACTTACAAGATTTTGAACTGACTTAGCAATGCTCAGCGAGGTTGATGATTCGGAGCTCTCCCCGGTAGCCTTCACAGCAATAGAAACACGATTCTGTCTCTCTGCAATGTACAAAAATCAATGAACGCAAAACCAAGAATAAAACATCACAGACAAGCAAATTTACTCGCGGCACTTTCAGAAATCAAGCACTTTTAACATGATAATCAACTCTTCCAAACATCTAAAACAACTTGCAATTCGTATCTAAAACAACAATTTCCTACGAACTTCCCTCAATTTCACACCGAGTAGTATCTCATCAACCTAAACTGTCTGTTATCACTAAGCAATTTGCTGAAACTCAACACCAATTGGCAAATTTAGGTTGCCTTTTTGTCCAAATGAAATTTTATTCTAAAACACATATTCCAAATTCTCACAATCCTACAAATCCGAATAATATGCAAATGTATAACTCAAAATGTTAAATAAGCAAGTCCCAAAAAACCAAAATTTTCATCTATAAACGTCAACTATGTTTTTTTCCTTTACTATTCTTGAAGAAAATTGACAAAACTGGATTGGGAAAGAATCAGAAACTTCTATTCAAAGTAGAAAGTACAGTCCAACTGAAAACAGAATGCTTCCAAAAGAAAACATGAAACAAAATCCAAAAAAAAAAAACTACTGCTTCAAAAAACTGTTAAGCTTACCTTTAATGGTGAAACAGGAAGCTTCGAGAAAGCTCTTACAATGGTTTTCCTTCCCTGGACCAACAATGGCGGAGGCAAGCTCGCAACAATAGAAGCCATGTCTAGCCTTACAAAAATAAAAATATATATATGAAATAATGCCAAAATGGTTTTTTTTTTTTTTTCTTTTATAAAGAGTAAAGATGACTCTAATTCATGGCTCAGAGAGACTATGGCCGAGGAGATGATGATCAATCACAACAGGAAAAAAAAAAAAAAAAAAAAAAAAAAGATTCGGATTTTGAAAAGGAAAGAACAGTGTTTTACTCTGGTGGGACAGAGAGGAAGAGAGAGGTCTGTGCTCTGCGTTTTGTGAACCACAAAATGTTTTTTCTTTTCTACTTTTAGGTTTTTCCAACAGCAAACGACAAGAATGACCCCTGGTGTGGATATACGACTGCCAGTTGAAAAAACGACGTTCGTTTAAGGAAACGACGACTGCCAGTTGAACAGACGATGTTCGTTTAAGGAAACGACCAGATAAAGAAACGAACTTGGAAAATTACTTTTATGCCAAAATATCGTCTCTCTCTCTCTCTCTCTCTCTCTCAAGAAGTTTTTTAATAAATAACAGAAATTTTTAAAAGTTAGTAAAAATGTGTTCTTTTTTTTTAATGAATAATTAATTTTTTTAAATGATTGATCATATAATATTATTTATTTTGTTAATCAGTAATTGACTACAATCAATTAATTATTTATTATAATGTAAATCTGTAACGACCTATGTCTCCTTTTGATATGATATTGTCAGCTTTGGGTCTCGTGGTGCAATGTTATGTCCTTGGGCTAATCTCAAAAAGCCACATACGATTAGAAGGTGATTTTTTTATTTATGAACCATCACATAGATTCATTCTCAAGTAATACGGAACTGCACAGCTTTCCCTTTTTCCTTATAAGGACTGATGATTATTATAATCGTGCCTTCTTTTGATATGATATTGTCAGCTTTGGGTCTCGTGATGCAATGTTATGCCCTTGGGCTAATCCCAAAAAGCCACACACGATTAGAAGGTGATATTTTTATTTATGAACCATCACATAGATTCATTCCCAAGTAATACGGGACTGCACAACTTTTCCTTTTTCCTTATAAGGACTGATGATTATTATAATCGTGCCTTCTTTTGAGGCCCAACGTCCTTGTTGGCTATACTTCTTATTGGATATAAGCTTTGATATGATATTGTCAGCTTTGAGTCTCGTGATTTTTATTTATGAACCATCACATAGATTCATTCCCAAGTAATACGGGACTGCACAGCTTTCCCTTTTTCCTTATAAGGACTGATGATTATTATAATCGTGCCTTCTTTTGAGGCCTAACATCCTTGTTGGCCATACTTCTTATTGGATATAGGTGATATTATCTGCTTTGAGTCTCATGTCCGTACAATTTTGCTTTTAGGCTCACTCCAAAAGACCTCATATAATTAAGATGTAGTTTTTTACTTATAAACCATCACATATATCAATTTTCAAGCGATGCGGGACTATCAGGCTTACCCATTCTTTATAGGGACTGATGACTGTCGCAAAATCACCAAAATTTACACTTTGATCAAATCTAAGAAAATGACAAACGAGGGCTCCGTATGGATCAAGTGTCCAATTTTGAAAAGGAAAAAATTATTGTTTTAAATGAGAAAGTCTTTTTTTTTTAAGAATAAGATAGTGTTTAGATATATTAAAAAAAAATTTAAAAACAAAAAGTTATTTGGAATTAGAAAATGGTGTTAGTAACAATATATTGTAAGAAGATTTTAAAAAAATTCTTTTTTTTTTTCTAAAGATTACTATATAAAATAAATTTAAAAATAAGGGGGTGTTTGGTGTGTAATTTTTAAGTTTAAATAGTAAATTTTTTTTGAATTTTCAGAAAAGACACAAAAACTTTTTGGGAAAAATACAAAAAAAAGTTTGAAAATCTTAGTTTGGACTAAGACACCAAACACCCCCTTAGATAATTTTTCTTTTTTAAAATTAAAAATGATGAAAAAAATTGAGATAAATATTTTTTTTACAAAAATTTTTCAATTGATATATCATCCAAACATAAAGTTACTAAATAAAAAAAGAATTCAGTTATATATTAAATTAAATGACTGAAAAACGCCTACCAAATTTTACTAGAGAAAAAGAATTCAGTTTGCTCACGGAGAAAGTTTACCCTTTCCAAAAAAAAAAAAAAATATATATATATATATATATATATATACTTACTCCTTTTGGTTGTTCCCGAGAAAACTTGGGAGGAAAAAGCTTTTTCCTTTCTTGAATCCTATTCGCCAATGCTGTTTTGGTTTTTGAAAAGATGATTTCTGGGTTTCATTTATCAGGTATGTGGAAAAGGTTATGAACTAATTAAAATCGTTTTCCTTTCGATTAAACCAGAAAAAAGCTGCGTTGAAATGTTTTGTGCTGTTCAGTTATATTGAAACACTTTCACCTGATTACTTTTCTTCTAGTTCATCGTACCATATTGTCTTTATGGATATACGCAGCTGTGGATGGATCTTTGTGGGTCTTTCACTTTTGTGTTTGTAAGCTCTCCAGGCTGCTCTTTCTTTCTTTCTTTTTTTTTTTTTTGGCTAAGTAAAGGATCTGGCCTACAGTAGTGAGAAGGGTCACTCATGATTGGAACAGGTTTATTTATTTCTTTATTTCTTTTTCTTTTTTTTTTTGTTCCTTTTTCCTTGGAGCAGTATTTCAAAGCAACTTTTGAAAAAGTTTGCATTATAGCACGAGTTCTACTTGGCTTTAGACTTCGGGACAAATTTTCCTGTCCTGTTGTGTTCTGAAGCACTTACTTTTTTGTTAATTGCCACTGCCCTTTGAATAGATGCTCAGTAGAAGCTGAGCACAAGAATTGGATTGGCAAGCATCTTTCAGACAAGAAACATCTTGGCCTTTTTCCTCGTTCGTTTTAGTGTTTTCTCTTCTTGGGATCGTATGCTCCTTAATTTCAGTAAAAAGGTTCCTCTCATAGCCGTTTGAAACAGTTTCAAAAGTGCTTTTGGTTGCAAGAAATGAGCAAGAGACGGATTTTTTGCCGTAAAATTAGTAATGAAGTCGAGAGACATCATAGGTTGTATTTTACCGATGTCGATTTCTTGCTATGGTTGGTAACTGTAAATTTTTTTTTGTTTTTTCAGCACATTGTTTGGTTATGACCAGACAAGTCGCCTGCATCGGTTGAGGATATCACATAAGTTATTTGCTCTTCATCAAAGTTTTTGTCTATTTTCAACTTCCTTTTTCTGTATTGTTGTTCTTGGTGTAGTGAGCAGTCCACTTATACCTCACTTTCCACCTTTTCCTTCATATAGTTTTGTCTTGTAAGGATGTCGATTTCCGAATATAATTATTCGGGAGTGTCTGCAAATGTTATCAGACATGCATTTCTTTTTTCAAAAAAGGCTGCATATTTGTAAGGTCTGTTTGCATTACTTTAGTATGCACATGGATTGGATCAGTAGGGCATACAAGTTTCTGTTGGTTGTGGACTGGTAGTTGTGTCATTCGAACCGATACGTACCGTTTGACTGGATCATTCTTTAAATTTATAATTATGGGAGGATTAAGCACTTTAAACCTAACAAGTTGTCTGTTTGAAGTGAGTAGTTCTACCGGCATTGCCTCCGGAAATTTCTCATATTGTTGACAGCTCATTTTCATCATAATGCAGTATAAATGCAAAAACCTTCTTGAAAAACTTGAGAACACATATAGTGAGTCCAAAAAACCAAATGAATGTCTTGATGGACTTGAGATTCGAATATGAGATGCTTCAAACGGATAAGACCGAACAGACGACAGGGCAGTTATTAAAATACTATGAATGTACTTGTTTTCTGTCTAAGTGTTAATATTTAATTTGTCTTGTGATGGTCCATATGACAGTGATTACAAATTAACTAAAAAACTACCGTAGCTATTTATGTCTTAAGTTTTGTTCAGTTGTGTTTTATTCTTGACGTAATTTCCGTTCCTGCTAACATCCTGTTTTTGCAAGACACCAGAGTATAAATAACGGACAAACTGAGGTGGAGAATATAATCTTGTTTCCTTTAGTGACCTCGGTACGATTCATGGGCATTCATGAATGAATGACACGAAAGTGAAACTCGAATCTCCTTTTCGAAGAGCTAATAGAATTTCCTTGGCTTTTGTTTCCTTGCTTTTATTGTCCACTCGATCTTGGAAGGCCCCAATTTGGTGGTAGCTTTTTCACCTGACTTCCAGAACTACCATCTCATCTACTCTTCAATAGCTAACTGTCTCTCCAGGTTGGATAGGAAGTCGGCCCCCTTTATATAGAACTAACTTACAGGACTCATTTAATCTATTCTAAGTATAGTGTTCAGGGTATCCATATTTGACTCGTCACTCAATGCAACCGCAGCCCATGATTGATGGCCTTTTGAGGTGTCATGGTCGGTCGCATTATATGGGGGATGCGGTCTTGCGTAGCGTGTTGGAATTTATAGCTTAGCTTAGTGATTGGAAATATGTGATTATGTATCATAATCTCAGCCTTAGATGCAAATTACTACATTTGATGATGTTCATTAATGTGACCTCACACACATGCTTAATTCTGATGAATGATGGTCATGAAAACATATTAAGTGTCGGACGGATAAGAATTATACGAGAGTCGGGTGTGAGTAGTTTTCTGGTGTAGCTTCTATCACGTTTCGGTACACCAGTTAGTTAGATTTTTGTCAGTTCAAATCTGAAGTAGAGCATACGGTATGACACAAGGACGGCCAAACTATCTAGTTAAATTGAAATATCAGTTCTCTTCCCACGGCATGGTAGAGCCAAATGACGAAACTAAAATGTTAAAACTCTTGGAGTTTTACTTGGAAGATCTCGGTCTTTCCTAAACGACCGAGTACGAATTAGACCGCTCGCACTTAGTTAAGGAATGAAGGAGGTTTTAGAGCCATTAGGATCCGAAAGAGCGCCGTAGGCGTCTAATTAAGAGAATTCGGCTACAAACTTCAGTGTTGCTAAATATTCAAAAACTAACTTGATTGATTAAACAACCAAGTATGAATTTGGCCTCTCATACTTGGTTAAGGAATAATGGAGGTTTCAATTTGTTATAGAGGAGGAAAAAATGTCAATATTTATTTTGTTTTTACAAGAGTTGAAAAGAAACAGCCCTTGAACAAAATAGGGTCTTAGAGCAACAGCAATACAATGCCAAATTCATGTGCCAATGCCGAATTTTGGTATTTAGATAGGAAAGCCGCGCTCTAATATCATGCTGTTTTCGATGCTAAATTTGGTAATTGTTGTTCATTGCGAGTATTTTGGCAAATATATACTCTTTATTTTGCTTACATTTTGTATACTTGTATGGTATATAATTTTGCTGGTGTATTTTAAAGTGGATTCCCCAAGATAGATGTCAAGATGACATCTTTCCAGGGTGTTAGCTTTTCTATCAACACCATTTCCGTGAAAGTAGGTGATGGTTTTGTATTCTTCTTTGAACCCCCAAAATCCCCTTTCTTTTCCCCTTTTACTTTGTAGGCTTTCTCAATTCTTTATTAACTTTTTTTTCACCACATCATTACCTGTCTTTTTACAGCCTCATTTTTACCAAAATTTCCTCACTTTTTCACCATATTTATATGCTTAACTTTGATATTTTACTTCATGTTTTTTTTTTTTTATTAAACCCAAATCTTGTTTCATAAGAAACCTCAAAGACTTGAAAACAAAGAAAGCAAAGATACCTCCCTTTTGTTGGATTTCTGGGTTTCTCTTTTTGCTTTCTCTAATGGAAGATGATAGGGAAAACAAAAAAAACAAAAACAAAAATAAAAAAGGTGATGCATGGAATGTAAGACAGAAGAAAGATAATAATAAAGTGGAGAGAGGAATCCAAAAGAAACCTCAAAAAAATCAATTTTAAAACTAATCTTTCTGTTTGGTTTGTACTAATCATGTGATTGTTCCATATTATCTACCATTCCCAACTACCATGCAGCAGAACTGTTAAAAATAAAAAATAAAAAATAAAAGAGAGAGAGAGAGAGAATAATAAACTGATGATTTGAATTTAGCAGATAAAGGTAATCATTACCTACAAGGCACCAAAACTTTTAATTATGAATGTTGGTGGTGGTGGCAAATAATAGTGTTTGATGACCTTTTTTTGGAATTTCCTCTCAACAACATTAAAATTGTTATCAAGGTTTCCAGAAATTCTGATTTTAAAGCAATTCCAGATTTAAAAGGACTGAGAAGGTCAAATGGATAGTTGATGGAAGAGAGAAGGTAAAAAAAATAAAAAAAATATAAAAAAAAAAAGTTCAAACCCCAAAATTATGACTTTACTTGTGTGCTTCTCTCTCTGCTGTTGGGGGGCTCACTGTTAGGCAAGAGCAATCAGGGATTTTGGACTCTTCCCCAATGTGCTTGCCACCTGATAATTCTTCATTTTGTCAATTTTATATATATATATATATATATATATATTTGTCTATAAACCTTAATTAGCAACATACAAAGTCACACATGGAATTTATTTCAACTACTTACTACTGTTAGTGACATAAAATGTGTTACGCAACTAAATCTTTTAAATACGTACCAATCAATCTAACACTAGTTAGTTCATTATTTTGAGTGATCTGACTAACTCAGAAACTTTTTGAAGATTTAAACTACAAGATAGACACAGAAGAGCAAACCTAAATGAATTATGGTATATTATATAATTTATTTATGTTTATTTTCTACAGAAGACCATGAAATCTGAAGATTCTTATCTCGATTTAACAGAGTGCATGTAAGTTTGTTTTTATTGGAAGGTGTATGTCACTTCCAAATAATAATAGGGAAATTAGGTCTCACTTGAAAACTGTAGGAGTGCAATAATTTTCTTAGAAAATCTGGTTGAGCATATATTATAAAAGAAAAAAAAAAAAAAAAAAAGTGTGCAGTACTCATGTGATGGTGTTGTGGAATTTAATATATGTTATTATGATGTCTGAAGTCTAAGCTAATAGGATTAAGCATTTGACTTACCCATGTTGGAGTGAATTGCTTAGTATATGTTTATATATATATAGTTATATGTATACATTACATATAATGCTTGGATGCAAATTCATTAATTGCATTCACTTCTTTCCACCTTATAAAGGATATAAAGACACAAAGAAAAATTTGAAATACTTTTTATACCAAAAAAAAAAAAAAAAAAAAAGAAATGGGGACCACAGTGCTGAGCACTGATTCCCATGAACTATGTCTCGTAGCTAATGACTGCATATTTTTGATTTTGTAACTATTGGCCTGGCTAGTGACTAAGCCGAGCCGACTCCTACTATTTTTCATTTTTTTTTATAAGCTTCTTTTGTTTTTTTGTTTTTTTTTTTCATCAAAATAAAAATAAAAAATATCAAAATAATGAAGAAAAATCAAATTAAAGAATTTGAATTGGAACTATGAGAAAACCAAGATGAACAAATAATAATAATAATAATAAAGAAAAAAAGGAGGAGTGGGTGAAAAGAAGACAACTACTTTGAGTTGGAATAATATTGGAAAATCCTTTTGGGTAGTGAATAGATCTTGGTTTCATGGTTATTTGAAGATTAATTAATAAGTCAAATTTTAAGCCTATTAATTAATGAAGCAATTTCAACAAGTGACAACTATAGTAATGCCATTAAGAAAATGGCCATTAATTGGAGAGACAATCGATGCATGTTAAAATAAATTAAAATATTTTTACTTTTTCAATCAAACGAAAATGTTCTACAATTTTCTCTTGTTGAAACTTTTTTTGTGAAAAAGTAAATGATTATATAGGTCACTTCCAAGATTTACGCAAATCAGAAGTAAGAGAAATTGACACGCAACTAATTTTGAGTGTTGTTTATTTAAATATCTTTCCATTAGAACATTAGAGTAAATTTTAATAGTTTCATGATTAGATTGAGGAAAGTGTTCATTATTATTAAATTGTGAAAATGGCTTATTCAATGTATTAGAGTAATGCCAGAGTGGTGTAATGTATTCAACATCAAACATTTATAAAAGGGAATTATGTAAATAACTTGAGTACATTAAATAATTAAAAATAAATATCATACTTTAAAATATTTGAATTAAATAGCTGTAAATAATACATTTTCTAAGTATATGAGCTATTTATGATCTTTAAACCTAGTAAATTTTTTATTTACAACTATTTACTTTAAATATTTTAAAATCATATAATTTAGTTTGACAATTATAATTTAGATTGATGGCGGTGGGTCCTATAATATGGACCCACTCTTGTATAGATTATGGTTTCTTTTTTTTTTTTTCGAGTAAATAGATTATGGTATTTAATACTACTGATCTTTTAAACCATTTTTTTATATATTTAGGACCATTAAATGCGTATTATTCAATTCCTTTTTTAAAACAGTTCAAACTTTTTTATTATTGGTTGTTGTCGTGTTTGGAGAGTGAATCCAGTGGCGGATTTCGAGTAAACACCACCTAATTAGCTTTAATTAATTCCATTTATATAATAGAATGTGATTCATGTAAGTTAAATGAGGTTTAAAATATAGGATATAACTAGTTAACTAATGACTATCTAAGCCAAGACCAGTATTTTGCAGATTATAAAGTCATAAGATGATGCTGATTGTTGTATTGTTGAGTTCAC
>BKCH01001214.1:0-58859 GCA_008635985.1 Ficus erecta
CAAGAAGGTTCTCATCGAGTCATATTAATTGTTGGGCTATCTGGTATCGGGAAGTCGTGCTTGGCTCGCCAAGTGGCCTCTGATCCTCCTAAGAGATTTGTGGGTGGAGCTGTTGAACTTGGATTTGGTCAATGGTGCAGTTGATCTGCTTGCAATGGAAGTAAGGCCGAGTACCAAAGGCGTGTGGCAAGAAAATTTGTAAGTTTCTGGTGCAGATTGGGTTTTGGAAGAAGATTAAGGATGAAAACAGTGGAGATCTTGATTATATGTGTTGCTTGCTTCAAGAAGCCTTATATGGAAAGAGCATTCTTATCCTTCTTCATGATGTGAGGGAGCAGGTTATAGTTGAGCGGTTTGCTAAACTATACGATAATGATTGCGAGTATGTTGTAACAACAAGAGATGAGGCTGTCTACAAAATAACAGAAGCGGAGAATGTGGAGCTAAGCAAAGATGACATAAGAGAGATTAGCAAGGCAGTCCTTCTCTATCATAGCCTCCTTAGCGAAGAAGAGCTACCGGTATGACCCAAAGCAAATATATCTGTCGTACATTTTGATTGTGTAAGACATTAAGACTATTGCAATGACACCATAACCTACTGTATGTTATAATGTTAATATTCTTATATATGACTGTAAGCAATTGTGTAGCAAGTCACTAGTGATTTAGACGCCAGAAAATGATCCGAGATACTATTTTTCAACTTAAAACAGTCTTGTAGAATCTTCTTCTACAGCTGTAAGGATGCACCATAAACGGTTATTTTCTACAAAAATGTCTATTCCTTATCTATTACATGTTATTTTAGGGGTGTGTATTTTTTAATACAAGAATTAGGCCAATATAAATAGAAATACCTTCGAACTCTTACAGAATCCATTTAGTTATGAACTAAGTTTAAAGGGACGCAATTGAATTGTCAGATAGACACGTCCAGAATTAGTGTTTTTTCGATAGTTTCGCTATGATTTGATCTCCTCTATAGTTTTCTGAAACTTTTCTCATTTTATTTTTTAGGGTATTGCAGACAACTTATTTGATCGATGCGGCCACCACCCTCTGACAGTTGCTGTTATGGGTAAGGCTCTTAGGAAAGAAGAAAGAGTTGAGAAATGGGATAAAGCCATCACCAACTTATCCACCTTTGCAACCTGTGCACCAGGCCCTGTATCATATGTAAATGAAAAGGAAGCTGAGAATACGTTGACCATTTTCGGGTCGTTTGAATTCAGTCTAGATGCAATGCCCGGAGACTCAAGAAACCTCTTCATAGCTCTGGCTGCTCTTTCATGGGCAGAACCTGTGCCAGAAGCATGTGTGGAGGCTATTTGGTCAGTTCTTGGGCAGGAGAGCTTGTTCCCTCTTATAGTCTGCAAGCTTGTTGAAGACTCTTTGCTTATGAAAACCGAAACAGATCCGTTGTACTTGGTTCACGACATGGTTGCTCTCTACCTTGATAGCAAGATAAATGATGCAATCGAAATACTACTAAGAGAATCCAGACCTAAAGAAACTGCAAATATCTGTCCTTGGCTTCTTATATTCGGGAAAAAGAAGGTAAAAAGCGTTTCTGAGCAGAGAATAGTACACCTCCTCGGTGCGGAAGAGAAGCAGGCAATCATTACTTTAAAAGCCATTATCCAGGCTCTAATGGCAAGCAAATTCATTTCTGAACTGGAAGCCAGCAGAGCAAGCTTTAGTAGCATTCTGGGTCCGAGGATTTCACACGTCATCTCAACTGGGTCAGAGAGTCTAATTGCAGTCTCTGCAGAAGCTATCACCAACATCTTCAGTAAGAGTGATTACTGCAATAATTTTTCATCCCTTGAAGCTACAGGTGCAGTCAGCAAGTTGGCAAACATATTAGAAAATTGTGATGACCCCATGATCCAAACTAACATTTCAATCGTTCTTGCAAAGCTTGCAGAATTTGGAAGTCCGGAGACGGTTGACGAAGTGCTGCAAAGAATTCCATTCGATTGAATGGCTGAATTGCTCTCTCCAGATGCGGAGGAATGGCATGAGAGCATGTTTACTGTATTGATGTCATTGACCAAGGCCGGAAAATCAAAAGCTGTTCAGAGAATGTTTGGCTTAGATATTGACAAAAGTCTTCTTAAGCTTCTCGAGAATGGATCTGAAGTAGCTCAACACCATGCTATTGTCATATTGAAGACATTTTATGAGGTGGGAGGTCCTCAAGCAAATGGTTCTCTTCGACCGACAAATCTAAATCTTTTGCCATGGAAAGTTTGACTTCATTTGGAGACTTTCGTTTTATCAGAAAGAAATATCTCCTTTTCACCAAAGCATCATTCCTTTGAAGATCTCGTCCACGAGGTAGTTGACGGTGATAACAAGCAAGTGTTGGAGGCAATGCAAGACCTCATACCAATCTTCGAAAAAGCAGGAGATTTGAGTATCAGAGATATGATTCTGAAAAGTCCCCTAATCAAACGATTAGCTGAACTTTTGCAACAGGGACACCATGAAGAAAACTCGATGAAATCTCAATCTGCCTTTCTACTAATGAAGTTGGCTTGTTCTGGTGGAGAACCCTGCACTAAGATGTTTCTAGAATATGATATTATACCCGAGCTAGTTAAGATGATGCAGAACAGCAGTACCGAGTTACAGGATGCAGCGTACACAGCACTTCACCAGATGCTATTTGGCAGTGGCGGTGTCCTCATCTTGAACCGAATTCTTTGGATGGGTCTTGTAGAGAGAATGGTTCAATCGCTCGAAAGCAGGTCGACAAAGACAAGGGAAGTGAATGGGCAATGTCTTTTGGATATTGTTGAGCTGGGAAACAAGGCCTGTTTAGAAAGGATGTTTGCTTCACAATTAGTTGAAAAACTTGTGAAGAACGAAAAGTCTGGTGGAGGATCTGGTGGTAATCTGGTTGAATTTCTTAGGGGAATAGATAGATGTAAGCAGCTTTCGGTGGCAGAGCGCCGGTTAATGAAGCAGCAAGTTATTAGGAAGGTAAGGGCTGCTATAAAAGGACATAAACTTGAATATCAGATTTTAGATGCTTTGGATGTATCCGAGGGTTCCAAAAGTGGGGGTAGTGGTAGTGGTTGCAGCGGTAGACAGAGAAAGTAGTAACACCCCCTTGTTACAGCTTACATTGTATGGATTTTTCATCTCCAATTACAGAAGCAAATTCAATTTACAATTTCACACAGTTTTGGCAATGTAGCATTATTTAGTAGCTAGTAAAGTTCATATACATAAATTCACTTAAATATCTGCTTCCTGAAACCAAGAATGTGCACGATAGCTCACTTGGATAAAAAATCAATACAAAGAAAAAAGTATAATCTCAACTTGTCAGAAAGTAGACTTTCCCATCTTGTTCATGTTTCACAACGTTAACCAATGATACAAGAATTTAGTATGATATCATTCTCTAAGAAACAGCTTAGTGACAAATATCTACCTTACGCTACAGAGGCCAAAATTTGTTAGCCCGCCCTGTGTGGTGAAGAGAAATATGCATGCCATAAAGTTCTGCCTTATTAAGAGAAAGGGAAAGGAGGACGAACACCATTATTAATCACTACCAAATCTCAGCGTGATGGAAAGGTTTGAGAACAATTAGCGGCGAGACTTTTGTGTCAGCCTGTGAGCTCCTCCATCAGGCCCTGTTGAGAAGAAGGCAATACCTAATAGATTAGTAATTCAATAGTCCAAAGTGTATGCTATTAAGATAATGAAGTTAGTCAGAACTTACCCTCGCAATGAACTGCTCGGCATCGGTTCTTTTGAGCAAATGCATTGAATGGCGAGCAAAATTGACTGATTTTTCATCACTTAGCACTATTCCCTCACCTATATCATCAAGGACTCTCACCTGAATGTAGGGATCTTTTGGCGGCACCATGTCCTGGTTATACAAGAAATCACAAATGGCTGTTTAAGGTGATTGTTTTTTAGTCCTTGAGCAAAGGTGTTACACCAGAACATCTATTACAAAACAAGAGCATTCTAGCGTGAGAACTTTGCGAAGTTTGTTGTTAAGCCTTAATATGTTTTGAAAAAGCACATATAACCAGAACTTACAACAGCCAAGTCGAGATCAATTCTTGACATATATGATTTCAAAGATGCAGAATGTTTCTTGAAATACTCTTTCTCGAAATGACTCAGCTTCTCTAGAATTTCTTGCGGAAGCACAGGGCCCACCTTCCAAATCAGATTTCGCAGAATTTCAGCACGGTTGTACCTGCATTGTCCTAAAAACATGAGCAAGAATAGCTGGCATCTTGGTAGTAGAAAAAAGACTCATTTGACTAGCTAGAAGCAAGTCGGTCTATAGATATCACACAAATAAGAAATACATACATATACGATGTTAGGCACCGTTTGTCGCGAACTAAAGAAAGGTGGTGAATGAGTGCCCCAAAGTGGTCTTCGTTTTTACTTGTTTGGACATCCAATCCTTTTTCCTGCATGTTCCTATTGCAACATCCAGTCATTATAGGCCCACTATAAAGGAATACACCAGGAACTACATAATGACAACAAAAACACAGCATGACAGCGTGATTCTTATATTAAAAGAATGAATCTGAACATTAGTAGAATCTAAAAGCAACACTAACATGCCAAATGGTTTACCTTATCAAAGCTTGAAGCTCAACATAATGTTGACTACATTCTGCAATTACTTGATCAAATAGGTCACTCTACAAAATCAAAGTGATCAAGAAGTTAGAGAACTCTAAAGAGAGAGAAGATTCATTTCATTTACCATTCAATCCAGTACCGAGTCTTCAATCTTGAATGCAAAATATTCAAACATGTAACTGAGAAGAGAGCTTATACCCAATGGTTTCTTGCACAAAACACAAAGCATAAAGCATGCTGTAACACTTCAAACATAATATTTAGAAGGTTGAACTTTTGCAACAATAAAAAAAAATAATAATAACAAAAAAGCTTCTTTGAGACGAGGCCTGCCAAAAGACTGAGAGCTTCACACAGGTAATAGCAAAATCTTCGCTAATTATCATTCCGCAAGTCGAACTCACAATCGAATGGATGAAGTGAACATAATTGTCATATAAAACAAAGACCCATTGCAAAATGGAGTACATTTGATTATCCAATTCCAACTCAATTCGATTTTTCCAACAAATTAAATTTGTTCGTATTATATTTCATATCAAACACGTAACCCAAAAATCTCCAACGGAGTAAGAGCAAGATAACGTTGCCATTTGCTCTGCGTACTCTTCTAAACACACAAGTTTCTGAACCAGGTAGCTTCACCTCAATTGCATAAATAAATACCATAAATCTAAAGCTCTGTCTTTAAAGACATAATCTAGAGAATAATCAAACAATTATCTGATTTTCTCACATATTGAGAATTCCAAAGAAACTCCTACTAAAACCCACACCGTGGATTTCCAACACCAAACCAACCCATCACTGAAATCATCATCAACGGACAAGAAAATCGAGCAATTCGAAACCCCATTTTCAATATATATATATATATATATATATATATATATATATATCATTTGGGACTTACATTGAACGGCGTAAGCTGCTCTTTCTCTCCGCTTGCAATTTCTTTCACCAATTGGCACCCTTTTCTCCCGTACATCTCCCAATTTCAGAAAAAGAATAGCCAATTCCTGCAATTTTTTTAAGAAATTTCAACGACTCTGATTGTGGAAAAAACCAATCGGAAAATGAAGAAAAATCTAAAACTAACCTCAATTGAAGAAACGCGAACACGGAACTAAAAAGGATTTTAGAGGCGTTGGTGAAATTGGATTTGTGAGATCCGAAATTGAAATCCCAGGAAACTCCAGATCGTTAAACACGCGTCTGTTTTTGAAGTTTTTCAGTTTTTGATGAAAGGGAAAGAAGGTGGGGAATTTGGAGCTATCGAAATCTGGATTTGTTTGGCGGGATTTGGCTAGGGTTTAAAATTAGCCGCCAAAAATGTGTTCTTTGTCTCATGAATTCACACCGTTAAAGTAACGGCCAGATTTTCACCTTGCAACAATGATAAAAAGGGCCGAATCTCACAAATGGTTCTCCAATTTTTATCCCTAATCCTATTTTTAAACTCAATTTATCGGGTTGTTTCAGTTTTAACCGTTCCATCAGTTCGATGTTAAAAAGATGAATAGAATATTAAGTTATATTTTAAAAGGCAAATAGGAGTGGGTATTGGATCCAAACCAACTTCTTTTTGTCATTTATTATCCAATTCAATTACGAAAAAATCTTTTCAAATTTAACTAATTCAATCCAATGTATTTTAACACTCCTCAACGCTTGAACCGTCTCAAAACCGACCACCTCAATCCATTTTAGTTTGACAAAATTAGTTCTCTATTACATCTGATGATATTCGATTCATGTGTTGTTTTTTCTTATTTATTTATTTATTTATTTTTAAATAGTTAGATGATGTAAAGACTAATTTTGTCCTATCAAAATATCTAGATAAGTTTTAGAACGATTTAAATGTTAAGAACTGAAGTGATACTGATTGTTAATATGAAGCTTCTTATTTTTATGTGAGTGTTGTGCTTGAAAAATTCCCACCTTAAGTTTTTAGTTTTTTTTTTTTTTTTTTCTAACCAAAAAGAAAATTGTGTCATCTCTCTCCACCCCCTTCTCAAATTTAAAGTTTCAAGGCATATCAAAGAATAGAGAAAGAAAGAAGAGATGGCAAATAGAAGTAATAACAGGAACGATGGATGATGTATTTATTTTACGAAAATCAAATAAAACTATCATACCTTCCTTCTCTCCTTTTTTATTAGTTGAAGAAAAATAAGAACGATTTGTGTTTTTCTATTAATTTATAATATTGTTGCATGTGTAATTTAGATAACATCTATTTATATATATATATATATATATATATGTTCATGTAAAGTTCAAAATTTGAAAAATGGGTTGCGACATTTTTTTTCATAGTGAATAATATATTGATGTTTATTATTTCAAATATAGAACAGTCCACCCACAAGAATGAGTCTCTGTCTCTCTTCAAAACACTTGACCAAACAAAACAATATCACGAATATTTGTTCGTGGTTGAATGATGTGTGCGTGTAATTGACCAGTACAACTTATTTATTTATTTATTTATTTTGTGCTGAGAATGAGTAATACAACTTTTGTGAAAAGAAATAATGAATTCCCCAAGTTTGCATTCTCCACCGAAAAAAAAATGATATAAAGAATCAAACATATCACTCGATTGAGTATCAAATTGCCACACATCATAGTGACGTACTCGATTGCTTTGTCTTGGCCATTTGGAGGTCCCAATAATTAAAGTTGTTTTTTTTTTTTTTTTTAATTATTTGATCAATCATGGCACGCCAGATGTTGGATTTGGCCTATTTATTTGTTATTTTAAAACATTTTTTATTAAGAGAATTTTATGATCACACTTTGGGTTCGTTTGGTATTCGGATTGAATTTGAGATAAGATAAAATTTTTAAGTTGAGCTTAGTTGATTTTTTAAAAACTAGTTATAATTTTTGTTGACTTTTAAATAAGAATACGAGATAAGATAAAATTTTTAAGTTAAGCTTGGTTGACTTTTTAAAAACTAGTTATAATTTTTGTTGACTTTTAAATAAGAATACAAAAAACCAACCGTAAAATACAGTTAAATTCAAACTAAACTGTAATTCCAAATGTAAGCTTTATTTTCAATTATCAGATTTAGGCTAAATTACACCGATTCACCCTATTATTGTAACATAGTAATATTTTGAACCATTAATTTTTTTTCTTAATAAAAAGGGTTTGGGGGCAGCCTCGTCGTTTATAGGTTTTCAGCTCAAGAACCTCTTTCCCTAGGTATGGCACGGAGACAGGTTTTTAATATTAGTTTATCTCGGTCGCAAGGCCTAAGGGAAGACAATAGGAATCGAACCCAGGTAGATGAAGAGGAGAAGTCTAGCAAAGACACCCACATTTGCCAACCCATCCACTCCTATGGGTGTTGACCTAAATTTATATTTAAAATATAGTTAATTCACAAATTTCTATCATGATAAAACTTAACTAAAATTAACTAAAGAGGTTGATCTTGATAAATTTAGTTTAAAATTAACTAAAGAGGTTGATCTTGATAAATTTAGTTTAAAATAAATATAAATGATTATTTATGTCATTAATTAATAATTTATGTACAAGTCACATTTTAATTTGCTTAAAAATTAATATTGTTGTTAATGGTGGTAGATTGTAATAAATTTGTAAGTTTGAGATACAAATGGTCAAAATTAAAAATTCAGTGTGTAAATTATAACTGGGTAATAAGTTTAGGGGAGTAATAAAAAAAAAAAAACAACTTTGTATTTATATATGAAACGGTCTCTATTTATGGATATGAGAAAAAAAATATTATTTATCGTTTATTTTATCTTGTGGACATGATAATGGGGGATGATGTGATGATGATGATGATGACGATAATGACTCTTTACAAATTAGAGCATGATAATGTTTTTAGACTCGGAATTGGTGTTGATCATTGTGGTTTACCAAATATTCAATACCCCCAATTATGAATCTTCTTTATTTGTTGCGGGCCAGGTGTTGGGCTACTTGTTTTTCTGACCATAATGATTATTTAAAATAGTATAAAAAAATTTCAGGATTATTTTGACTTGTACGAGTAAAGTTAGGAGAAATAGTGACGTGGTCATATTAATGGAGTTGAGTTGCCATGTTTGAAAAGGAATTGTGAAAAAAAAAAAAAAAAAAAAATTAGAATAATGCGTTATTGAAAAGGAAATGTTCAAAATGTTTGAAAGGAAATTCTATAATTCGTGGATGGCATACGGTATTGATAAATGCATTTTTCACCTTGGAATTTTCTTAAAGGCGACAAGTCCAAGAAAAAATGACTGATAATTTTATTTTTTACCTGTTCGCGGACACCAAATCCAACTTTGCTTTGATTTGTTCTGTTTTTAATAATAATAAATTTTATTATTATTATTACTACTACTATTATTATTAATTTATTTTTCTTGTGATTGCATAATTAATTATTATTATTATTATTACATATAACTTCATTTAAAATGAACAGAGTTTAAAACCATCGACCCTCACGTTAAAAAAAAAAAAAAAAAAATGGAAACCAACTTAAAATGGGTCCTTGTTGCCACTCTATTATTTATAGATAAGTCCACTTCAAAAGTTTGTTATAGTTATATAAACCCTAAATATGTATACATTTTCCCTACCCAATCCAAATTTATCTCTTTCAAAATTATTGTTGTTTACTCTTTTATTTTTTTTTTATTTTTTTACAGCACATTAAAACAAAACAAAAAACCTACTTTGTTCCACTTTTGTGTCTCATTAGCAAGGATGAACATATCAAAGTCCGTGCATATACGATATCTAAATTTTATGAAAATATAACCTACATAATAAGAAAATTGTATTATGCGACACAGAATTTTTAAACAACTAAATAGTTGTAAACAAATAAATTAAAAGAAACTCTTTAATCCTTTTTTATATTGGTAATTTCAAAATATGAAATTTTCTATGACAATATCAATGAAAATGTTGATTTTTCAATTCTTTATTAGTGAGCATATGAGAATTAAGGCCACTAAAATTCTTTTTATTGGCAATTCATCCTTGTTAATTTTCATAGCTTTTCTTGTTATTTTGTATACCAAATTCCATTAGTTGTTGTCATCTATTAATTAACATCTCCATCTAGTTTCATTAAAAAAAAAAAAAAAAAAAAAAAAAACTTCAAATATTCTGCTCAAAAGTCAAATTTAACTTATCCCACGAAGAATTCAAGTAACTGATTTGGTTGTTTGATAGAAGGGGTTGAACCACAATTCAAACATATTTTTAGAGTATATTTTTCTAAAATTTGAATTTGAGTCAAACTTCATGATTGCATTTGTGAATCCAACCTCAACTAAATTATTAAACAATATTACAAACTAATTATCAATGTTATTTTCTTTTAATCTAGACTAACAGATTTGTGAACTCATATATAAAATTATCACGGAAATATATCTATAACTCTAGTAGTTATCACGGCACGCGGAAAAGGCAAGCAACAAGTAGTATGTTCTCTACAGTGACACTAATGGCATGTTTACTTATGCATAATCAGAGTGAGTAAAATTTGGAGTGGGTAAAATTTGGAATCAGGAATCAGAGTCATAAGACGATATTTACTTAGGTTTCAGAAATCGGAGTCGGAATCACTGTCAATCCCATTTATGCATTTACTTAGACTAAGAATCAGAGTTAGTTATTGTAAATTTACTTATATAACTTTTTAGTTATTTTTGTTTTCAATTTAAACAAGTAAATTATAATATTAAGATTATTTTTGAAATAAAAAATAAAAAATTATGATATATATATATATTTTTTGAATAAGAATTACTTTATTAAGCAATATCATCAATAGAAACAGCGTTTGAGACTACACTTGAAGTCTCACTAATCCAAACATTGGTACACTTAGAGTTGAAACCAAATCTGGCCAAAAGATGAGCAACATGATTAGCACTCCGACGGATGTGATGAATACCTGTACTCCGCAATTGGGCAAACAACTGTTTTACATCCTCCAGAATCGGACCTTCCGTAGAGAGTTCCCGATTGTCCTCAACAGCTGAAACCACATTAATAGCATCGGTTTCCACCACAATATCGACACACTCGATTTCTTTTGCAAATCTCAGGCCCTCAGGAAGAGCTAAACACTCGGCTACAAAGGGAGAAAAGGACCCCGTAACTGATATGGCCATAGCACCTAAGAAAGATCCCTTGTCATCACGGATAGCCGCTCCGATCCCAATATGGTTCGAACTCGGAAAAACCGAAGCATCGATATTAAGCTTTAGATAACCCGATTGGGGGGGAGACTAAACATCCGAACCAACAACACAAGGTTGAATTGGGACCCTATTCAGGGATTGCCATTCACCAAAACTAGCAATGCTAAGGTCAAAAATAGCCTGCGGATCACCCACTTCTCCCCCATGAACAACCTTGTTTCTTTCGCTCCATAATTTCCACGCTAGCCAACACACCAAAGCCAAATCATCCGACGAGACTTCTGTCGACAATACCCGTAAGAAATCCGCAAAGGACCTCGCCCTCCTATTCTCGATCTCCTTCCAAAACCGAGACCTCCTCCACACCGCACACGAAGTTGGACAATCAAAGATTGCATGGGAAGAAGATTCCATTACATCTTTACATCTAGGACACAAAACATCACAATCAATACCTCTGTGTCTCAAAGAGACCATCATCTGAAGGATCTCGTGAAAAGCTCGCCATACAAACAGACGGGCCTTGGGTGGGATCGGTAATCTCCACAATTTCCGCCAACAAAGAACATCCGAATTGTCGAAAGAAGAGGACTCAGTGAGTTTTGAATCCATAATAGCCCTGTACCTGGAGCGAACCTTATAAAGACCTTTAGATAAATTATTTTGATTTAATAAATATTGAACTTTTTTTTAAAATACATAATGTTATATCCTAATAGTTATTATATCATTAAGATCATTTTTTAATAAAAAAGTAAAAAATTGAGATAAATATTGTGTTAGTGAATATTGAACCTTTTTGATATGTAACTTTTATGTAGAAAAAAAATGTTGTAACAAATTTGTACAATTAAAACAAAACGGCACTTGTGAAAGTGAAAGAAAACAGTAGAAGGAAAAGATTAGAAAACAAAAAAAAAACAAAAAAAAAATTGAATATTTTATTTTTTCTTTTCAATCCTTAGACAAGAAAGTAAAATTTGGGGTAAAGTAATAATTTAACTTTAATATCAAGAATGATAGTGCTAATTTGGTAGGGAGTTTGAGATTGTGAATCTCCTCATTTAATCCTAAATTAGTATGGACCCCACACAATTTCATTATTATTCCAGGATTAAAAGAGGTAAATAAACATGAGGTTAATTCTCATTCTCCACTCTGATTCCATATTCCTTGTAAGTAAACATATTATAAATGTAATTGCAAACCAATGAACCATCACTAACTAATCACTCAAGTCTCAAAGATTTCAAATATATATATATATATATATATATATATTTCTCCTCCTTTTGGAGGACAAGCTTTTGCTAATTAGTTGGCTTAGGATGTAGAAACGCCAAAATCACTCATATAACTCCCTAATAAATCATTATTTTAGCTAATCGTGTCGGAAAAACTATTGACAAAATTAATCAAAACCAGTTGGCTGCCCTTTGCTTTAAGGATGACCAAAGCCAGGTCAGCCACGGTGGACGAACACGAAACATCACTTAATCACCCGAACAGTGCAACCAAAAAATAAATAAATAAATAAACCTATTCTTAAAGTATTAACTGAAGTATGTCATAATGGCTGCACATTTATAACCCTTGAGCCTTGGCACATTAATAATGAGACACACTAAATTCATGCCTTGAGAGTTAGTTATACACAACATTTCTCTATACTTTTAGGGTCTGTTTGGTGTGTAGGATATGATAGTATTGGATAGAATAATTTAAGGGGATAGGATTAGAGTGTATAGAAAATGATAGGATTGGATTTTGATTAATCCTATATCCTATGTTGATGTTATACATTTTGGGATAGGATTAAATTTCACTTAAATTTTAAACTTTCAAATTTTTTGAAAGTATGTTTTTTGTACTGAATCTATTATATAAATCAAAATTTGATATTAAAATAACATATTTGTAAAAAAAAATAAAAATAAATTGAGTTGTTTAAATGAATATAATTATATATCTGGTTTTTACTCATTTTTAAGGATGTAACACATGCAAACATATGATATAATTAAGAAAACTCATGCAAATTGACCACGAAAATTTAAGATAGACAAAATGACAAATATAAAGTCAAAACATCACAAAGTCATTGATACCAACAAAAGGGAACAAGTTTCATTTCTTAGATCTTCGCAAGAGCGATCTCACCCAGTTTAATTTTTTCGAGTCATCCAAGCTTTAAAGATTAGTTCTTCAGCAATGAGCTTCAAGGCCTCAATTTGATCGTCAACAATAATATCCAACTTTATAAAACCATCCCAAATGAGATTATGTTGTTCATTATCTTTCTTCTTAATGCCATCTACTATTCCCTGAACTATCATCTTCACTTGCATATTTGACTTGTCCATCATTTTGTCAAGGGATTCAGCAAGTTTCTCTAGGTCATCACTTATATTGTTAAATTGTCTTTTCCTTTTTCGACGTGATGAACAACTTGAGCTAGCACTTGATATTTGGTTGACTGTAAACGGTTCAGATTCTTCTTCTACTTGAAGATCGTTGCTCTGGGTTTCATTGCGTTCAATGTCATCAACCATATCATCAGGAGTCTCCGCACATCTTCCAATTGCGCGATTAGTATCAAAGATATTGAGAAGTTTTTCGTAAAGTGGAAAAGCCTTCCTCTCCACCCCTTTGCCTCTTTATTTCACATCATTTCCATCCAAAACCACTCTTGCTAACCATATCAAACACTATACTATAGTTTTTTCTCCAAACCTTCATTTTGGAGTCTATATGGGGCATGGTTTTTAATCCCACATTCATGTTTAAGAAGGAACAAAAACAGAGTGTTATCAACCATGATTCATTCATGTTTAAGTACTAAGCATGAGAAACTAGAGTAAAACCCAAAAAAGGGTTGCAACAAACTGACAATTTGTGTTCAGAAATAATAATTCATGAAAATGAACAGAACTTATGAAGTAAAATTGGAAAAACCCACGAGTTCTTTTCACCGTATGTTCTTCTCATATTCTTGACCAAATTTCATTTTCCTTTTTGAGGAAATACTCAACAAATCAAGGACCAATACAAAAGTCAATCACTACAAGTTTAAATTCTACTGATCATAATAATTATAGGGTGCTCAACATAGGGAAAATAAAACAAAAATAAAAAAAATACTGTTTGGTTGCTTAGAAAATACCCAAAAAAAAAAAAAAAAAAAAACCTCTACAATTAGGTTGCTTGGAAAATGCAGGGGAAAAAACTCTCTCTGTTTGGTTGCTTAGAAAATGCAAGAAAAAAGTCCCTCTACAGTTTGGTTGCTTTGAAAATGCAAGAAAAAATAAACTCTCTCTGTTTGGTTGCTTAAAAAACGAATTAAAAAAAAAAAAAAAACCCTCTTCTATTTGGCTGCTTAGAAAATGCAGAAAAATGTTTGGTTGCTTAGAAAACGCAAGAAAAGAAAACCAAATGAGCCCAATAATCATGAAATTACGTTATGCTTTACACACGCTAGCCCTAAAACCATAGAAATGAGCTCTCTTTGTCATTGTCTGATGAAGAAACAGCAACCATGAAAATTTGCCGGAAAAAAGTTTTGAAGATGAGCAACAAAAATTGTGAATCTAAGAAGAAAACCATGAAAATTAGAGACAAATCGTGAGGAATATAAGAAATTTACTGAAATGAGGAGAGAGAAAAACCTAAGAAATTTTCAGATCAGGAAAAGAAAACCATGGACGAGATTGGTGAAAAGAACACAAGCTCGGGATTGTTTTATGACGTGCTTTTTCAGAAGATAATCTAATCCCCTTAGAAGGGAATTGGGTCATGGGTCGGATAACCCATATCCAGTCCAGTCCTTTAAAAATTTTAGACCAAACATGGGATTAAATTTCCCTATCCCAATCCGGGTCACAATCCCCCTTAATCCTATGCACCAAACATACCTTTAAAATACAGAAAGTTAAAAAAAAATGTCGAATTTTTAATTATGCAACAAGAAAAATATACAAATTTAAATATAAAACTAGAGCATATAAACAATCAATAAATAAACAAGACTTGCAACCAGTGTAAACAATCAATTTTGACACAACATATAAACAAATTTTAGCATAATTGCCGAGAATAAATAAATAAATAAAGGAGACCATCTCTTAAAGACTATAGCCATGTCCTGTTTAACGGTAAAATAAAAAAATAAAATAAACTAAAGTTGACTGAGCTGCCATGTTCTGACCTTTTTGCCTAGCCATTTTCTTCGTGTATCTCCACACCTCTTATCCTCTGCCCCTATATATACAGAAACCAAAAAGTCATATACAACCAACCGACTTAATAATAATACTCGGTTTTACCCAGAACAATTTCCATTTAATACACTACACAATAATAGAAAGATCTAGAGAGAGAAAGAAAGAGGAGAGAGAACGCCAAAGAGAAGCCATGGCTGGTTTGCAAAGATCTGCAGTGTCGTTCAGGAGGCAAGGCTCGTCGGGGCTGGTGTGGGACGACAGGTTCTTGTCGGGAGAGCTAAATCAAGTCCCTCAAAAGGAAGATCAACAAGATCAGCCGCAAGCGCTAGGATCGGCAGATCAGCAAGATCAGAAGCCCGAGGCGTTGCTGAAGGAGTTCAAGGCCCCGAGGCCGATCAACACCGTCGAGAGGAGCCGATCCAACGGCGGAGCACGCGGCTACCGCACCGGGAGGGTCTCGCCGGCGATTGAGCCGCCGTCGCCGAAGGTCTCCGCCTGCGGTTTCTGCAGCGCCTTCCGTAAACCGCCCAGTAAGAATCGCAGACCGAAGACCACTGCCGCCGGTGCTAAGCGCAGATCGCGGAAATGGTCCTGAATTTCTCGCTCTCACATTGATCGGAGGTGGAAATTTCCGGCGGAGATTTGGAGTGTTCCGGTGCAATCAGGGGTATGTATGGTGGTTTTATGAGTTTTTTTTGTTATAGCGTGATAGAGAGGATTTAGGTTCGTCCATCATCAAGTATCTAAGAAGAAAAAAAAAAAAAAAACACAAAAATGTTTCTTTTCCTTTTCTTTTTGGGAGGTTTCTGAGTTTTGAAATTTTATGGTGCTGATGTTCATCATGTTTTTGTTATCTTAGATCTCTTAGACATAGTTTTTCCTGGTTTGGTTGCGGTTAGTGTAATTAATATGTGTATATTTGTTGCATTTTTGGAAGAAAAATGAAAATCTCATCTGTACAAATTAAGCATGAAAAAAGTCGTTCATTTATCACATCATCCCAATCATAAGCAATTTTTAATGGGAATACAAAACAACTTGCCAGCTTGTTAATATAATATTCTAGACAAAATAATAATCAGATTTGTTATGTCGGTTCTGAATTTCTCTGTCATCCAAGCTGGGTTTTTGACAAGACTTTCTTCACATCCATTTATACTGATCCACATATAACAAGAAATGTAATAATAATAATAACTTCAAATTATTCTGAATTGTGATCTTTGTTGTACAATATCAACATCTTTGGCGTAAAAGGCAGAGCTCAGAGGAATCTCCTTGGTCCAGACCAGAGAGATTCCTCTGGCAGGGATTGAAAAGGTGTTCTTGGGATCAACAAAGAGAAGTGGACCCTAAAATCCTGATACCGCCCAGATTGAATAGTGAGAAAGAGAGAGAGAGAGAGAGAGGCTTTTGTGACCATATTATTGTTTTTTTTTTTTTTTTAAATTTTTGGGGGCTGAATTGTTTGGTGTTACTATTCAAGGCTGTGGTTCTGAGGCTTATCCTTTCCAGTTGTGTGCCTGTTAGTTCCTTATCTGGCTGGAACAAATAAGAGTCAGAAAATTATCAAAAAAAGAAATTAAAAAAAAAAAAAAAGGAGTCAGACAAAACCATTCAATGTCCATGAGTGACTGTGGCTGGAGACTCTGTGTGAGATATGCGCAAGATATCTGATTGTGCAAGTTTTGACCGGAGTTGCCTCTTTCAAGGCATTTACTTCGGGTTTGTCTTATGTTTCAACTGTAGCGTCTCCGGCATAAGAAGGTTAGGATGCTGAGGCGTATCCTTCCAAATTTAGCATTGCTCTTTTGTTTTGTTTTGCTTAGTGAGACGAGGGCCTCCAGCCTTGGGGTTTACGTCTTTAAATTTTTTAACTGTTAGGCATTGAGTACACTTATTACTTGGGATGTGAATCTTAAAATTGTGCAAATTAATTAACTTGACACTTGATGGCCAGCAATGAGTAGATTATGTAAGCGTTTGTGTCGGAATCTGATTCAACAACGAACAACAAGATACAAAGCTTAATTGGAGTTCCAAGATTCAAATAAATATAACTTTGATTCTCTCTATATTTTAGATATTTCCAAAAGCGTATTTATAATCTCATGATTTCACCTTTATATATAGTTTTTTATGGTGGGGTTCTGTCTTTACAATATTTGAATTCTTATCTATTGTTTCTATATGACACATGTCATCAGTCTCTATCTTCTATCTTGAAAAATTCTTCTTCTTGCTAACGTGGCGCTCCTTCAAATTCTGGCTCTGTATTTTGTCATCTTCAATTCTTTATAACGACGTCGTTTTCTTTTTTTCTTGAAACATTGTATTGTATTCGAAACTTACCCCCACAATAAGGCTCTCTTTTCTAGACCCAATTAACATTTTTTATTTTCCCAGAACACGAGTTACAGTGAGAAAGTCCAACTTAAACCTTCATTTTTACCAGATCAAAAGTTTGAATCATGTATCACATGTTAGGATTTGTCTTAACATAAACTATGTGTCTGATGGATTCTATGACCTTAATCTGGTAGGGGCCCATTATCAGAATTCTTACCATCTCACATATAATCTTAATAGACTCCCGTAACAACCTTGATTAGAACAATGTCCTACAATTAGGCGGGCATTAATTAGTGTTACATAAATATGGAGTTTTATGAAGACCATATCCATTATGTACATTTTTGAAGTTACATCCGATCAAAATTAAAAAAATATATCAATCTAATAGAACCTTAATGATAGGTTATTTTAACATACCTTGTCTAAAATTCTCGAATAGATATTTTTATTGGGAATACGAGGCTTGTTTCCATTAAAAAGAGAACAAAGCAGCTTCGAAGAAATAACTCGTCAATGATAAGCATTGCATTGGGCAGAGAGGTGTCACCGACATGATCAAGAGCAGCCAAATGGCCCAAATCAGACCGTCTTTGACTGGGGGTTGTTCCCACGTCCTCGGTCCTCCCCCCCCCCCCCCCCCCCCCCCTCCCCCTCTCTCTCTCTCTCTCTCTCTCTCTCTCTCTCTCTATATATATATATATATATATATTTACCTCTCAAACGTTTGTTCAACTGATTTGAACCTAAATTTTTTTATATTAGTTTTTTTAAATCAACAAAATTTAATTAATTTATGTTTCGTTTGCTGGTTGGAGATGGAATTTTTAAGTTGGAGTTTGTTGACTTTTCAAAAACTAGTTATAAATTTTGTTAACTTTTAAGTAAAAAACAAAAATTGAGATGAAAAACAACAGTTTAGTAAGAGTTAAACTTAAATGTAATACACCATAAGTTTATTGAAATATGTTATTAATAAATTTTAAAAAAACTCCTACTAGTTTTTAATATATTAATCTCACATTATCCACATATTAAACTAATAGCTAATTCTTTAACTATCGAAATATTATTTAAAAAAAAAACCTAGTATTTTGTTCATTTATGGGGACATTTTCAACTTTTATTTTTTTAAAGGCTTAATTTTCAACTAATCTTATATCTCAAAAAAAAAAAAACTAATTAATCTCATGTTAAGATAAACCAAGCACCGCATATCATATAATATATAATACAAACAAGCCAACAAAACTATTACCATCCAATCAAATCCCAAAATAGACCAATTTATGTTACGACCTATTGTCCATGTTACAATCCATTAACAAAGTTCAATGAAAAGTGTAGCCTGACAAAACAAGTTGGTGCAACTAATTATAGAACCCAAAAAAAAAAAAAAAAAAGAAATATCATATCTTAACAATGATTCCATGTAATACAATATTTATAAATACTAATAAGCTCGGCTTGGTAATTCCTTCGATTTGACGAAGTTACAAACTGCAAAGCAAAATAAAACTTCAGTTCGTGTAAAAGTGACATATCAAACTTAACTAAATCCGAATTTAAGACTAATAATCAAAACTAAGTCGTCTTTTCTGAAAATAATAATAATAATAATAATAATAACTAAGATGGAAACGGAAACTTGGAATTCATTATGGGTGGCAAAATATCACTATCCCACTTTAATGCATGGTTGAGTTTGGCTAATGTTGAATATATGACCACAAACAGATTAATTATATATTTACTAAATTATAACATTTAGTTGGAACGTTATCTCCAAACTTAGTTATTTTCGTTATTTATGCTCAATCATTTATTAAATTTTTTAAATTTTTGGTAGAAATGAAAATTTTTAAATTTGACTGTTTTGTAAATGAATTTTCTATTTCTTTTTATGTCACTAGTGTTTGAAGTCGCTCACTAGATGACCAATATCATACGTCGAAGTCGATTGTACTGGATCTTTGTTGTCATTAGTCACTGAGTCACTCACTGGTTGATCATTAGTCGTCGGCCTGAGTAGGTTGCCAATGTCGATGGGTGACCGCTAGTCTGCACGACGCTAATGTCTTGATTACTGAAGCTAAGGAAGACATATATGTGATATTCGAAAGAAGGCGTGTGTGTGTTTGTGTGTTTTTTGTTTTAATATTTAAAATTCCGTTTTTTTCCTCTTGGGATTGCGCCTTTTAAGAGGAAGGGGGGAAAAGGAACGCAAGCTTTTGAGAACACAAGTTTTAGAGAATGCAAAATGTGTCACTCCAAGAAATCGACACCAGCGAGCTCTCGTCGATCGGTGTTGGGCAACAATTGCTCGTCTCTTCTTGGTGCCTCATCAACGCCAACGGCCGCCATATTTTGCACTCATCTGGAAAAACAACACTAGATCAAGACACAAGACCGGCATGTCCACAATGTTGGCAAAAGATGACTTCCTTTTTACCAACTCTTGCCTCAAAGCATCTCATTTTTCTTAGACGCGGAGATCAAATTACACAGGAAACGGATCAAAATCCATCACTTCCTTTTTTCCATCTTATTATTATTAAAATAAAAAAATTAAAAAAAAAAAAACCAATTGTGTGGCCCATGCGGAATAGACAAGCAAAGAAAAAAAAAATCCACGTGGCGATGATATAGCCACCATGTGGCAATGATGTGGTGACCATATGACTGTCACATGACAAATAAGAAAGTCATGACCAAAAATATAATTGGATCTTTTAAATATCTATATATATATATATATATATATAAGAGATTAAAAAAAAAAAAAGAGTTTCTGGGGTTGCCTTGTTTTGTCTATTTTATTTTTTGTGAGTCTGGCTTTTGGTATCAGTTGAATAGCATGCCTCTTTGTATGACTTTTTCCCCACCGATATGTTGTGTTTGTTTAGATGGTGTAATTGGATGGTAACCTTTTTTCTTATTCATTGACAATTTTACAACGACTAAAAGCAAACCATGACTTTTGCCCAAAGACATTAAATGATTGCCAAAGGTGGGTGATCAATTAATATCATAGACTAAACATGCCTTTCGTGCACGGTTGGAATTGAATTTTTTAGGTTGGATTTGAGTTGGATTAAATTGTGCAATTAGTGAAGTGTTTGAATTGTTGACGTTAAAAAGTTTAAAAACTTAAAATGTATTTAAAATATATATATATATATATATCAATATGAAACTTGTTTCGTTCGTTTCGAAATTTTATGCAATTAAAAAAAAAACACCCCATTTTGGACTTGTATGTAAAAAATTATAAAGTTTGAGTTATAAAGTTTGTAATAGTAATTTTGAATAGTGAAACTAAAGTTGACTTTTTAGGGAAAAAAACAAAAAAAATTGTGATTCAAATTGATTTGAATCTTGGTACCAAACACCCCATAATTGTGTGTTTGGTGCACCAATTTAAAATAAAATTTTAATATTAAAATTGGTTGATTTTTTAAAAATTAATTATAATTTATGTTTATTTTTAGAAAAAGATAAAAAATGATATGAAAAACAAATATTCGGATGTAAGAGTCAAATGGAAGTTAAAAGAATATGTGAGAAACGTCTTGCCTTATATAATAAGTCACTATTAATTATCTTTTAAATAACCCATTAATGTTAAGTACGGAGACATCATTTGCTCATGTTTGTTGTTGTCAGTTTTTTTTGTTACTTATTTTTATTTATTTATTTATTTATTTAAAGTTGGGAGCTAAGGAGTGGAATGCTACAACTTTTGATGTGGTTAGATGCAGAATTACAACCGTTGTTTCTGTAACCACGAGGACATCATGTTTGAGAAAGTTTTGATGTTTTTCATGTAAGGGATGTCAGAGGAGTACTTATGGGGATTAACAACGTTACGGTGCTAACTAAGCTAGTTAAGTATGTGGTTTTCAAATCAATGATTCTCAGAAAAATACTATTTTTTTCCCTCTAAATGATGATAGTAGATATCAGTAGGTGCACCTATATACATCCTGACTAATCGACACCTCCTTAACATACTCATCTCTTACTTGTTCTATTTTTTATTAATGAAAAAAAAAATACAAGAATGTTTGAAAGAAAAGAAAGTAAGAGGAAAATAAAAATAACCCTATTAAGGATAATAAAAATAATAATAAAACCCCACGTAGCCAGAGATCAATCTCAAAAACTTTAAACCGAAACTCTCGTCTTGAAATATAATATCAAAAAGGCCTCGTTAAAAACCCTTTGATACCGTCAAAGTTAAAAACCCTTTGATACAAATCTTTAAAAATACTAATTGATACCGTCAGTACTAATGATGGATCACCATGTGTGTCCACCATATTCAGATTTTAAAAATTAAAATTTTATAAGTTAATTAATGCAGAAAGTAAACGGCAGGCTAATTTATAAGTCTTAAATCTATAATCTCAAATATCTAAGCTCTTACTTTCAGTTTTAAATGATGGACAAAAATTCCAAACTCCCTGGAACAACTCAACAACAAACAGACAAATCAGAAAACTGAGTAAGCACCTATAGGCTATAGATACAATTACAACCTAGGAATATTTTCAACTTTAAGAGACAACAAAAGCAGTCTAATTAAGATCAAACCAATCAGCAGTATTACCAAACCATGGGAATTAGGTCATTTTTAGGCATGAAAAATATGGCACTGCTGGTCTTTCTGATCATATAATTCCCACATTTGCAATTCGTGTGCAAGCTGATACTACTCATGACAAAAAATTCCACCTCTCCCTCTAAGCCCGCATATCATCATCGGCGTCGTGCTGTGCTTCCCCCGCGGCCGCCGCCGCAGTTTTCCTTGTCACCACGGGCCTCTGGTCCTCCCCGTCTAAAAACTGTTCAAGGGGCCGGACAGGACACTTCGATGTAGAAAACCGTCCAAAAAAGCGATGTGTGGAAAAGGTCGTCCTAAAGCGCTAAAGAGCTCCTAGACCTATGAAGTGGATATTGAAAAGAAGTGCACTGTCCATGAAAACCAATCATAAAATCGGTAATGTGACCTTCTACATGTGATGTGTTCATTGCTATTTGTTAGGTTTTATTTTTAAATTCCCTTTAGCCTTGAAAAAAAAAATGAAAGGAAAATTCGGGTAACTTTTAATTCTGATAACATTTTCGAATGATTGCTATGTCACAGATCAAGTGGCAATAGAAGGTTTCTGCTATAACTAGTGCATGAAGAATTGAAGATCATCAATGGCTTCTTTCTTCCTGATGCTGAAGTAATAAAAAGTCTTGCTCTTAATTAATTAATGTATTGAAGAAATAAACACTATAATGTGCCGTCAATCTCCAATGTTAATTATCATAATAATCAAGTTCAGAAGTTAATTATCATTTATATATATATATATATATATATCATCAAAGCCTAATAAGTAAAAGAAATGAAGTAATAAGCTACAATATTGGGTTGTACTGAAAAAAGAATATTGTACTAATGAGAAGTGTTATAACTTTAAGTGCGCCGCATAGCTCTTAGCTAGTTTTAATACTTAAATTCTAAAAAAAAAAGATTATGTAACCCATTATTCAAACATACTAGGCAATGAAGCTCTCTATAAATAGATCATTTGTCATCAAAATTTTTAAGAGCAACAAATTAAGCTTTTCTAATCGTTGATCAAATCAAAATTAAGAAATTAGTTGTTGTAACTGAGAGAGTTCATCGTAAAAATAATCTAAGTTGATTAAAGATGGGGAGAATTGCAGGGATGATGACAACTATGGTGTTGTTTTTTGTGATTCCGAATATTATTGTGATGCAATTTCAGCAAGTTGAAGCTAACTCCATGGATCAATTTCCCCTTACACCCTCTCCATCTCCGAGCTCCGCCGCGGAGTCTCCATTTGTGGATCCGTATGAAGTTCATCAAGACATCAAGCTGCTCCAAAACCCTCTAAAGCTGCCATGATCAAGGGATTCCTCGTCAGCAATGTTCTGTCGCACTTAAAAGTCCCTCAAGCCGTCAAAAATGTCTTGTCGAGAAGCGGGTCCTATGCCGATTGTGTTCGCTCCAAGTTCTTGGGGTGTTCCTTTGTGGAAGTTGAGAAGATCACTAAGGCTTGTTATGGTGGTATTGGTGCCCTATGTTTGAAACAATTCAAGGCAATGCTATGCCTTCTCCTGGCGCGATGATACCATTCGTATGAGATTTGGTACGTGTACACACACACACACACACACATATATATATATATATGTATATCACCTTCTTAATTTGCTGATATCTCTCTCTCTCTTCATATATATATATATATATATATATATATCATACTGATACACATGCTAATTTGAAGAAACAAAAGGCTCAAGGTAGGTTTTGGCATGCATGCATGGAAATCTTTTTTTTATAAAATATATATATCATTAATAAATGTGTATGTGTATATATACATATGTATATTTGTGTATTTAATTTGTGTTCTTATATTGTCCGCAATTGGTGTTAACATGACAGGCATGAGCTAGGAGGGCAATGGGAGGTTATTTGTCTTATGCCAGCTACAGCACTTAAGCACGTGAAGAATGCTTTTATTTTAACTATATATTTGTTCCCTGTACTAAAATATTATTTATGTTAATTTGGTATTATATACGTGTGTATATATATATATATATATATATATCAACGAAGTGGTCGTTCATCACATTTATATGTATGTATCTTTGTCGATGTTACTAAATAAAGAAAGACGGTGTTGTGTGTGACTTTTTCTATTTGATATTATTATTATTTCAAACTGATCATTAACAGAATTTTGTGCAATTTTATTCATGATTATTATTTGGTAATATGGTTATAATATATTATATATCGGGCATAAAAATTAAAAATAAAAAAAAAAAGATATTACGGTCTTTTGTGCAATTAATTTTAGAAACCATGTATTTTACTCAAAAAAATAAAAAATAAAAATTTAGAAACCATGTAGCCGTTTGAGAGAAGTAACTGTGAATTTCGGCTAAATTAATATGTTGACCCTTATGTTCTTACAATCTAAAAAGTTTTTTTTTTTTTTTTTTTTTTTTTTTTCAAGTGTGAAATGTATCTTATTCACTCATTGACTAGTCAAAAGTTTTGATATGCCAAAACACCCCTTAATAATTTAATATACACCCTAGAGGCTAGCTAGCCGGTGAGATAAGAAATTTAGATAGAAACTCATATTTTTATGTTAGGAGTGTTTTCATATTCATTTTTAAAAAAATAAATAAGTGGCATAAACTTGAGTACAGATGTGTTATCCTATTAACATGTTTCAATGGCTGCCTATTTAATAATATTTTGATAACTTATCAATTTGTTTAAGAATTTTTAATATTTAACTTTTTTATGTGGTTAAATATTTAAATTCATATGATATGACATAACAAGATTGAACGGACAATTAATGGGACAGCAGATGTTGACTTCATAAACTTCATATATAATATTAAAAGAATACTTACAATGTTACTATTTTTTGCATTAAGACAATGATATGAATTTTAAACAAGAAATGTTATTTTTTTTTTTAAAACGAAAATGGCATAAACCTGAGTGGCCCAATACAACTTATCATCGGCCATTACGTTTTTTTTTTATTTTTTATTAACACATATTTTAGATTTTTTTTTACTAAAGCATTATCCATTATGGTTGTGCTCTAAGCATTCACAAAGAGACAAGGGATTTGTGGAAAATGATCTATTTAAGTTTTTTTAATATATATATCTCAAAATTTGTTAAGAAATTTATGTTTTTTGAAAATGGATGGTCAATCACCAATGTCAATCACTATTTTAATGTCACTAAATCAGTCTCCTAATATATATATATATATATATATATATATAAAGTTTACCCATATATTGAATGGTCACTAGCTTCTCGGTTTAATCAAAATCGAAATTCTATAGTCTGATCAAGCGTTAATTAATTAATTAATTAATTAATTACGCATAATTAAAATGATGTTCCAAAAGTTAAAATTTACCCAATTCAAAAGGTAAATTAAAATAAAATTTACACATCAAGGAATAATATTTAAGCCTATAAATGGCCAAATTAGTACTTTTGTTTTCCCCTTTGATATTCAAATTGAATGGATTTACATATATCATGGAACACTACAAACGGTTTTGATATTTTAGAAGGAAAAATAAAATAGGGTACTCAGAAATTAATCCTTTATGAATATTCTCCCCCATCTCCGTCCCTTAGATGGAAGTCCCGTCGGGCCCGAGGAATGTTGTCATCACTAATGATGACAACTTCTGAGAATAAAACGACATAAACTAACACCAAATCCCGTTTGTTCTTCATCGTTCGGATCGAAACCAAGCAAAATTGACGCCGTTTCTTGGACGAAGACGACATCAGCAAAATAAACTACATGCCGTTTCCACTTATGTGGTATGATTAGTTCAGACGAAGATAGTCATGAAGACATTGGTTAAAAAACGACATGTCATCTGCCATCGATAGGGAAAAGAAGAAGAAGAAGTGAGTGTACTTTTTATCTTCCTAGTTTGAGCAAAATCTTAGCGACATGTCTGTCGTTTTGAGGTCAAAGGAACGATAGTTAATCGCAAAAACGACATGTCGTTTCCTCATTCAAGGTTATGACAGAAAACCGGCATTGCAGTTGAAGTTCATAAAAAACGACATGAACAATTAACAACAGTATCTTTTTTGTTTTTTTGGGATCAAACAATAAACAGCCTTTATCAAATCACATGACCTCCAACTGATAAGTTTCATACATCAAATCATTGATAGAAAATTGAGAAATAGAACTAAATTATTTCTAGATTTCATTTAAAGAAAAGCAAGAGACAGCTCAAAAGAAAAAATAATTTTTTAAAAAAGTAGGCTTTGTTTGGATATTATGTTTATTTTTGGAAAGGAAAACTTTGTTTTAAAAAAAATGAGAAAAGTTTCATTTTGATAATAAGATAGTATTTGGATGTGTAAAAAATTCTCTTCTTAAAAAACAATCAACAGCCTTTATCAAATCACATGGCATTTTCGTATAACTTTATCAAATCACATGACATCGAACTGATAAGTTCTTACATCAAATCATAGATAGAAAATTGAGAAATAGAACTAAATTATTTCTAGATTTCATTTAAAGAAAAGCAAATCGAGACAGCTCAAAAGAAAAATAATTTTAAAAAATTAGGTTTCGTTTGGATTGCATGCTTATTTTTGGAAAGGAAAATTTTCTTGTTTTAAATAAGAAAACTTTCATTTTAAGAATAAGATGGTATTTGGATGTGTAAAAAATTTTCTTCTTAAAAACAATAAATAGCCTTTATCAAATCACATGACATCGAACTGATAAGTTGGCACATCCAATCATAGATATAAAATTGAGAAATAGAACTAAATTATTTCTAGATTTCATTTAAAGAAAAGCAAATCGAGACAGCTCAAAAGAAAAATAATTAAAAAAAAATTAGGCCCCGTTTGGATTGCATGTTTATTTTTGAAAATAAAAATTTTCTTGTTTTAAATTAGAAAATTTTCATTTTGAGAATAAGATGGTGTTTGAATGTATATAAATTTTTTTTCTCAAAAACAAAAGGTTGTTTGGAATAAGAAAATAAAAATTTTCTTGTTTTAAATTAGAAAATTTTCATTTTGAGAATAAGATGGTGTTTGAATGTATATAAATTTTTTTTCTCAAAAACAAAAGGTTGTTTGGAATAAGAAAAAATAGTGTTAGGAATTATGTATTATGAGAAAATTTTAAAAAAGATTCACTTTCTTTTTTCAAAAAAAGTACGGTGGAAAATAACTTTAAAAATGTGTTAGTTTTTTTTTCTAGTTTTCTTTTCCAAAATGAAAGAATGATAGAAAAAGTTAAGAAAAACTCTCTTTTATAAAAAATTTTCCAATTTGCAAAATTAGATGCATCATCCAAACAGGGGTTAGTCTTTAGAAAACGACGCGGGTCTCTAGCGTCCCGTACCCCGGTTGCCGACTTCCTACGCATAAATGCCGGGCTAGAAAATATAAAAGAAAGCCATATCGTAAAGGGGAAGGGGAAAAAAAAGAAAAAGAAAAAGAAAAAGAAAAGGAAAGTGCACTTAAATTGTATCAAGTTGAGCTTTACTTTTTTATTATTTATTTATTTATTATTATTATTTTTTTTCAGTTCGAATCTATCTATTTGGCCTGGCCGGAAAAATCATGAGATGCTTCAGATATTGTTCATCTTCCTTATGTGTCGTTGGTCTTATATTTGTCCTCGTATTCTGGAGCTCATTAGGATTCGACTCACTGTTGGAGCTCCCAAGATCTGGGACGGCCAAAACTCGGCTCAGAACCAAAAGGGTTCTTTCGGTTCGTGATTTTGGTGCTAAAGGAGACGGCATTAGTAATGACACCCAGGTAATAGTAATATCACAGACAATTTTTGCTTTTATATATGTATATTTATTGTATATTGGCATGTGGCTGAGCACTTTCCTTGTAATAAAATATGTATATTTCTTTCTTTTTTTAAAACAAGTTTCAGACGTTATCTTATGTCTGGTTATGGAATTTTGTCATACGAAACTGTTATGTAAATATTTAAATATATAATGTGCGTGGGTTCAGAATCAAAATGTGAGATAAATACTACCCACCAACTGCAAATGGGTCAATTTCCAATCGAACAATAGTATTTTACAAGCTAATGTAGTAAGATTTATTAATCTAGTGTGAAATTTAAGGAAGGAAACAATTTTGTCCCCAAGCATTTGGAATATCAATGTTGTTTATGCAAAAATTTTAATGTTCTGGTAACTGATGTTATGGTAATTCCATTTTGTCAGGCTCTTATAAATGCTTGGGACACAGCTTGTTCATCACCTGAGAGAACAGCAGTTGTGGTTCCTGCTGACAGTAGTTGCTTGGTCCACCCGATTTATCTCGGCGGGCCTTGTCGTTCAAAGGTCACCTTATTGGTATGAACCAAGGTGCTTTTTTTTTTTTTTTTTTTTAATTATTTTTTCCTTTCTTTATATTTTTCACAAATTCGCATCTCGGTAGATTGCTGGAACCATCGTTGCTCCAACAGACCCTGAAGCCTGGTATGGCTTGAATCCGCGTAAATGGCTGTACATCCACAATGTGAACCACCTCACTATTGAAGGGGGAGGGACGATCGACGGGAAGGGACAGAAATGGTGGGCTCGTTCTTGCAAGGTCAACCCCGCAAATGTATGAAAATCTTCAACCATGATTTTGTTTTTCGTTGATGTATTGTTTTTTACCTGATTTTGTGCTAAGAGGCTTTGATTTGTTCTGCAGCCATGTAGACATGCTCCGAGGGTAAGTGCTGTTCTATTTCTAAGCCGCCCTGCTTTATCTTTTGCCCTTTTGCTGAGAATGTGCTCTTTGTACATGATATCGATTATGCTACAGGCGATGACTTTCCATAAGTGCAATAGTTTGAGAGTCAAGGACCTCACGGTCGTTAATAGTCAACAGATGCACATGGCATTCACCAACTGCATTCGGGTTTCGGTATCCAATATCAAACTCTTAGCACCTTCTTCTAGTCCTAATACTGATGCAATTCACATTAGCTCGTCAAGAGGCGTACAGGTCACCGACAGCACATTCATGACGGGTCAGCATCTTCAATAAGCCTTGCTTAGTTTTTCAGTGGCTGATAAATAGTCTATACTGCAGAAACTGTGCATAGATAATAATATATCTGGGTCTGTTATATTACAAATAGACAAGTGAAGTGTTTAGGGTGATGCCAAGAGCCCGAGTTAGCTTGAAACGAAATATGAATGAAAACAAAGACTAATCCCTGCCGGGATGGCTTTTATGAGAGCCACTTCTCTTTAGTAGCTTCACAACTTATTTCTCAATGAAGTATTGTGTAGTGAACTCTAGATGTCTATTTATATATCAGAATTTGATATCTTACACAGAACCTTTATCTGACTCCAGGAGATGACTGCATTTCTTTAGTCGGCAATTCCTCAGAAATTAGTATAAGAAATATTGTCTGCGGTCCAGGTCATGGCATTAGGTAAAGAGTCTCCCCTCTTGTTTCTTTTTGTTCTTTTTGAATAATCTATGAGTTCAGGCATTAAGAAACACCTTAATTGATTCTTTACTTACATCCTTAGTATTGGAAGCTTGGGAAAAGGGAGCTCATGGTCACAGGTGAGTGACGTGACAGTAGACGGCGCTTCCTTGTCCAATACTAAGAATGGGGTGAGGATTAAAACTTGGCAGGTAAGTATGCTAACAACGCTACATCCTCTCTCTCTCTCTCTCTCTCTCTCTCTGCACTAGGATTAAAATTGCTTTTACAATCATCAAATATGACTTCTTGTATCTGTCAGGGAGGTGCTGGTTTCGTCTCGAGGGTTACATTTCAGAACATGACAATGGAGAATGTGAACAATCCAATAATAATAGACCAATATTACTGTGACTCTCGGCGGCCATGTCTGAACCAGGTAGGGACTTGTTAGCAACCTCATTTGCAACCTTCCCAAAATCCCTGCTAGCTGTTTGTTGCAGGCCAAATGCTGCTTACTTATTTTGACATTTATGATTGGGAGTCGCAGACTTCAGCGGTTAAAGTGGTGAACGTTTCCTTCATTGACATTAGAGGGACTTCAGCTAAAGAGGAAGCAATAAAATTTGCTTGCAGTAATAGCATGCCATGTGAAGGGTTATATTTAAAAGATATTTGGCTTCTGTCAAGCAAAGGGAAAAGAACCAGATCTTTTTGTTGGGAAGCTTATGGCTCGATTTCGGGTGTAGTATATCCACCTGTTATCATTTTTCCCAGAGATGGCTTCATTAAAAAGCCAGGCTTGTCGGAAAGCTATTCACTCCGGTAGAGCGGTTAATATACTAGGCTCGTTATCGTGGAAAAGAAAGGGAAAATATATATATATATATATATACATTTATTTATGATTATTCCTCTGGCCCCTTAAACAGGTAAAAGCATGATACGTACATGTTTGTGATGATTTTTGACTTTTGTACATAATTATTTGATCACATTTGTTATGTGGTCAAAGATGTAAACCTCGTAAAATTGTAAAATATTTTCTATTGATGTATAGGCTGCAGTGCCATTCGATATAAATGAAATTACACTATAAAGAAAAGAGTGTTCTTTTCGGTCGCTCGTTTTATGTGGATAACAAGATTACCAGAAAAGACCTTTCATCATTCTTTTGAGATGTGAAAGATGCTAAAACCAGTAAACAAATCCTTTAGTTTTTGACCACCAATGGGATGGTGCTTGGTGATAGGTTCAAGGTTTGATATTTCCGAGCTTTACTTTGAGGTACTTGTCCGGTCAATGTACTATGATGGTGTGAGTGAAACTGAGTCCGTCCGTTGAGTTGAATGGGGTTAGATCATTTTCTTGTTGCGAGTAGACCTCAGGATTTCCGAGGATGCCACCGACCATCCCTTGAAAAAAATTATTTTAAGCTTTTCAAATCATCTCATTCTAGGGGCATCTCTTTACGAGGAAAGTAGATATCAAACATAAGATGAGGTTTCAAAGAACATGGTTGGGAAAAATGCCCCATTTAGTAGCATATAAAATTAGTTATAATATGATTAAACTACATTTATCACAAGTTCAAAAAATAGGCTGGAATAACCCGAACTTGATCCTTTTTGGACAAATTATTCCACTGAAATATTACAACAAATCTGCTGAAAAAATGACACCTGATGTTGCAAAGAGTCGAGCCCTGTTCCAATGTTGTTGTGTGCCTTCCTCAACAGCAAAACGAACTCGATTTAAGCAGTTCTCACCAAACTGCAAGCTAAACTTACTACTTTAACCCTCAAAATCATGCAAAAGTCCATGGATGGAACCAAAAGCTACCGGACACCAAGTTTGGGACACCCATCGGCAAGAGGTAATTCCAAGTTGTCTACAACTCTAAATGTTCGAGGAACCATCTTATCAACATAAAGAGTGCCCTCCAAATGATCACACTCGTGTTGAAGAATACGGGCCTGCCATCCTGAAGCATTTATTTTGATAGGATTTCCGTAACGATCTAAACCATCAACCTCAACATCAAGGTATCTCTCAACCACTGCTCTAAATCCATCCACACTGCAATAAAAGATTGAGATTTTACCGACCATAGTTATTATGCATTCTTTCGGCGAAGGTGCATTATGGTTTTGACTTTGAAGTTCACAACTATAAAATTTTTTTTCAATCTTAGGATTATAAAGTTAAGATTTTCATAGATAAAATGTACTCAAGCAAGGACATTAAATTGACCATCTTCAGAATTCCCCTGACTATATTACTACACAAGCAAGGAAATGAAACATAAATTACGACACATCTAAAGAGGACAATTGAAGTGAGAACTATAAACAGAAGAAAACAATGCGAGTCAATTTAACCGTAGATTTACCTTAAGCACCCTTCAAAGAACAGTGCGGTCTTGTTGTTCTTCTTCTTAAGCTTGGGGTTAATGATCACCTGCCCAAACCAACTGATATTTGAGTTACGGCCTACGAGCACCCACTTTATTAATTTAAAAGCAAACCTCCATGATCTTGAACATGTGATCTAAGACCTTAAACTCCATTCCCACCCCGCCGAGCTAGCCCGGCGGGAGCTACTAGTACTTTGAGGTAAATAATAAAACTCTCCACGAAGTTCCAATCAAAACTACCATACCAGAATATCAAAAGGTCGTCTATCTTGTGCTTTAATATCTTCCTTTGGTGCATAACTAATATACTCTTTTGTATCTTCCAAAACTATAATCTGCAGACAATATCAATATAGCTGTTACTTCTCAACCAAAAAAAAAAAAAAACGACAACAACAACCAGAACGAAAAACTGAAACTGACCCTTAATGGTACTCCGATCTGGGGAGCTGCGAGACCAACTCCAGGAGCGTTTCTCATGGACGAAATCATGTCGTCGATGATCTTCTGGATCTTATCCGACCCGATTTCCCCGGGCTCAACTTCTCGGGCGGGTTCGTGAAGAACCGGGTCGCCGGCTTTGACTATGTCGGGCAAGCTCGTCTTCTTCTTCTTTTCTCCGAGACCCAGAAGCCATCCTGCTCTGGCAATCGACGGAGACCGAGCACTGTAAGTTCTCCGGGTCGTGAAGATGGAATTCGGGGGCAGTTTCGGGTCATGAGGCCGGGAAATGGAGGCCCGGGATTTTAGAAATATTGGACTGAAAATGGCTGGTTTTAGGGACTTTTCGGGTTTCAGTATTGGGAAGAGACGATTAGAGAATCTGTGGGCGGTTTCCATGGCAGCCATTACCGGTATGATTCTTAGCTTCTGCTGGTAACTGGTGAGGGAGCTGTGGACAGTGGAGGTAAAGGAAGGAAGTTTAACGACGAGAAAATTACGAGATTGCCACGGCATGAGCAAAAATGGTTCATTACTTTTGGGCTTGAGGTTTTTCAAGAAAGCAGGCCTGAAGCCCAATTTCATTCGGCTCATGCTGGGCCCAACAGAAAGTTCTTTTCAATGGGCTTGTCAACGTGTTGGATTATTATCTTCACTTTTTCCTTTTACTGGTTATTTCAGTTTTCTCTGGTGTTGAATTTACTTATTGAGACAGTGTTAGGACAGTTCTATAGCAGTTTGGTATTGGAAGAGAAGGTCCCAGACTCCCACGTTCAAGTTCCCATTCGTGTACTTTAGAAGGGGATTTTTTTTTTAACGGGAAAATGATATACAAGCATACTTGAATTTGAGAGACGACTAATGTAATTTGGGCCTCAAGTGTCTAAGCCTGTTTGTTGGAGGCATCCACGAATTCGTAAAGGATTTATTGTTTAAATGAAATAAGAGAAAATTTTAGAAATAACCATTTAAATAGACATGTCCGTGCTATCAATCAACGACATCACATTGGATGGTAGGATTTTCATGTGCTTGTAAAACTAAAAGGTACACATGAGATTTTTTTTTTTTTTTTTTGTAATCATCTATTTTTTAATTAATAGGATGTTATGTCTAAAGTTTTTCCTTCCTTCTTTTGAAAGGAAAATATTTTCTTGTTTATTACGTGCAGATATGAGACTTCCTTCATCTTTCTTAAATGTGTGAGAGTGAGAGAGAGGCCAATAACAAGTAATATTGTTCAAAATAAGTACGTTAGACAATGAAGGGTGATATAATTGGCTGCTAAATAAAAGCAAATATGAAGACTTTTGTATTGTTGATATTCATTTGGTTTGACTTGTATAATACTATAGTTAGCGGAAGGACTAACCTCTTTTTTCAGTAAGGAAATACATTAAAAAAATAAAAGTTCTTAAGAAAATTTAAACGAGAAAAATGTGAAGTTTACTAAAATTAGAAATCTTCATTTAATCATGAATAACTACACCACTATTTATACTCTATGAATGTCAAATCATCATCCAAGAACATAATGAAAATCAAGAAGTGAAAAAGAGAAGGGAAAAAAGGGGCTTGGGATTGGGGAAGTTAAGGATGGAATGGGCCACATGCCTAATTTTGAGTCATCCTTGTGTGGTTTAGGTCAAATACCGCCCATATCGTGGGCAATTAAATGAAAACATGTGCAAGGTGGTGCCTCTTTTTATTAATCATTTTTTCATGCACAGAACATCTCCATACAGTGTACCTATACAGTTGGGCAGTTTTGATATAGATGCCATTCAAACTATTCCTCATCAGAACCTTCCTTTTTTTTTTTCCTCTACTATTCCCCTAGACTTTTATTTCAAATAACAATATTCTGAACGCGTGTGCATATATATATATATATATACATATATACACACACATATATATCCCTACAATAATTGACGTAGAGATAAGCACATGCATTATTATCCTCTTTTTATAAAGAGTGAAAGGAGAGATGTTTAGATATGAGTTTTCAAGTTCGAAATTTAAGAATATTTTATTTCATTTTTAATAAATTAGATTAGTAGGTTTCATACTACTAAAAAAAATCTTAATTTTCTTTTTCTTTGAGTTGTAATAAAATTCCTTGACTCGGAAAATATGACGCCAAACAAGGCACCTTTCGGTTCGTTAACCATGGCTTAAGCCGCACGAATTACTGCAATGCATTCACAAAAGTGTATATGACGTGATCGTGAGAGTGAGCTACTGAATTTTATTTTCATTTGTTTTTTGGCCAAAAAGTCAAAAACACGATCACTTTGGGCCTACTCTGTCACAGGCTGTAATACCACAGCTCCATTATTCAACTTTTTTTTTTTTTTTTTTTAATAATTTTCAATATGGATAATAAAAGTCTATTTATACAGTTTTACGTGCATACCGATGACAAATTCATAATATATAAGGTATATTTAGTTTTAAGAAATCCATCCCAAGTAACCATAGCATAAAATGGTTGAAATTCTACTTACTCGAATGAAAAATTCTCTCTGCACAAGTAGAGAAATCGTGTACGTATAGCCAAAACCAAAATTTGCTTTTTTAAAAATTTTAAATAAAAAAAAAAAAAAAAAGGAAAGAACTCAGAATTTGGAACTTGGAAATCTCTGGAGAAAAAGAATTTGATCAGCACCATCAGTTTGAACTTTGACCGGAAAGAGGAATAGAAAACTTTCTACCTCAGGCATACCTATCCTTTTCTTGAGAATATCTAGCATTATTTTTCCCACAAGTTACCTAGCGTAAGCTTGTCGCAATCTTTTTAACTTGCAAAATGGTTTTTTTTTTTTTTTTTTTTTTTTTTTTTTTTTTTTTTTTCAATTCAACATTGGAGGCAGATTACCACCACACTTTTCAAAACAAAAATTATTAAAATAAATAAATCTATTAAAAAAAAAAAAAAGAAGAAGCAAACTTTTTGGTCGTTATAAATACGGAAACAAAGCAATAAACTGGTCAGAGAAATAAGAACTTTAGGGGGTATTTAGAGAAGAAGCAGAGAAGCTAAAAACAATGAAGAAAAACACAGTTAATGATGGGAAAGGAGGAGGTGACCAATTCATTAGAGAGAAAAGAAGTAGTAATGCTGAGGAGAAGAAAAAAGAGACGACGAGTCACACAAGCAAGCTCGAGACTAAGCCGTCGATGGATATCAACGAAAGCGCCGAGGCGTTTATCAAGAATTTCCGGCAACAGCTCTTGATCCAGAGGCTCGATTCCATTGAGAAATACCAGCAAATGCTCGCAAGAGGGCTCTAATTTGTCAAAAGCCACGTCCTTCATCTATATCTATAATATTGTTCTGCCTGTATTTCATATAATTAACTTGTGTATTATACATTCGCTATTATTATGTTGTTTCATTTGTTTTTGTTTGCTTGTTCAATTAATGATACTCATTAAATGTATATTTTTCGGAGGGATAATAAACATATATGAATAAATAACACTAAGGCGTGGGCCTTTTGTCTCAGGCTTATAATTCTGATACATGTCTATTTTACATGAAGATTTTGGTTTTTGATTTATAGGAAGTATCACAAGTACTTGAGAGATGAAATCTTCCACCAGACAAGTTTTCCGGAAGTGCCTATAATTTATTTTTAATATGTTGATCATGTAATAATTACCTGCTGTAATTTATTTAATACTGAGCAAATTAAAATGATCTGAGAGGGGGGAAAAGGATGAAAAAATAGTGTTTTTTTTTTTGGCCGAAGAAAAGAGAGTCCTCTAGATTATCGTTGTTGCGTACTACTTGGATATTGGTTTTTAGAATACGAGACTCGATTTATGAATGATTCTGCCCCTACTCTTTAGATGATAGACAAAGAAATAGCCGAGATAGCAACTTAAAGATAACGATATCTATGGAAATAGACAATAGTTATAATCTTCATTATGATAACGAGAGTATATAAAGTACCCCCAGAGTTTTTAGCCATCTACCCCATTTATCTTTATGTTCTTTGAGTTTTTAAACCACCCTAAAGTTACCCTCGAAGAGTTGAAAATTAGTATTTCTACCGGTCAAATTGCTTAAAACGACACAAATACTCTTAGTAATCAAAATAACCCTTGAGTTGTTACTTTTTGATATTTTTGAATTAATAAAAAAAATAGGGACAACATGATAGTCAGCTAAAACTCAATGATAATAACATAATGGAAACGACAACAAATCTCGCAAATGACAAGAATTTAAATAGATACAGTATTTTTTTGAAAAAATGACGATTTTTTTGAAAAAATGACGAAGTTTCTCTTGAAGAACAGTAGTGAAATAACAACATCCAAAAACGATTTTCAGCGCAAAACAAAAAATATATATCTATAAACGACAATAGTGTATAACCGACAACTTATATCCTGAAACACAATAATGTTAAAAAAAGAAAAAAGAAAAAAAGGAAAGCCCCTAAAAAGAATAAGTAACGACGACATCTCTAGAAGTAACGAAGACATTTAAAAAAAAAAAAAAAAAAAAAAGATTTATAAGCGGCATAAATTTTTATTTTTTATTTTTTATTTTTTTGGAGGCGCGACATAATATTTTAGAGGCACAATAATTTCACCGGTAAAAATACATCAGAACGACATGACTCTACCAAACGACAATAAAATTATAAAAACGACAATGTTTTTCTTCAACCCTGTTTCCTTTTTAATAGGGTTAAAACAACGGAAAAATTATGAGAGAAAGATTTACGCGAAAGGAAAAACAACAGGAAAATTATGAGAGAGAGATTTACGAGGAAGAACAAGTACTTAATAAACAGCAATAGATTATGAAAAATGGAAATTCTAGAATAGCAAGAACACCAGCTACAAAAGAAAGTCTCTTACCAACGCCAAAACGAAAGAACAACATACATAAAAACGACACACTACGAAAGTGAAAACTTTTACAAACAATGCCCACATATCACATCTTAGAAAAGAGCCACGAAAAGAAGATACGTTTAACAGAACCCTATACTAAATATATACTAACATGTAATCAAATTCTCACCGGCAAATTAGTCATTGAATAATTAGTAAAAAGAAATATTTGCATATTCAAACTTTATATCTTATATTGAAGTCAGTGATAATATAAAATATAAATAGAATAGAGAAAAGGAAGATAGTAGATAAATAGAAGAAGCTAGAATCCGCACTTCGATAATCAAATAAAAATTAGCCAACCGGATTGAATTATCTCGGCGTACTTTCTTCCAAGTGACCATACGTGGACAAAAATGATAAAAAAAAATAATTCAAGAGCAAGCTGTGAAAATAACATTACACATTAAAAACAAAAAAAACAAACAAACAAACAAACGGATATTTTAATAAACCGATCATTTATGTTGTCCCACTCATGATGACTCACTTTATATTGTCTTATCACAAAACCTTAGATACATAATACAAAAAAGAAAATGACAGGAAACAGAACAACACCAAAAAGCTTAGGTAGTAGGAGTACAAGCAGGTTTCCTCATGATTTTGTTTTTTTCTTCTGCCGAGAGAGAGAGCAAAATTATAATTTTAACAAATCAACGTTTGGAACTGCCACTGCAGAGCTGGACTACAGCTTGTTGTTTGATGGACTGCTGCCCCAACATCTGGAGGTTTACGCGCGAGCACGACCGGGCCATCTCGCCGGCGAGAGGGATGACGGGGAGGTTGTCGCAGTTGCAGATTTCGATCATGAAACCGTCGGGGTCGTGGAAGAAGATCTGGTCTACCTGAATCCCTCCTTCTTCCACCACTGCTCTCACGTACTTGATTTCCATTTCCTTCAGCTTCTTCTCCACTGCCCCCATGCTCTCGCACTGCCCCACCATTAATTTATAACAAAATTATTTGCCAATTCATGTTGTGTGCAACACCGGAAATAGAAATTAACAGAAGCGTCTATTTTAATTCTAAACAAAACTAGCCATGTTTTTTTTTTTTTTTTTTTTGCCTTTTTTTAACTCTAGAACACTGTGCAGAATATAAAATTACTGTTAGATTAGACCTGTAATCATTACATATAAGTTATTCTTTGTCCTATGTTTCTTTAATTATTCAAGAATTCATTCCAATCAAAACAACTATAAAAATCGACTTTATTATTTAAGCATTACACGTTTACACCCCAAGTATATTTTTATGTCTGTGTGGTTACGGGATAACTCAACATCTTTGAACAGATTTTGTCGGTTTTCTCATTAGTATTATTCACACACTCTAAAACTCAAACAAGACTTATTTAATTTGTCTACGTATGAATATATATATATATTTATATATATATATTTGTATGTATGTATGTTAAGAAGAAGGCTGACTAGTTTGGATTTCTTCTCTGATTGTCCCAACTCACGCTTTATTAATTGTTAAAAAAAAAAAAGTGTAACAAACTAATTAATTAATTGAGAGATGATTAGAGATGCATTTACAAACTTGATCATACAAACTTAATCCGTCTAATTGGGAAATTCAGATCCCATATTACTAATTCAGGCATATATAAAAACAACATAATCATCAATATTTAATTACTGATCATAATTACCTGGAAGGAAATATGATTATCCTTGGGATTAATTACACTCTTCCTAGACATGTTCTCTGGGTCCTCGGACTGCAAAAGATGCATTCCAAATCCATGACCAAACAGCCTAAAAAAACAATATTATAGATATATACAATCATAAAACATACATATGAGAAAAAAAAATAATCAAAAAGATCAAAATAAAAGACAAAATAAGATCATCCAGAATATATATATATATATATTGTAGTTACATAAGAAAAATTAAATCATTACCAAGCACCATCAAAATCAAAGGAGCCAGGCCTCCTGATAGGGACAAAGCCAAGAACATTCAGGTAAAAATTAATGGATTCCGCAAGCGATCTACAAACAAGTGAGATGTGGTTCAAGGATTTCAGGTGCAAAGGGTTTTCAACACTTTCCTTCATTTTCTTTTTGGTTTTTTCCCGAGAAAATCCCAACCTTAGTAATAATGTATATAGATATATGGATAAATATAATTAAGGATATAATACTACTATATGGGTGAGTGACTTGACTTCATCAACAATAATCCCAACAAAATCGGGTTTTTGTTACTTCCCAGATAATAAAAGACAGAGAGAGAGAGAGAGATTGCGGCTGAGAAGGGAACGGAAAACGAGGAGGAAGAGAGGGGAGTTGTTGGAGTTGGTCAGGGGGATTTGGTCTCTCTAAATAGAAGGCGTGAACAAGAAAAAAAATAATAATAATAGAGGGGCGTGAGGGGCCTGAGTGTGCACCACGTGTTGGATTGATTTACCCCCTACACGTAGATCCCACGTTGATGCTGAGTGCTGACTCAGAGCACTAGACGTACTAAGCCTCCGTTTGATAAACCATAAACTCAAGTTTATCATCTTAATTTTTATTTTTTTCTGAAAAATCAATAAAAATTATAATTATTTTCTGAAAAATCAATAAAAATTATAATTAATTTTTAAAAAGTTAACCAATTCAAATTTAAAAATTTCAACTCAAACTGTAACACCAAACGGAGCCTAAGCCTCCGTTTGGTAAATCATTTTAAACTCAAATTTTTCATATCAGTTTTAGTCTTTTTCTGAAAAAGTCAAAAAAAAATTATAACTAATTTTTAAAAAGTCAACCAACTCAAACTTAAAAATTTCAACTCAAATTATAACACCAAACGGAGCCAATTCTCTCTTTTGAGTCCCTTACACGTAAGCTCCACTCCCCCCCCCCCCCAAACGATTTGTTATGGGACATCACTAGGGTGAGACATGAATTTCACATGCAAAGTCCTACCTCGTTATTAACTCATAATTTAGTTTTCATGTGGGCTACTATTATGAATAAAGTTAAGGATCAGTATCCCTCACCACATTATATGAATATAAAAAAATAAAATTGTTTTGTATTTTTATTAATAAGATGGACCTCACATTTTACAAAATAATAAATAATGTAGGGAGCCACATCATATAGTGTAAGACACTAGAGGTGTCCTCTAGCTTTACTTTACTATTATATCGTAGTACGAGTAATACTCGGAGTTTAATAATTTTTAGCCTTTTTTTTTTTCTTTCACCAATGCATCCTAAACTTATTGTACATGTATAATTTACAAATTAAATTTTTAATTTTTAATAATTTACATCTTAAACTTACAAATAAGTTATAATCTACCCCTACTGATAGAAATGTTGATTCTTTTCATGAAAATTGATACTTAACTTATATATATAGATTGTAAATTAAGATAATGAAAATTTTTTTTTAGTTCATGTTAGTCCAAGTTTATATTAAAAATAATAATAATTTTTTTTTGTCAATACTTAACTAACTATGTTAATCTTAATATATTGAATTAAAAAATATTATTTTTTCATGTCTTAATTGATGACTCATATACAAATCACATATCATTTTCTTTTAAAAAATCAACATTATTGTTAATACGGGTAACTTATTATAGATCTGTAAGTTTCTTGTACAAATTGAAAAAAAAAAAAAAGGAATGTAAATTATAAATTTGTGACCGATTCAAGATGTACTGGTAAAAAAAAAAAAAAATCTTATTTTTATCTTAGAGCGTGTTTATTAAACCGTAAAGAACTATAATGAAAAATAATACAAATATTAATATAAAATGCATAAATTATCTTAATCTCAGAACCGGTATTGAGAATTCTTCTCCGACATTATAAAAGTACAAGATCGATAAGAATGACCTGAAATATTATATTACATATAAAAAGAAAAACACTCCAGATGCTCTACTTAACCGGTGATACTTAAAGTTTATTAAGCAAAATGATGCCAATTTGAAATTAGGCGACCAGAACCTTTTTCTCGTCTGATGTCACGTCATTAATTAACTAATCAATTAAAGCCACTTGTCAAACCAAAAAAAAAGAGAGAGAGAGAGAGAGAGAGAAACTAATCAATTAAAATCTGCTTAACTAGTGCACTCCAGGGTTCTCTAATTAATATATATATATATATTTATATTTATCGTTAATACAACCAGGCTAATATAGTCTTTATCTGTGGGCGCACACAGTTCTGACATATTCAATTACAATAATGCTTTTGCAGGGCTTACCATATAGATATGAACCGGGATTTGTTTGTCCTCGCAGTTAATGATTAAGGGACGGTGACGTTAAATTGTTATAGTAGTAATTAATATTTTTATCAATTGTGGGACCATTATAATAGCTACTAGTAGTCCACGACTAAGTTGCGGGGATTAATTAATTCTTTATACACAGAGACAGTACATAACTGTTGAATAATTTATCCTATTTTTCTTTACAAATTAGGGACGTCCTCGTTAGGATTTGATTATGAGAGACATTTCAAGAATTAACATATAGAGAATTTGATGATCTGTGAATTTCTTTTATAATATTTTTAATCGGTTAAAATAAGACGTAATCTTATATTTACATGAATATGGATAAATCTTACATGTTATTATTTATTTATTTTCTTATATAAATTTTATTGTTCTCGATATTATAACAAGAACTTCTATTTCTGAACAAGTTATGGTACTAAAGTGCAAATAATAAAAGACAATAATACAAGATGTGCCACGGTCTAAGCTTGCCAAATTGCCATCAAAACCAATTCCATATAGATCAGATCAAAGAATATTTTTCATTGCACAGATTCGTTTTTGGTACATAAAACACAATAAGTTAGATTAACTTGGATACCATAGTATAATAACTCCATTTTTTTAAATTAAAATGTGTTATCTAGCTGGATATTTAACAATTTAATATTTGTCTTAATCCATCAAATATTTATAATCATGTACTGCAGGTTACGTGACGTAGTACAAAAAAGAGGGTCGACATCCTTCTTCTTCTTCTCCTTCTTCACACTCTTCTCTCTTCCCCCCCCCCCCCCCCCCCCCCTTTCTCTTTTTCACGCATTCATCTTTTTAAATTAATGGAAGTGAACAATAATAAAGTTTTCTTTATTGTTCTAGAGAACTTCCTCCATGGGTTTTGCAACTTCATTAATTTCTTTTTCTTCTTCTCTGTCACGCGCGATTGCATGACATGTTTGTAAATTGTTTTTTTTTTTTTTAATTACCACACCAAAAAAAAAAAAAGGACCTTGATTTGTGTTTGGAACCTAGGCTAATTTAAAAATTAATTTCAAAGATATTATTCCTCAAATTGAGAAACTTTTTGAAGTGGTGTTTAGGAAAAAGAAAATACAAATATTATATAAATTTTTAAATAGTGAAAAATTAAGTTAAATTTAACTTTTTTTTAACAATATTTAAAAAAAAAACTAAACATATTTCAAACATAGTCTTGATGTAGTTACATTGTATACATAACATAACGATAATTTCACATTTAATTTTAATATAAAACATAGAGTTTGAAGGCTTAATAACGTCCTTATTATAATATCAAGAGGAATTATTCGCTCAATGATTGGAGCACGCATGATTGTTTACCTAATGGCGGTCAGAGATGAAAGTGACTACAACGTGGTCGATGTTCAACTTAATTTTGTAGTTATATATGTGATTTGATTATATGAAAATTGCTGTTTTTACTATTTGTATTATGATATTAATGCAAGCTGGAAACACTATCGTGGAGTAGTTAAGAAATCAAATAAATAATTTTCTCTCTTTATAAGCAGATTTGATGATGTTAGACAATAATTACCAACCTGCTATACTGTCTTGAGGTTTAAAATGACATGTATATATATATACATACCTATTTGATATATGTTGTCTGTAAGACACATTTTAAAAGATTCCTTAATTGAAATATTTTATTTGTTCCTTCAAAAAAATATTTTTATTTGCTTAAAAATGGAAATGATAAATGAGTAAATCATGTGATTGTCACTTGGCACATGGGATAATAACTTCTTTTAAATATTAATTCATTTTTAAATTTGTAAGTACTCTGTCTTGATTGTCTTTGTTACTTTCCTTTAATCAGAAAAAGAAACAACCACCACATGAGTGGAAAGAAAAAGACAAAAAGAAAAAGAAAATTATGAACATAAAAAAACACGAGCAGTTGTCGGCCATTAATAATTAGTACCACGTCAATTTAAGAAGATAAATTAAAATAAACTTGAGTTTTAAGAGTTATCAATCCCATTCAATTGGGAATACAAATTAGGAGATTTATATTATTCATGGGCCACCAGACCTAACAAATTGAAAAGCAGTTCCAACACAAAATGTAAAAGCTTTTTGCAAGCGTCAGTTGCTACTTATAATTGAGCTTAGTGTGATTTATACTTGGGCTAATCTTTTCTGGGGATGGTAATATTCCCCGTGGAGACGGTCTTGCGGGAATTGGCTCTAAAGGGGATCAGTCTTAAATGGAATGGGGACAACAATGATTTTTTTATCTTCGAAGATTAGCAGGGCAAGGATGGAAAAAGCACTCCCCGTCCCGTCTTCATTCCAATATATGTATGTGTGAATTCTTATATTTAAAAAATATGTATAATATATTATAAAAATTATTTTCAAAAGTGTGTGCATTCATGAAATAAAGATTGAAGCTATGAGTAATAGACAAATGAGGAGAATTTTATGTTTATTTTTTATGGTTTCAAGTTTTTTTTGGCTTAAATGTATTATAAATATTTAGTTTTTATATATTGTAATGTTTTGATGAGATTTTTAATGGCTTTATGAATAATATTTCATTTTCATATGTTTAAAGTTTTGTTTACTTATGAAATCTTTAATTTTAAATTAAATTTATGGTGCATATAAACTTTATTGTTTGTTTTTATTTTATTGTATTTTCAAATGTATATTTATAATAGATGAGGAACTTAAGAGGGTATGGAGAACGTCTCTTCGACAGGAAATCCCCGTCCCTGACCTCGCTTAGATGAGGATGATTTTAGGGGCATAGATGTGGACAAGAAAGCATTTCTCGACCCTGTCCCGCCCTCCCTAGTTGGTACTTACAAGTGAGTTAAGTGTGATTTATACTTGGGCAAATGTTTTCTCTTTTATAAAAATAATTTTTCCTTTTCGCTTTCTTTTTCATTCTTTCTTATCCATGTCAACATGCACCACAATTTGAGAGAAGGAAAAAAAAAAAAAAAAAAAAAAAGAAGGTAAAACAGATGTTGAAGTTCTTAAAAAAGCTCCATTAATAATTTTCTTTTTCTTAGAGTCCGTTTGGTAAATGAGTTGAGTTGAAAAAATACAGTTTGAGTTGAAAATTTTTGTTAAATTTTCAGAAAAAACAAAAAAAATTTCAGAAAAAGACAAAACTAAGATGAAAAAGTACAGTTTTAACTCAAACCCCAAATGAGGCCTTAGGTTTTAAATTTTCTCCAATTTCTTTTTCATTCGTACAATTAATTTATATTTTTTCTTATTCACACTTTAGTTAAACCAGAGATCAAAAGGAAAGAAAATATAAAAATCAATTAAATATTTGAGAAGCAATATAATTCATAAATTATTAATTAGATCAACAACTATGTTACACATTCCATAGGTACAGAGTTAGCTCTGATAGAATTAGAAAAGTTGAGGACATTTGCGTGCCATATTGCCCGTGGAGAATAACAACGACTGGTGTAACGATACATTTGAATCTTTGCAACTGTAATTTCGTAATTTCGTAACTTTCGACATGTAGGTATATCGTCTTTGCATCTGCATTCTCCTCCTCGTCAATTAATTTGATTGGTCCAATTTAGGCATGTGCACTCTTCTCCTCTTTTGATTATACGTTTGTAATAGGGCTCATTTGGGGGATATATGAAGATATTATTTTAAAGATTGAGTTGAAAATGTGTATTGGGGGGAAATTTTTAAAAAAATTATGTGATATAGAAATTAATGTAAAAATTTGAGACGTATTCGAAAAAATAATACACAAAATGGATCTTATCTTGTCCATCTCGTCATTACGAGCATTTTGATATAAAATCATCTCATTTCGATTTGAAATGAAAAAGTTATAAATTTTTAAAATTTAAATTTTTTATAAATTAAATAGAGAAAAAATTTAATATAAAATTAAGATTTTAAAATTTAAGTAATATTTTGTTATCCGGAGGAGATAGTGATCCAAATGGGCCTTATTCCAGACCCACGAGTGAAAAGTAAAAAAATTAACAAACTTTCCATGTTTTTATTTCCAGTCACATCATGAGTTTAAAATAGGGTGTTGGTATTCTTTCATATTTAAGATTTATATTAATTATTTTCTTTATTAGTAAAGATGGAATAAGATCATTTAAAAAAAAGATGTAATAATATTTGTTACTTTATTTATAAGACTTTATAAACATTTATTTTTTAATCTATTTAATAAATTATGTTTTTTTTTTTTGTAATTGTAACAATATGAAATACCTTTTTTTTTTTTTTTTAAATTCTTGTTCCTCTACCAATGCTAAAGCAGATTTAGCCACTTCTTATGTGGCGAGATAAGAATGCAATTGTTAAATTCGTTGAATATTTTAGAGCCTTTTAACTTCTGAATATTATAAGAAAATTAAAACACTAGTGTACAGCAGTGTGTCTGAAAGTCCTAATGGTTAAAAGGCATACAGCTGTATTAGTTAAGAGCATGGAAGAATCGAGAAACTCTTTTAGTTGCCCACCACTATTAGTTTATTAGTTAATTGCCTACTACGAACTGATATAGCTTTTAGTAATAAAAAAATACTTCATAAACTAAAGGGAATGTGTACTTGGCGACATAATTTATAATTATAAATTGCAATAGGAAAGTTGGCTGTGTAGTGGCTTCAATGGACAAGGAATTTCAAATTGGGGATTTCAAAATGTAAGACAACGAAATTTTATGACTCTTAAAATGACTCAATAATAATAAACATTATATATATATATACACACAATGCCGGGCCACCCTAGCTTTTTTTTTTTTTTTTTTTGTTTTTTTTTGTTTTTTAAATTTTAATACAATGGTGACGTATATAAATTAGTTTTGATCTCTTTAAATTAGTAGTTTTCTAATAGGCCTTGTTTGGTGAATGACTCTGTTTAAACTAAATTGTATTATTTTAATTATGTTTTTTGTCTTTTTCCTCAAAAAGTTGTTTGTCTTTTCTGAAAATTCAAAAAAATTCAAAAAAATTTACTATTTAAACTTACAAATTTTAACTCAAACTTACACACCAAACACCCCCATATTTTATTGGGTAAGTAATTTGAATTTTAATAAGAATAATTGATCAGAATAGTATATGAATTTTTTAGAAGATGACGATTTAATCTTTATTTTTTTTAATTTTGGTCAAGATTATTCTAAACTCTCTAAATATTGATAATCTTAGTTCTTTCCGTCAAATTCCATTAAGTTTCTAATGAAATGAGTCGTGTGTAATACCTATGATATTGAGAAGTTATTTTAATAATTTAACCAAAAAAAAAAAATCATAAAAGAAACACTAGAATTTCCTCTCTCTCTCTCTCATTCTGATCCCTCTCTCTCATCCACTTTCTCCGTTTTGCCCTGCTCCCACCGATCTGCAAGCCCAGAATTCCAGATTTTACTCTCCCTACCTACTGCGACCAGAACAGCCTTTGCCACTAACAAATAGCACCAAAGAACAAGGGAAAAAAAAAAAAAAAAACACTCGATGGAGAGAAAATCACACCGACAACAATGACGTCTGAGCAGGAGAGCTCCGTATTGAATCTAGGGCTTCTTAGCTTCCCTCTCAAGATATATATATATTTCTTTTCCTTTCTCTTCGATTTTCTTACTTTGAATATTTAAAAGTTTTACTTGTTCTTTATTTCTGGGGGTTTTTTTTTTCTTTAATGGTTATTATATTGTTTCCTCTTTCTTTGGTTTTTTACCCGTTTCTCTCTCAGATCGATTTCTGAGAAATTTTTTTTTTCTCTGTTCAAACGAAATTTTTTTAAAATTTAGGGGTGTTTGGTGTGTAAGTTTGAGTTAAGATTTATAAGTTTAAATAGTAAATTTTTTTGAATTTTTTTGAATTTTCAGAAAAGACAAACAATTTTTTGAGGAAAAAGATAAAAAAACATGATGAAAAAAGTACAGTTTAGTTTAGACTAAACTTTTTACCAAACAAGGCCTTAGAGAGTTTAAGGTCATTTATGTTAAAATTTAAAAAATAGGGACGGAAACGTTATCTTCTAAAGAATTTGAGAAGTATTTTAGTCAATTAATTTTTGAATAAACAAAAACTATTACATATATATGTTAGTATGATATTGATTAAAAAAATTTTGTCATCCATACTAATTAATCATGGTTCCGTCACTTTTTATATATGTATATGTTTATGTTTATATTTTGGTATTTTAAGGCAGCAGGATTAGATATAGGAGGAAAGGATATTGCATTATATCTTCTCGTTTTCATTTGCCAAACCATAAATGATGAATTTCATTTAAAAAAAAAAAAAAAAAAGAAAGAAAGAAAAGAGTAGCTAATTAGCGAATATGGATTAATGTCATTCACCACTAGTCCACAACTTGCATTCTTTGGTTAAAACACACACGCGACAGCGATAAAACCAGACAAGAACCTTACCAAATGACATTTCAACAAAACGACAATAACTAGGAAAACCATATGCAATTTTGCCAAGAAAGCGAAAGTAATTTAAAAAAAAGAAAAGAAAAGGCTTGAAGTTGAAAATATAGGAAACGACGTGAACTGGAAAATCTGAGATCAAGTAAAGAAGGACAGGAACGGAACCGAATGACACAACATAGAAAGCGAATAAGCGATAATAAAAACCACGTGAAGTAGAAAACGACATAAACTGTTAAAACGACATCATTTTGAAAACGACATTGAAATAGAGCAACCTCTCAGACGCATATTGATAACAATGAAACGAACATTAACATCAAAAAACAATTGATTGGAAACAACAAAACCTGTTTGCAACGACATAAATTTATGAAAGACGACCTCGCAAAAGTAAAATGAACCAGGAAAACAGCACTGGAAACGACAAAAATCGGAAAAGGCACAATTGTAAGGAATTACATTAAAACGGAACGAGCCGACAAGTGAAATAAATGAAAATTAACAAAAGCGGATAAGTACTCTTTAGTACAACATAAAAAACTGAAAACGACAGTATATGGAACGACAACGTTCATAAAAAATATAGCAAACGACATGAAGTTTAATATATTGGAAACTGATCGAAACGACATTAAATTATTGAAAACAACATCAAGCTCGATATCAACTTATCAAGTATCAACAAGTAACAAGATAGAAGTTGCATACAGAGAAATAGGATACAATTAGAATGGAGAAACGACGTTAACAAAAAAAAAGAAAGTGGAATCGTCCTAAAAACAAAACGAGCAATAGCAAGAAGGAAAACGACAGTAATAACAGAACGTGATGTTTAAAAACGGCAATAATATACTTTAACGACCTGGGCCGGAACAACGACAAGAATCAGAAAACGACATAAAATGGGGAATAGAGAAAAGCAACTGACCGAAACGACAAAAATTTATGAAAAGCGACGAAAACAATTCTTTATAAAAAAATAAAATAAAAAATCAGGTGCTCGCTAATATATTAGAGAGAGAGAGAAGAGAACAGGATTTAGGGCTAGGGTTAGGGTTTTTGTGAACAATTCGTTTAGCTTTTTTTTCCCCAACAATGGAAGAGATCACAGAAGGCCTGAACAACTTGAACGTCTCCGACACACAGAAAAGGAACCGTATTCAGGTCTCCAACACCAAGAAGCCCCTTTTCTTCTACGTTAATCTGGCTAAGGTAAAACCAAACCCTTACCTCCCCTGTCTTCCCATTCTTCGTCTTCTCACCCAGATTTTATATTTGCCTTCTTCAGTGGCCGATTTGGTTAATGTACTTTCAAATTTGATTTCACAAGAAGTGTTTTTTTTTTTAATTTATTTTTTCTTTCATTTTTCTGGTTGAGAATAACAGCAAAAATTAAAGTTTTATGTATCTGTTTATATTAGTTCTGTGTTTGGCATTTGATTGTTTTTGAAACCGATAATGTGGTTTGAAAACTGGTTTATACTTGAAAGAATGGTTTTTATTTGTTTAGTTTCATTATTTTCTGGTTGAGAATAATAGCAGAAATTTTTTTAATTTGTTTATCTGTTTATATTAATTCTGTGTTTGAAATTTGTTTCTTTTTGTTTCTTTTTTTTTTTTTTTTTTTCAGAGGTATATGCAACAATACAATGAGGTTGAGCTCTCGGCATTAGGAATGGGTATAAAAACATCCTGGAACTGTTTCTCTTTTGTAATTAAAAAATAAAAAATAAAAAATCCTAGACTAATGGTTGTTTCTTTAGCTGCATTCTTACACCAAAACTGTTGCTCAAGTATATTGAACCCATGAGGTGTCAATAGAGTATATTTGGTCAGTTATATAAATTTCCGTTTTTCAAGTTAGCCTTACTTTGGTTTGCCGATTACTTATCTGGTGTTGGTTGGTTCAATTTGAGTTCAGTGTTTTTTAACATTATGGAATCAACTATATAAGCTTTTCCGTAAGCATTATCGCCATATTAATATTTACTAATGGTAACACTTCGAGGATTTTTTTTTGAACAAAGACCAAGTAAAAGAGAGCTCGCAGAAGAACGATATGAGAGATGCTAGAGGATGAGTTTAATTGGTTTTGAGATCAGTAGAATTGAGTATTTGAGAGATGCAAACATACAAAGTCTCGAATAATCATGCTATTGGTTTTGATTTATTTCTAATTGTGCTGTTGCGTTGCAGCTATTGCCACTGTCGTCACGATTGCAGAAATACTGAAGAACAATGGGCTGGCTGTCGAGAAGAGTGAGTATCAGACTTAAGTTTTGCTCAGCAGACAAAAAAATCGTTGAGCTATCATTTTTACTTCTTTTTAAATTTCAACGCAGAGATTATGACATCAACTGTCGACATAAAGGATGATTCTAGAGGAAGACCTGTCCAAAAGGCCAAGGTAACTTGGTCGATTTTGCATAATTTTGAAGCATTTCCTCGTGACTTGGAGAATGTGTTTTTAGTTGGTCTATTTCAGGATCCGTTGTGTATTATTTTAGCTTTCACTTCCATGTGACTTCTGCTGAAACTTTTATTGAAATAAACTGGAGGTTGCACTTGTTAATTTGTTTTTCCCATCTAGATTGAGATATTGCTCGGGAAGACAGAAAACTTTGATGAATTGATGGCTGCTGCCGCGGAGGAGAAGGAGAATCGGGAAGTCAAGGAGCAGAACTGAACAAGTGATGTAACCTGAAAAGAAGTCTCCTTGGTTGTTCTAGATTTGAATTATGTAGTCTAACATTGAGTTGAGAAACATAAATTTTTGCCAAGATGTACTATTTAGCTTAGAATGTCTTGTGAAAGGAATTCTCTACTGGTTTTTATGCTCCTCAGCTCTCTCTCTCTCTCTCTCTACTATTGTATGTGCCCTTTCTGATTTCTCAGAGTTGATGTTTTTGGTAGTCCAAATCACTTCTTTCATGCGTAATGAGCTCAAGCTCTCAAACCATTTCTGTTAAAAGGCTAGCTCCACTTTCGAAACTCTGGAAATTGAGATCTTGCCATATTTTGATTCCTTATTTCTCAACTTTCCTATCATATTATTGCAAACGAAACATGTAATGAAATTTTTAAAATTGATTGAAGCGGGTTTGATTCCAATGACGAACATACTTATTTCACGTGAATACACAAGGGGAAATAGTAGACAATTAGGAGCTTCACTATTCATCACTATGTGTGGCAATCTTGACATTTAAACATTAAACTCTTTCTCATATATTTGAATAGTTTACTGTTAAAAAAAAAAAAAAACTTTTTAAATGCTATTTAATAATAGTCTCAAGATGATGGTCCAAACGGTAATTTTTGTAATTTTCTCTTCATGAGCTAGAAAGTCTTTTCATCCGAAAGTTCATTACACAAAATTACTCATCACGGCCAACGGATGTCCACAATGTCTATCAGAACTCTCTTCTCGAAACGCATGGTCGCTCGCGCCGTCTTCCCGACATTTCTCTCCTCCAAACCCCAAACCTCGTACCGGTTTTGTTCCCCCGCCGCGCAGCACTCGCACCCACCGTCGCCGGACCTCGTGAACGAGGTTTCTCGCGTGCTAAGTGACCACCGGAACGCCCACGACGACCTGGAACTCTCTCTCACCGCTTTCTCGGCGCAGCTGTCCACCAACCTCGTCGAACAGGTGCTCAAGAGGTGCAAAAACCTCGGCTTCTCCGCGCACAGGTTCTTCCTCTGGGCCAAAAGAATTCCGGGTTTCGAACACAGCGTCGAGAGCTATCACATCCTGGTTGATGTCTTGGGGAGTAGCAAGCAATTCGCTGTGATGTGGGACCTTCTTATAGACATCAGAGAGTCCAATTCTTGCGAGATTATTAGTCCTGAGATTTTCTGGATTGTTTTCAGGGCTTATAGTAGAGCTAATTTGCCGCGTGATGCGATCCGGGCATTTAATAGAATGGTTGAGTTTGGAGTTAAGCCAGGAGTTCATGATCTTGATCAACTTTTGTTTGCTTTGTGCAAAAGGAAGCATATCACGCATGCCCATGAGTTTTTCCAGAAAGTTAAGGGTGGGTTTGAGCTGACTGCGAAAACTTACAGCATTTTGATCCGGGGTTGGGGTGATACAGGCGATGCGAGCCATGCCCGTGAACTGTTTGATGAAATGCTTCAACGAGGATGTTCGCTTGATGTGCTTGTGTATAATAGTTATTTGGAGGCTTTGTGCAAAGGAGGGAACGCGGGTGAAGCTTATGAGATGTTTCGTGGTATGAAGTCGAAGGGAGTTAGCCCGGATGCTTGGACTTACTCGATTTTCATCCGTGCATATGGTGAGGCTAATGATGTTCACTCGGTTTTTCGTGTGCTTGATCGGATGAGGAGGTATGATCTCTTGCCTAATGTATTTACCTACAATTGTATAATCAAGAAACTGTGCAAGAACGAAAAGGTGGAAGACGCTTACCAACTCTTAGATGAGATGATCGAAAACGGAGTTAGACCAGATTCATGGAGCTACAATGCAATCCTTGCTTTCCATTGTGATCATTGCGAGGTCCATAGAGCTCTTAAGCTATTATCAAGAATGGAAAACGATGAGTGCAAGCCGGACCGGCATACTTACAACATGGTGCTCAAATTACTGATTAGGATAGGGAGATTCGACCGGATGGCTGAGGTTTGGAAGAACATGTCGGTGAAAGGATTTTATCCTTCAGTTTCAACATACTCTGTCATGATTCATGGTCTCTGTAAAAAAAAGGGTAAACTAGAGGAGGCATGTAAGTACTTTGAGACAATGATCGATGAAGGAATACCACCGTATTCGACCACCATTGAGATGTTGAGGAACCGGCTCCTAGGGTTAGGGCTCCTTGAGCATATTGAGATAATTGCAAGTAAAATGGAAAGAAGCACGTCTTGCTCAATACAAGAGTTGGCAATCGCTATGAGAGGTCACAGAGCTTTTAAAACATCAAGAGGCGAAGAATCTGATCTTGAAAGTGACTGAAATGCCATAAGTATTTTAGTTTGTTTTTGGCAAGATGAAATCGCATGAATCAGCATTTTGATTTTGAAGAAAGCTCAGATTTACAGCCAAGGAAATGCTTTAGAAGTTCATTATTGGTTAATTAGACATGTACTCCTGTTTAACATTTTTTTGCCGTCAATTACTTCTACTTATTATTTTATATAGTAGTTAACAATAAATTCTTACTATCTATTACTGATTACTAGATCGTAGTGTGGTATAACAAACAAATTCTCTCCTCTCTCTCTCTCTCTCTCTCTCTCTCTCTCTCTCTCTTTTTAACTTGAAGAGCTGAACACTACTATTTGCCTCTCGATTAGAAAATGACATGTCGTTTTATACCTAAAGTCTAAATGACATGTTGTTTTGAGTTTCGCGTAAAAACTAGAAAACTACACGGTATGTTTGTCTTCCAAATGTACATGACAAGTCGTTTTGTCGTTCCTTCTAAAACGACATGAAAACACGAAATGTCGTTTTCAAAAGCATGTCATTATTCCAAAGAAAAGCGACATGTCATTTTTTAGCTTACATGTAATACCGTTACGAAGGCGACATGTTGATTGTTATTTTATAAAGAAAACACTATAGAAAAAAAATTTTAATAGCGAGTTCAAATCTATTTGTCAAACAAACATGTCGCGACGGTTTCTGTTATGACAAAAAACAACATGAATGACTAAGACATGTTATTTGCCTGTCGTATTAAAAACCTATTGCCTTTTCCTATTTTCACTTTCAAAAACTTTCGGAGCTAATTCAAACAAGAAATCCTTCTGTCGTTTCGGTTGCCACCGACATCGTTTTCCTTTTTGACGGAAAGCGACACTGTTTTCAGTTTCACGACATTCAACGACATGTCGTTCTGAAACGTAAACAGAAATATGAACCAACAAACGATTTTATTATCTTCCAATAATTCCCAGCCTCTCCTCATTAACAAAGTAACGACGTTTTCACTTTGTTTTATTTGTAAAATAACCTTCCAAAAATTTTAAATTAAGAAAATGACTTTCCTCTTTTAAAATTATATAAAAAATAAAAATATCAATAATTTTAAAAACTTTTACAGAGGCAAGTGGTCTGCAAGAACCTAGCCATTATTGCATTTACAGCAACCCAGATCTTCGTTTTTTTGACGAAAATGGTGGTGAGGGTTTCAGTGAAGCCCACCTTCACCATAGCGGTGGTCACTCTCTCTCTTCTTCTCGCCGTGCTTCTCTTCTCTCTTTCTCCTCCTTTCTCCCAAACCCCACTCGCTTCCACTATGGAACTGTACGTACTAATTTCCTCTTTTTTCTTTTTCTTTTTCTTTTTTTTTTTTTCTCGTGCAAATTTCTTTCATTTTTCAGACACTGAAAGGAAAAATCACATATATATTTTTCTATTTGAATATTCCACTTGCCTAGATTGGGGGTCAATGTGTTTTGGGAACTTTATTAAGCTCTGCAAATTTTTGGGTATGTATATGAATTTGGTGTTTTGAAATGCATTTGCGAACGCAGACGAGAAAAGGAGGATATCTGGAGTGTACGGAGGATGTTTGAGTGGAGACCCTGCAAGTGGTGGCTTCAAGGACATCTTCCTGGTACCTTTGCTATTGTTGTCGTTTTTCTCTTCTTCCTCTCTATATATATTTATATGTATATATTGGCGGTGTTTTTTGATATGCATGACATGCTAAGGAATTCAGTTCAATTGCATTGTCTGTTTGAAAGTTTTTGCCGGATATTGGTTGTAAAAACAGAAGTAAGGAAAATAACAAATGAAAAAAAAAAGGGGGAAATTGTATGTAGTTTACTTGTGATTGAATGGAATATAATGAAGATTGGGGTAGTGGCCTTTGGATTGAGTTGTTTTGATATTCTGAGTCAATCTAGTTGACTTTCATTGCAGACAATTGCTTTGGTTTTTTGTTGAAATGCTGCAGTTCTGCCGGCCCAAAGTAACGGATATATCCGAGTGGATTGCTATGGTGGTCTCAACCAGATGAGAAGAGATGTGAGTGATGGGTCCTTGACTTTAGTAGCAACTTCCACGTACTCTTTTCATTAAAGCTCAAATTTTCGTTGCAGTCTTTCTGAGTGTGGATTTTGTTTTGTGATGAATGCAGTTGTGTGATGGTGTCGGTATTGGCCCGCCTTTTAAACGCGACCTTGGTTTTGCCAAAGTTTGAAGTGGCTGCATACTGGGATGAATCAAGGTAATTTATGATATGTTTAGCGGTTTCCGTGGAATTTCTTTAAGGAGTGTTCAAGTTGTTTGAACTTTTAACTACAAAGTAAAGGAGTAGTAGACAAAAGTTAGGGTTTAATGCTTAGATCTTAATTTAGGGTCGTGGTAATGTCCGTGTTGGCACAATGATGGAGTAGACTACATAACATTAAAGCGTTATAGCACCTGACTTAACCATTACCACTTACCATGGAGGCATGGATTTTGCAAACTTGTGTTCCTTACTACTTACCATTAGATAGCTGGCCCTAGTTCTCAAAATTTATCTGGGGAATTCGGATCTGATGGTAGGAAACTTCAATTGACATTTGTCTGAAATTTTTGTCCTTGCACTTCACTGAATTATATTTGATTTTCTGAAAATTAATAGATTATATCCTGTCTTAACTCTTAAGCTTCATCTCAGTGGTTTTGCAGATGTATTTGATGTTGAATACTTCATTCAGCAACTAAAAGGCTTCATTAAAGTTGCCAAAGAGTTGCCTCCGGAGATTGCATCAAAGGAACCAGTCCATGTAGATTGCAGCAAACGCAAAGGTCAATTTGATTACATTGAAAGTGTACTTCCGTTGCTGTTGGAACATCGTTATATCTCGATTACTCCTGCCATGAGCCAAAGAAGGGACAGGTCTGTCATGTTCCTTTTTTTTTTTTTAATTTTATTTTAAGTTATTGATCGTAATAGAAGCAAACTTACCTTGACCGGGATAAAGTCAATTGGTGGGTCAAAAGTTGTGCCCTTAAACTTTGCAGTGACATATTCAGCAATGTTTCAGGAAAAAGTTTTGAAAAATGACACAATTTTATTTTTATTATAGTTGTATGATGATAACATAAAGCAGGCCTTTGAGGTCTGAGAAAAACATAATTGGAATGTTCGTCTCTTGGTTCGCTGAAATTAATTTGATTTTGGGAGCATACAGGTATCCTCAGTATGCCAAAGCTGCTCTATGTCAAGCTTGTTACAATGCACTGCGCCTCACAAGATCCTTGGAGAAGAAAGCCTTTGAACTTTTTGAAGCCATACCGAAAACCGTTCTTGTCACTTCACCTGCGATTTGAACCTGACATGGTTGCTTACAGCCAGTGCGAGTACACAGGCCTTTCTACTGACTCCATCAAGGCTGTTGAGGACGCACGGGGAGATAGGAAACCACTGACTGGAGAATTGGCCGAGCTGTGGAGAAAACGGGGTAAATGTCCCCTCACACCCAATGAGACGGCCTTCATACTCCAAGCGCTCTCCATCCCAACAGACACAAATATATATTTGGCAGCTGGTGATGGTCTTATGGAAATTGAAGGATTAACTTCTATTTACACCAATGTAGTTACCAAGTCTAGCCTTCTTAGTGGAGAAGATTTTAGAAGAATGCATGGCAACACTAAGCTGCTTTGGATTATTACGTGTCCATCAACAGCGATTCGTACGTCGTGACATACTTCGGAAACATGGATAAGATGGTTGGAGCAATGAGAGCTGTTAAGGGATTGTACAAGACTCTTTTCTTAAGGAGGAAAGCATTCGCCGAATTCACTGCGCAGGGTTTGAGAGGGAAGGAGTTATCGGAAGCCATGTGGAAAGCACATAGAGATGATTTTGTAATGGGGAGAGGATCTGCTTTGCCTGATTGTTTTTGCGAGTTTAAATTGTGATTACTAACTTAGGTTTCATCTCTCGTGAAAGGATCCGAAGAATCGGTGTGGCTGTCATTACTGACGAGGGAGTTTGTAGGATTAAGAAGTTAATCCTGTGATCGTATTTTAGTGAAGTTCTTTGTTTTATTGCAATGATTTCTTGTGTAATTTGCCCCATTCTTTGGTCCAATTTTCATGGCCGCTGTGAAATTACATAAATGACATTTTTTTCAAGGGATCTGTTCCATTTGTGTCTAAATGTTGTGTAAGAAATTTGTGTAATTCGTTGCAATTTCCCATACTATTATTACATTAATTATTATTTATTTATGAACCTTAGAATACAGACACTGATATGCTTTTTATTTTATTTTATTTTATTTTTGGTGTACTCTTTTTTTTTCTGGAATAAATGATTTGTGAGTGATGTGATTTCTTATTGATTAACATGATGGAAGAAAGCTAATTCCAGGAAAAAAAAAAAAAAAAAAACAAATATTGGAAGAATGGTAAACAGTTGAGCCTTGCAGGTTATCATTCTTAATTATCATGTTTGAAAATTACCTTGATTAAATGTGGAAATATAGAACTCTTCAGCTAAAAAAGCAACTACAGAAGTCAACAAGAAATATACCAAGGAAACTTTTCTTCAGCGCAGACTAGAGTTCCTTTTTTCATGAAAAGTCCAATGTCACAAATTGTTTTAATTTTCAGTGAGGAAAACATAGTAGGGTAGCAAAACTTTTGAATCCGGCGTTACATAATTTTATGCAAAGTAATGGACGGTTTAGGTGGGAAATTCCAGTGACACTCAAAATCACTCTTCAAAAGCAAGATATCAAAACCGACCGGTTCGCCTCCAAGAGAAGCCCAGAAGAGAGCGGATAGAGCTTAGCAGTGGCGGTTTTTCAAGCCAAGGAAGGCAAGACTGGAGAAGCTTGCTTCCTATTATGAGCATGGCTGTTACCGGAAAAACGGGCTTATAATCGTCAAAGGCATCATTTTCAGACGAAAAGATTTGAAACCAACTTCATTATGCGACAAACAAATCTATGTACGACATTCATACCAAGATAAGAACATTAGCATGATGATAAAGAAATTTCCAGACAACAAGATTGTTTTAATGACGAAACAGTAATTCTGCCTATCAAAATCTATGTACAAAAGATATCTAAAAGAGACTTAAGAATCTCATTCTCCCTTTATCTTACTACAAATATATGTATATATTTTAATCTTCCACTTCTTGATCAGAGGAATTGTAGCCTTCGACCAAGGACTGCAAAATTTGAGTGGCCTCGGAAGTTTTTCCTTCAGGCAGGTACTTGTCCATCTTAAGCGAGTATTTAAGAGCAACTTGAAGTTCTTGCTCCTTCAGATCACAGGAGATTATATTCTTCCACTCCTGTGATCTCCCTTCCATGCAAAGCCCATGTAGCAGGGAAGCAAAAGAAACGGAATCTAGAAACATGCCCAAGCTTATCATCTGGTCACGCAATTGTAGAGCAGTTCTAACCATGCCAATCGGCCGAGGCAGATCAAGATAGAATTATATGTGGCAGTACTGGGAACCCATCCATCTGATATCATCATTTCCAAAAAATCAAGAAACATCGATTTTCTATTTTCCTCGGATTCATCTGTTCTTTTCAGAGTTGCCCCAGGCATGTAATCTGCAAACCCATTTACGAGATAATAGAAAGTGACCTTATCAGGAAGGCACTTATTCGTCAGCATTAGTTCAAAAAAGAAGGCTGCTTCTTCAAGTTTACCCTCTTTACAGAAGCTCCCAATAAATATACTGTATGTGACTACATTAGGCTCCAAACCGTGAGCTTGCATTTCCTTGAACGTTTTTATGGCTCCTCTAAAATCTCGCTTTTTACAGTACCCATTGATCAAACGCCGTGTAGGTAACAACATTTGCCTTGCTTCTCGTTTTCACACCACGTGTCCAAAAACCTTCAGTGCACTGTCCATGTCATGCTGCTTCACATACCCGTCAATACTGTGAATAAGTAAAGTCATCTGGAAAATTATGCTCTTCTCTCAT
>BKCH01001215.1:0-183588 GCA_008635985.1 Ficus erecta
GAGTGAGAGATTTGATATTGATGTGCTGTGGTTTATTAGATAATAAGGATGTTTTAGTCTTTTCGGTTGATAATTAAAAAGATTAAAAAAATCAAGGGTAAATTAAAAGAGTATTAAAAAAATCAGGAGATTGTAGATTTGAATGACTACTTCCACAGTTTTATCTAAAATTTTTATGAAAATAATTAAATTGAATAGTAAGATTTTAAAATATTTAAAGTAAATAATAAAGTTATTAGGTAAATATAATATTTAATAGGTAAAAATAAATTTTGTTGGACAAAAAAACATAATAACGAGAAGTAAATAAATTATTTATGTGATAAATTTATTATTCACTACTTTGCAAATTGCAGTTTTCCTTCATGGAAAATTATTAAAATACCCAATTTTTTTTTTTTTCGAGATGTAAAGTTTTTTTAAGGGAAAATAAAACTTGTATAACATAACGGTAATATCACATTTGACTCTATTTAAAAGTGTAGAATTCAAATTTCTCAATTCTCAAGTTTAAAAAAAATGAAGAAAAACTAATTTTCTTAGGAGAAAAGAATAGGTTTTAAATATGAGCAAAAAATTGTGATTGTGTTCCAAATTTTTTTTGAGAAAGATTGTGTTCCAAATTGCAACAAAATTATTGAAAATGTGTATGTATTTTTTAAGGGCAGATAAAATAATTTAGGAATTAGCAAACTTTGTGAGGGAAAAAAAAAAGTGATTGAGTTGCAAAAATTACAAAAGTGTTTGTTTTCTCATATTTTATCAAGGGGAAAAGAAAAGATTTTAAATAAGAACAAAAATGAACAAATTTTTGTCAGAAGTGGGATTTGAACCCACGCCCTCTTTCGAAGACCAGAACTTGAGTCTGGCGCCTTAGACCACTCGGCCATCCTGACATCTGTCTCTGTTTCTCTCCTTTACTTTTCTCTTTATTTTAACCATGCCTTAGCCCACTCTTGCTTTTTTTAATTTAAATTTAAATAAATAATAAAATGCTACTCCTTTATTATTATTATTATTAATATAAAATGTCTTCCATTACTTGTATGGACATATTATTTGGTAGAAAAAGTCCACCTGTGCAGTTGTGCCCCCACAATAGTTGGGTCCTATACTCCTATCCTCACACACACACATTTTTTTTTTTGTTAAATAAGTAGACACACATATTGCATGTGTGCTTCTACTAATCTACGAATGTATATTTCAAACTCACAATATATACATATATATATATATATACATACACACAGAGTCTTAAATCTGGTGCCGTGTGGAAGTGACAGTGACGTGGGAGTGAATTTGTGTTCATACAGTGGACACGTGGTGAGTGAAAGGAGTTTATGCTTGAGAAAACTAAGTGGAAGCTGACAAATGCAGCCATGAACTCGAAAGAAATAAAGGGTCCGTTTGGTTCGCAAGTTTGAGTTGATATTTTGAAGTTGAAATAGTAAATTTTGTTGATTTTTCAGAAAAGACAAAAAAACTTTTTGAGAAAAAGACAAAGAATTTTGAAGAAAAAGACAAAATTTGAGTTAAAAAATTGAGATTGAACTGGTGTTCTAAAGAAAATGTTGTTTAATCGAAATGAGGGTAAAATGGTAAATGTCAGTGTAATGAAAATTTCCAGGATGTATATATAATTATATTTGGATGTGGATGTGCTGTGAAGAGGGGTGGTGAATGTGAAAGACAGTATAGAGAGAATGTAAGAGATTGGAAATGGTTAAATTGCTTGTCTTTTTGGGCGGAAAATGAGTCTGGGAGAGGGAAAGTGAACGTAAAAGCATGAATGTAAGTGGGCTGGCCAAATTTCAAGTTTGGGGAAGGGAATCACATTTGTTTTAATCTAAAAATTTGAAAAATAGTAAACGAAAAGGAAAGCTTTAAAAAAAAAAACATTAAAACATTAAAAAAAAAAAAAAAAACTCCCCTCTGCCCACAAACAATTCTTTGTTCCTTCCCTTCCGTCGATCAATGACTCTTCCAGATCATCTCTCAAGTGGAAGTGGACAATAATGAGAAACGTATTTAAAATTAACTCCACATTTTACTTTTTTCTTAGTAAACTTATAAAAAAAAAAAACAAATAATAAATGAAAATTTTTTTTTTTAATGAACTTGTCTTCTTCTTCTCCCGTGAGATCCACCCCCAGAGAAGAGGAAGACCCGAGGTGGCAATCTTGAGCCACGTCGTGGAGGAGACGAGTGGGTCCACACCCCAAGACTTTTCCCCATTGCAAACACCCCCTTCTCTAATTTCCCTTCCTTTAATTCACACAAAATCTTGACTGAAAAATTGGATGTAGAAAGAAAACAAAATCGGAATATGCCATGGGATCAAGTTTTGCAGAAATGGGTAAGTTGGAAAATAAGACACAGGTTTTCACTTGTTAGGCCTAGGCTTTGCAGGAACCAGGAAGGCTGTTTGCGGGAGGCTGTTTTTAGTGTTTCATTCGTTTTTTTTTTTTTTTTCTATCTTTTTTTATTCTGAGTAATTAGTTGAATACTTTCAAAAAAAAAAATAGTAGTTAGTTGAATTTCATCTTAATCTCGACTTAAAAAATATAAGAAAATAAAAGAAAAAAGAGAGGAGAACATTGGGACTTGGGAGAGGAGTGACTCGAGTGAGGGCCACTACTTTTGCAAGAGCACAAGAAATACAACATGATCAGAGGGGTTTTTTTTCTTCTTATTATTATTCTTGCACCCGAACCTAGAAGCCCATTGGCTATGTTTATAACTTACCCTTTAATGTTATTTAAATCACATCATTCGTTTTTCATCTAATGACCTATAACAATTTATTGGATACATTCGGTAAACAAAAGTGTCAGATATAAGACACTTTATATATATATATATATATATATATATAACATGTCTCAAATATAACAGTTCGATCTGTCCGATAATTATAATATTATATTTATAATTTTCTAATTATTAATCGATTTATATATAATTTTTTATGTAAAATATTATAACGTATTTTTTAGAATTATAGATATAAAAGATCAATATCATTAAAAGTATTAAATTGAAATAAACTAATATTCTTTAGAATTATAGATATAAATGACAAATATCATTAAAAAAAATGTTAAGCTGAAATCAATTAGTTATTATAATAACATATAAACAAAATTACCGATGTTGTTTTATAAATATATCAGATAACCCTTATATAGATATATTATATAGTTCCCTTTCTAGAATAGTAAGTATAAAGTTTCAAACTAGCACGTGGTTATGCATCCCAAAAAGAATTAATATTTATCTCGTCCTTGGGGAATTAACCAATTCAGATTTAATTTTCTCAACTCTGAGAAATTAATTTTTTATTTACTAAGACTGAAAAAAAAAAAATTAAGAAAACAGACTAAGCCAACGACAAATATGCATTATGAACTACTCAATTGGGGGCAGAGAAATAGAATAGGCACAAGTTGTACATTTATACAAATTTGGGAGTAGGTGTGAGGTATCTAAACCAATACAGATAATGATACACTTAGCAACGCTTCTCTGTCCTTTTTATTATTTTTTTTCCCACTTTATATTTTTTTAAATCCCTATTGATTATAATCATATTCTCCTTTTGATAAATACTATACCACTTCAAACTATATATATTCCTTTGAAGGTCCTATCAAGACAAGGCACATCCAGCTCAATCTTTTGCATACCATGTTAGCAAGGTTGATCTCTACTTTGCATTATGAAATATTCGTTTAATTAATTAGTGAAAAGCCATATTAAATTATGATTATTAGCTAGTCCCATGCCGGATATGACCATCAAAGACAACAACCAATTGAACAAATTAACAAATAGGAATCTATATAACCACGAATCAACACATACAACCTTGTATATCATCACTGTATTATCTAAAATTAATAGTGTACTTGAATAAACCATTTCAATAGTTAATATTAGACTTTAATGTAGTATCCATAACTAATGGAGTGAAATTATTCAATATTTCAACTAGTGCACAACAGTCCGGTTTAAACTCGAATTCAAATCTAATTTTTCACTTTTTGAAAATCTATATCACATATATATTTTTCTACATTTACATTATTTAAGAACATGATTCGTAAGAAGGAGAGAAAATAAGGAGGGAGTGGTAGATTACCTAGTGAGAGAAATAAGAGAGAAGAGAGAGATTCTTTCTCTTATGATGTTTGGTATGTAATTCCTTCAATAATCTCTTCAATTTAGGAGAGATCAAATTGGGTTCTTTTGAAGGGTTTAGAGTCTCTTTCTTAATCCATTCATTCATATTTTCTTTCCTACCAAACAATTAAAAATATCAAAATCCTCCACTAACTCTCCACCCCTCTCTTTCCTTACACTTTCTTTCCTACCAAACACACTCTAAATGCTACCTTTAAATAAAAACTATCTAAATGCACCTTTAACATAAATACACAATTTAATTCTATAGTTTTATGTAAATTTCTGTTAGATTAAACATTCAAATACAATATACAATCTCAATATGCTCATCCAAATTTGCACCAAGTAAGAATGTGTCATGGATATTACGCCAATGAGTGTGTGTGTATGCATAAATATACGGCTGCTCAAATATCTGGCATTGTCGGACTCTTTCTTTCAGGTTATACCACTCTATCTCCCGAGTTGTGCCGCTCTATTTCACGGGTTACACCGCTGGACTGAACGGCTGCTGGACAACTTAGTTATGAGAAACGAAAAAAAAACAAAAACAAAAAAAAAGGAAATTATCCAATTCTAAATTTGAAAGTACTCCAATTTAAACCTTTCCACGTGATGAGCCAGCGGGGACATCACCGAAACGAATCATGATTAATAACACACTTGTTCCCATTATTGTGAAACAAAATTATCACTGGAAAAATATTCAATCAAACAAACAAACAAACCCAATCCCTTATGCTGTCCAAACAACACACACAAACTTTCAGTGATATGTTTCACAAAGGAAGAAAAGAATCGGCAAAGAAAATCTGATCTCCAACGACATATATAAATATAGATATGCAGATAAATAGTTTTAATTATTATTATTATTGGAACTGATATGAAATATACGAGCACATGTATAAACGGAGCAAAACGCCTGCAATCCCATCAAAAGCAGCATCAGAACAGCCGCCAAAAGGGTGAGAAGCTGCCATGATCCAAACACGTAAAGCTTCATGAACTTTCCGAATTTGACCCTCCACCTACCGTTGTGATACCTGTTCACGTCTTCAATCACCTTATCCAGGAAGGGCACTTTGGTCAATCTGATCGACTTGCTCATCCCGTTCCACAGGTTTGCCACTTCTTCATCACTCTTCAACCGGTTCAAGATTACGCCCCTCTCTCTCAGCACCTTCACATCGTCCTCCGTGTCAATAATCCCGTTCATCAACTCCGTGTAACGGGTGAAAACCAACGGCCCTGATGCGTTTGACGCTTCGTATGCCACCAGGTTTCTTAACACGGCCTCTGTGTTAACGTCTAGGCTTATGGTCGGGAGGTGAAAAGTAACTGTTTTCAGGTCGAAAGTTATGGTCGAGAGGTTACCGGTTGTCGGAACGAAAGTGACACCGGATTTTGAGAGATCGGTCACGGACGGGATTGTTATCTCCTCTATGAGTGGTGGTTTGTTGTTGTTGTTGTGGTTTTCGTTTTCGTCTTCTGGCTTGACGTCCTCTTTGTCTTGTGAGAAGAACATTTGAATTGGTGTTTTTAGCATTCTCAATCCAGGAAGGTTGGACAGGATTGTCCAAGGCAGTTTGAGAATTACTTTGATAGGTCTTGAGAAAAGTACGCTTTTGAGAAGATGTATTGGACGCTTGTTTAGCTTGGTGAGAATTTTCCATACGGTATCGAGGAGTTGTTTCACGGAATTTGAGTTGCCGAAAGAGCTGTCTTTGTCGCCTTTATCCGTGCCTTCTCCGCCGCCTTGACATCCCTCGTCTATGTCGATGACTTCTTCAGGTTGTGATTCGATGTTTGGGGTGATCATGCCGTATAAGAAGTCCAACAAGTGAGCGCAATCGGAGATCGGGGTTGTGATAGGAATGTCCACCATCTTGAAAGGAGAAAGCTCTTGAGAGAGCCCCGACAACATAGAAAACAACATGTCGTCGGCTGCTTCGAGCGATGAGAATTGGAACTCCAACATTTTCCTCAAGACGAAAAGTGGGATTTGGTTCTCGAGCATGACCATGTCCCTGAGGATGGCGTTGTGCGCAGACTTTCTCCCGGTGCAGTCAACCAAGTGTGACATCCTTGAGGAAAGTCTATTTAGGACCTTCCCTTCTTTGGCGGCGTAAACTTGGAGGAACTCAAGCAAGAATGAGGCGTCTATGGCCATCATCCAAGCAAGCGTTTCGCCGCTGAAGTCCAAGTACTTGTGGTAACATGACCTGATCCTGTGCTCATGCTTTGTCAACTGTTGAACCAGGTCTTGAAACTTGTGGTTTTGGAGGTGCTTTTGGGTCCTTTTGGCCGCGGCTAATTTGTACCTCTCCATTTCATAGAGCTCCGGGCGCCAATAATGGTAAGGACCAATTGCCACCTCTTGTGGGGTGTAGGAATCCGGATCGCTAGCCATCAGGATCTTGGGGACGTTGAAAATGCATACCGGGATTTCGCTGTCATCCTCGAGCTCTTCTTCTAGTGTTCGACGGATTTGAGTAACCCATCGGAGCTCATCGAAGCTCGAGTTGGATTTGGAGGATGATGAGTGTTGGATTTTGGACATGTTTGATGTAGATCTATAGGGAAAAAAAAAATCTTGTAAAGGTTTTCAGTTTTGAGAGGATTGAGTTGTTTGGGAGTTGGGAAAACTAGACCTTTCATTTGTAACAATAACATCATTAAGACACTTTAATTCGGTTGCCTTTTGCATTAAACAATTGTCAATGCGTTTCTCATGGTTAATATTTTACTTGAAATTAAAGCATAGTGGTTAATTTTATATTCCTTGAAAGTATCTTTCACATGAGGTTATGACTCAACGTAATCCACTGTGATAAATGTGTTTTTCATGTAACGTGGTACAAGGGTCAAAAAAAAGACCTTTTGATAATAAATTTGCCTAACATCATCAATTGTGCTTCTCCACTTAAGATTATCATCCAGCCATAAATCAACTTTATTAGGTTCACATTTAATTATTTTTCCCACTAGGAAGCCTTGTGAAAATGACATTGCAGTCTGGCTTTCCTATGAGGTCCGAGATTTGCTATTTTGTTTTGTTCCACTTAAACATAAAGGAAACAATGAAAGAAAGAAAAAAAGAAAAAGTTAGAGAGGTAATAAAACTGTTTGGCCAAAAGAAAAAGGAAAAACAAGAAAGAAAGAAAGAAAAAGATGAACTAAAAGAGCATATTCAGATTTAAATGTACGTTTAACATATAACAGTAATAAAAGCATAGCCTAACTAAATGGGGTCTTGGTGTTCAACTCAGCGGAGGGAATAATGGGTTGGCGTAGGAGCAAAGCAAACAAAATAAATAAATACTAGACTAGTCTTGGTCCAAAGTCTCTTTTCAGCCATGGTTTCTGTTGCCGCTTTCTCTTTTTCTTGGCTTGTTTTGGTAATCAGATCAGTTGTCACTTATTTCTTCAGCACTTTTCGACTAATGACTGCAACTTTGTTCAGTGCTCGTCCTTTACCTTGAACATCCAAACTCTCAAAGTTTCAGCCATGTCTGCCCTACACTGCTTGAGGAATACAAGAGGCTCACCGTTGGTCAACCAACTATTTGAAAAACCTCCGTTCTTTCTTAGGTTTTGATCTTGTTGGCAATGCTTTAACTTGCAAAGAAGATCGATTAACGTCAGTTAGCATGACTAACTAAACTTTCTTAATTGAGAATTACTTTATGGAAGCTTACTTGCTTTTGACTAGAAAAACAGATAGCCTCAAACACAGGGCACGGTACCTGACTAGCTCACTCTTTGTCCCTGACCATACGGGATCAATCATCCATGTTGTTTTTGAAGCATGGAACAAAAAGCTGCCATTAGAAAAGAACACATTATAAAACCGTCATCAGATGATCAAACTTCTTTTCAAACTCTTTGCTGAAGAGAAGTAGAATTCCATCACATGAATCCATATGCCCTTTAATTCAGAGGCCACCTATTAGCTTCTATATTCTTGCCTCGAAGGGTAAAGCATTGCAATTTCTAGGCAAATGTACAAGTATTTCACCCCTTTCCATCTAAAAAAAAATGTCATCACTCATCCCTCACAAGTCTTGTCCCCAACTCTGCCCTAGGCTTGGGTGAAAGACCCTTTGCCAACATCTCTTCGTCATACTTTCTAGCCATGTCTAACATGCCCTTATCAATCAGAGCATCAATCAAAGCATTGTAAGCCGAATCATTCGGACTGCACCCAAGTTCCTCCATCTTCTTCCACACAATAAGAACCGGCCGAAGAAATCCCCATCTCCCAAACTTCCTCATTAGCATCACGTAAGTGTCTGTCCTCGGACGAACACCGCTCTCAATCATCCTATCGAACAATCTAAGAATCTCTTTCGGCTTCTCCATAGACCCCAAAAAGCAATGATAAGTAATCACATCCGGCAAACAACCTCTCTCAGGCATTTTATCGAGCACCTTCGCCGCTTCCTTGTATCTCCCATTTTCACACAAAAGCTTAATGATCGTGTTGTAAGTCACTACATTGGGCTGACAACCCAACTCCCTCATCTCGCTAAGCACACGAATCGAAAAGTCGACGCCTTCGGAGAGCCCAACCGCACGAACAACCGTGTTATACGCCACCACATCCAATTTGATCCCTTTCCTCTTCATGTCCTTGTATAATTTCACAGCCTTCCATGGCTTCCCACTCTTACAAAGTATATCCATATATATCGAATACGTATGCAAATCCTTCTCCAGACCTCTCCGATCCATCTCTTCCCAAAAGTCCCTACACTTACTCCACCACCCAATTCTAAACCACCCACGAAGAATCATATTATAAATCTTGGTACTCTTCTCAAAACCCAAATCTTTACCATTCCAAAAGCACAAATCTTGCGCCTCAATCACATGCTTCTGATCACAAAGCGTGTCAATAAGATTACAAAAAGTAGTCTCGTCCTTCAAACCAAACTCCTCCGACCGGTTATAAGCGTCCACGGCCTCTCTGACGAGATGGGCGGAGACATAGCGTTTGAACAAGACGCGAAACGTTGCGTGGTTGGGGACGGAAACTGGGTTCTGGTTCATTCGGCGGACCAAGTCCCAACAGAGGCCGAACTCGAAGAACTTACCGAGGATGTCGAGCATGCGGTTGTAGGTGTCGGTGGTGTGTTGGAAGCGGCAGTGGGTGTCGACCCAGTTGAAGAACTCAAAGGCGCGTTGCCAGTCGTTGCAGTACGAGGAGAGGGTTCCGGTGACTGTGTCGGAGTCGAAGTGGGGAAGCTCCGGTTGGGGTGGGTTTGGTGGGTTGGGATCGGATGTGGTGGAGAATGGTTGCGTTGCGGAGGAGCTCAGAAGGAGGGTGGTTCGGGTGGTGCGAAGGAGAAGAAGGAAGCTCCTAGTCCTGAGGCATCTCGAGGTTAGGAAAGACAGCATTTTTTTCTTCGTCTTTCTTTCTCTTAATTTTCAAGGTTAGGGCCTGGTTCGCAACTGCAAAGATCGGAAACCGCAAAATTCTGATCTCGGGTCACGCCCGTAGCTACTACAGAGCGGTGTGACTTGGCAGGCGAGAAATGCCGCACCTTATGGAACAAAGTATGTGTTCGGTTTGTCCAATAAGATGAAAATTTTAAATTAAAATTTATTAATTTTTTAAAAATTAATTATAATTTTTTTAATTTATTAAAAAAAATAAATTTTAAGATAAAAAAATATAATTTAATTAAAGTTAAACTTAAATATTAAACAATACTTTAACAGTCGTAATTTGATTGAACTATTTTATGGTTTGGTAGGTTAATTTTAGTATTTAGAGTCTATAGATTAATTTGATAAATCTAATTAGTGAAAATTTAATATTACGAACTAAATTGGATTGGATTGAAAGTGTCACGGATTGATATTGTTTTACTCACAACAACTTTATTATTATCTTTTAATTTGTAATTGAATACGTATGGAGAATCAAAATTTCAAATAGATGTTAGGAGAGAGTAAAATAAATAAATAAATAACTATATAAGTTTGAGAGATAATAAAGTGAAATCTTAATAATGAGATTTATAAATATTTGATAAAATGATTCAATATTGTATTTTTCTTCTTGATTTTATCATAAATAAATTTGTATGATAAATGATCTATGTCATATTATTTTTTATGCAAAGCATAAAATATTTTCAGCGCAAGAAAAACAAATGTTTAAGTTCTAATGCTTTATACTCTTTATTATAAACTATAAAATCAAGCATGTGTTTGGATCTAAGGTCCAATTTAATTTAAACCTAAACAATTCAAAAAAAAAAAAAATTTTCTAAAAAGTCAATCTCAGTTTTACTATTCACAATTTTTGTAACTTAAACTTCAAAAATACATACCTTTGCAAATACAAATCTAAATTAGATAAATTTGTTTTTAATTATATAAAATTTAGAGACAAACAAACAAGTTTCATACCGATATATATTTTTTTTTCTGAATACATTTCAAGTTTTTACACTTTTTAATTTTAATAGTTTAAATACCTCATCAAATGTATATTCAATTCAACTCAATTTTAACATAAAAATTCAGTTATAGCCCCATGTTCCAAACACATACTAATGGTGCGTTTGGAACACCAGTTCAACTCCAACTTTTCAACTTAAATTTTGTCTTTTTCCTCAAAAGTCTTTGGGCCTGTTTGGTGCACAAGTTCAAGATGAGATTTTTAAGTTTAAATAGTAAATTTTTTTGAATTTTCAGAAAAGACAAAAAACTTTTTGGGAAAAAGACAAAAACTTTTTAGGAAAAAGACAAAAAAAAGTTTGAAAATCTTAGTTTGGACTTAAGCTCCAAACTCACCCTTTGTCTTTTTCCCAAAAAGTTTTTTATCTTTTCTGAAAAGTCAACAAAATTTACTATTTCAACTTCAAAAACACAACTCAAACAAACGAACCAAACGAACCCTAAGATTCTTCAACCTCATATTAAAAAAAATAAAAAGTAATTGGCACATAATGTGTCTACTCATTCATAAGAGAAAGAAAAATCTTTGGAGAAAAAAAAAAAAAAAAAAAAAAAAGACCTTTTCAAAAAAAAAAAAAAAAAAGTAGTAGTAAGTACCGATCATCTGTGGCGCTGTTCAAAGTCTAAACAACATGTAACGAAGGAAGTGACAGTGTCACAGTCAGACGCAGATCAGTTGCATTGCATAAACAGCAGGATAACCCGGTTCCCCTCCTCCCGAGTGTCCCCAACTCAAAACCAAATACAAAAAGCTCACCTTCAATGGCGGCTTGTCTGCAGCTCAATACCAAAACCTTCAGACCCGTTGTCCTTCCAAACTCCGTCCCCAAATTCTCCGCTGCCAAGGCTAGTCGGATCAGGTGCTCCGCAGCCTCACCATCCAAGCGCTACTCCATCACTTTGCTCCCCGGCGATGGCATCGGCCCCGAGGTTATCTCCGTCGCTAAGAATGTTCTCACCCTCGCCGCCTCTCTCGAAGGTCCCTTCCTCTCTCTCTCGATTTTCATTCTGTAAATTTTCCCCCTTTTGCTTGGTGGCCGAGAAATGAAGAAAAAAAGATGAACGAGTACTTTAAGACCTTTGTTATTTCACATTTGCAATAAGCTTAACGGAGATACTGAAATCAAGTCTTAATTTGGCTGGGCTTGGCTTGGAAGTATGATAATTAAATTTTTCTGCCGTGTTTGTTCATCGTTCCGCATTTTCTCGTTAGCCAAACGAAATTTTAAGACTCGGTTTTTGTAATCTTTGTTTTCCTTCATTATCTCAATGCTTGAGAATGGTTGATGATTTTCAAGAATGTTTAGGGTTTTTAAATATAATAATAGACATCTGCATAATTAATGGCTAATTGCATGATTTGTATTAATTAGGGATTGAATTTACGTTCCGAGAGATGCCCATGGGTGGAGCTGCATTGGACTTGACCGGTGTACCATTACCGGATGAGACCCTTTCCGCGGCAAAGCAATCTGATGCCGTTCTTCTTGGTGCAATTGGAGGGTAATTTTTCTTCCACCTTTAGAGGGAAAAAGAAAAGTAAAAAAAGAGAGAGAGAGGGAGAGAGAGAGAAGAAAAGTAAAAAAGGGATTGAAACCATCCGGAAGACACAATTATATACCGTCAAATTAGATAAAATCATAATAGACTAAAAAAGTATGGTTAAAACGGAATTTGATGAACATCAAATAGGTTAGAATTGTGCCTATTGGTGTAGTTTTCTTTCCCTATTAAAACCCTCTCTTTTCCCCTTCTTATGTATCGGTGTTTCTTAATGTGCAAATGATGCCGTTTTGTTAATTAATTTGTTGCTTCATAAGGTATAAATGGGATGCAAATGAAAAGCATCTGAAACCAGAGACTGGGTTACTGAAGATTAGAGAAGGCCTTAAGGTTTTTGCAAATTTGAGACCGGCAACCGTTTTACCACAGGTGAAATCCTTTTCCTCTTGCTAAGGGAATTCACTGAGAAAAAGGGTCTTGTGAATCTCTCTCTCTTGTTGTTTCCTTAGTGTTCTAAGCTCTTAAGATATCTGGCTATCTTTGTAATTAAAGATTGGAAAAAAAGAAAAAAAAGAAAAAAAAAAAAGAAAAAAGAAGCAATGTTTATGGTTATTTTACCCAAAAAAGGCTGATAAAAGGAACTCGCTCAAGAGTGTGCTTTAGTTTCTTACGATACATGTCTGCAGGCTCATGCTTCTCTTAATTTAAACTTGTTCTAGTGAAGAAAGCTTAGAATGTTATGTTGTTATTTGCCTATTCAGTTGGTGGACGCTTCAACCTTGAAGAAAGAGGTTGCTGAAGGTGTTGATGTAATGGTTGTAAGAGAGCTCACAGGAGGTTAGTACACATGTTTCGACTGACAATTAGGGGTTGGCTTTATTTCTTTCAGTTCTCTCCATGTTTCAATAGATTATTTGATTCTAGTTTTTTGTTAAAATAGGTATATATTTTGGAAAGCCAAGGGGATTTGGCAAAGATGAAAATGGCGCGGAGATTGGATTCAATACTGAGGTGTATGCCAAATATGAGGTAAATCTCTGATATTCTTGAACTACCACATTGTTCCAGTAATGCCTGCATTTTTGGTAAACAGTGGCAAGAAGGCAAGAATGCGCGGTCTAGTTGCGCTGTTGTAAATTCGTCAGCCTTTTCCTCACGATTATCATTATGCATCGTGTAACAGTATGATCTCAGTTTTATTACTCATCTTTCTCTGGACCAATAATTGTGCTGGTCCTTACCTGGTAGAGACTTGTTTGTTGCATATGGCTTAGGGGATCAAAATAGCTTTCGTCTACTTTTTTTTGTCTACTTTATTAAATCTGTGTTGAGTTAGACATTAATGGATGCCTAATGTGAAATAAAATGTTTGCTAGATTGATCGCATTGCTCGCGTTGCATTTGAGACTGCTCGGAAGAGGCGGGGAAAACTTTGCTCAGTTGACAAAGCAAATGTGTTGGAGGTACTTTTTAATCGGGTGGTTCACAGATCAGTTTACATGGATTAGGCCTCAATCCGTAAACCAAACCGTGACATTCGGATTCGGATTTTCCCAATCCATAACCAATCCGTGAAGCTTCCAATCCAATCCATAAACCTCGGTTTTCACGGATTGGATTCATGGATTCAATCCGAAAGATCTAGGAGCAAAAATATAAAAATGTAATGCTTAAACATGAAATAGTTCAATAAAATTACAACGCAATTAACTTCAAGTCTTCAATCATTAGCTAAATTGTAAAATTACAGTACATAACAACAACCAACTTGGATTAAACTTAAAATAAAATGTTTATACTCATCAATTTAACCTATACTACATCAAAGTAATTCAATGTCCACAAATTCTGAAGTAATGCTTGACATGTACATACTTGTTAAATTTTTTTAGAGAGAAAATAAATACGTATTTATAAAATATATATATATATATATATAAATATATCGGATAGGCGGATTACACAGATTAAGAAATCCTCAATCCGTAATCCAATCCGTAACATTCGGTTTGGGAAAATCCCAATCCGTAACCAATCCGTTAGTCTTTCAACCGAATCCAATCTAGTGGATTGAACTGGATTGAGCGGATTGAGTGGGTTGACGGATTCTGTGAACACCCCTACTTTTTGGTTGACACGCCCTTTACTTTGCCTATAGCACTGAAATGATACACAGAATTTTAATTTTGAAATTCTATTGTCTGCTGTACTTGCTTTAAGTTTTTGCTGTGCATAAATGTTGCCATATTTGACACGAAAGTAATCTAATTTAACGAATTCTCTAGGCTTCGATGTTTTGGAGGAACTGCATTGTGGAAATATCCTCAGAATATCCTGATGTTGAACTCTCACACATGTATGTTGATAACGCTGCAATGCAGCTTGTTCGCAATCCAAAACAGGTTTGATTTCTACTTTGTTTACTCCCCAGGGTGATGCTTCTCTTCAATTTCTCTTGGGCTTGAGAAAGGGAGGAAATTGTGGAGCCTGCTAGGCTAGAGTTTAAAAGTCTTCTGATGTTTTGTTGTTTTGCTATGAAATAATTGCAGTTTGATACAATTGTAACAAACAACATATTTGGTGACATCTTATCTGATGAGGCTTCTATGATTACTGGGAGTATTGGGATGCTTCCATCTGCTAGTCTTGGGGAATCGGTAAGGCGTATGATTTTTTTTTTCCTGTTTTATTCAGTATTCACTGTCTCGGTTAGAAATGAAACAGGTCCTTTTGAGTTTTGTTACGGGAGAAGGTTGCGAGTGTTCTTTATCCAGCTAAATCGGAATTTCCCATTTGGTACAGGGACCTGGACTTTTTGAACCAATACATGGCTCTGCTCCTGATATTGCTGGACAGGTTGATCTGCCTGTGCATCACATTTTCTTCTTCTAATGTCGCATGTCTTCTAATGTATTCAGTGGATTATTCCAGGATAAGGCGAACCCATTAGCAACAGTGCTCAGTGCTGCCATGCTTTTGAAGTATGGCCTAGGAGAAGAAAGTGCTGCAAAGAGAATTGAGGCTGCTGTTCTGGACACTCTCAATAGGGGGTTCCGAACAGGCGACATATATTCATCTGGAACTGTAAGTTGACTTTTAATTTCTACTTCCTTTGTTTTTTCAATAAAAGTTAATTCTTAAATACTTTGCTTTAATCCTGTTAAGGGCAAAAGTTCAAATGGTATTTTGATTGCCGTAGTTTCAGCATTCAAATAATAGCTATTTCCTTCATAATATGTAATGCATGCATATTTTAAGCAGATGTTATAGCACCCTTTATAGTTTGAATGAAAAGGATCAGGATATGACTTCAATTGAAATACACGTTCGACTTTACATCTTTATCGATCCATGCCTTATTTCACTGATTTACTATTAACTATTACTTTTGGCTTATACAGAAGTTGGTAGGATGCAAAGAAATGGGTGAAGAGGTATTGAAGTCAGTAGAGTCCCAAGTGCCTGCTGCTGTCTGAACTACTGAAACCAAATTAGCATCGACGAAGAATCAGTAGGTTTCGCAACTATTTATTTCTTCCTGGTCTGCATACGGTGAAACGGCATTGATTATCCGCTAAACCATACTTTCTCAGATTTCATCAAATATGAATTCTTGTGATTGAGCCTTTTCCCATTTTGAAAGTTTTGCCTTTTCTTAGGATGATTCTTTCTTTTAGTCGAATTATCATTTGAATCCTTTAGCCAGGGGGGATTCTTGTAGTCGGAGAATTTTTCTTTTGAGACTTGTGTAGTTGAAATGAACTGTCTCCTAAGATGCGGTGATGGGTAACTTCTGACCAAGAATTGTTACGTCTATGCATAAATTGATAGAGAAAAGACTCGAAAGTCTTGAGCATGTTTGTGTGTGTATTTATAATTTTTTTTTTTTTTGGTTTTGTTTTGTTTTGTTTTGTTTTTGTTTTTGTTTTTTTTGCAACTTACAAATTGACTGGTGACTATAAGACGTATGTGTAAATCTTAGAAATAGTACTAACTTCGATTATATAGCTCACTGAAATAGTTCATGATTTTAGCTGCTTCTCCTTCTTCTGAAATCCGCATTATTTCCAACACTATTTCTCCTCATTTTATAACTTTCCAAACAAATTTTATACTCTTTTTGTTTTCAAGAAAGAAATTTTTTTTACACATTCAATCACTATCTCATTCTCGAAATAAAGTAATTTTATCATTTTAAATAAGAAAATTTTCCACTTTGAAAATTAGTATACGATTCAAATATGTCTAAGACTTAAGCAATGAAAATGAAAAAGAAAAATATAATTCACAATAGTTACTACAAGCTTTCCAAAGGTAATTCTACATTCACTATAATGACTAAATTATTTCCAAAGGGAGGTCAAAAGGGCAAAAAAGAAGGGGGGCAAAAAGACTATTGATGACATGGCACGTTTGTGAGTTTCTTGGGTGCCAATTAAAAGACCTTTATTTGGTAAGAAAAGACCTTGCCCGCACCGAATCCCATCTCCCTGGACCGTCCTGGCTTCCTCACTGTAAAGTGCAAAAGCTCCCGCTAAACTCAAAAATAATAAGCCAAAGTTGCTGCCTTTAATTACACATAGTCTGACAGCGATCCATGTCAACAAGCACGAGCACAGCACTCGCCGGAGCCACGGCGGACGACGTTTTCCGGCCACCTCCGGACCACATCTCCGGCGAGCCTTTCGATTCTTCCTCGTCTTCTTCAATCTCCAACATCACGCAAGCGTTTCCTTTCTCCTCCGGAAACCCTAGAATCGAAGAGACGAGAGGCGTCATGCTTCTCTACCGCGACGACGCCGCTTCCCCCTCCCCTTCCCCTGCCCTTCTCCCCGTAAGTTCATACTTCTTCTCTATTCTTGAAATGTTTCTCAGTTCTTGTCGAGAAATCTCGTTATTTCGAACCAAGATTTTCATTTGCTCAAGATTTCCGTTCAATTTTGATTCTCATTTCCCATGGAAATGGAAAATATGCCAATATAGTTGCTTTTTGAATTATCTGAATCTTGTGGTTATGTGAATTTGAGTTTCAAGTATATTTCCGTTTCATTTAGGTTGAGAGAAAGCCTCTTGTTTGTGTGCTTGGAGTTCCAAATCACATGACAAACGCGGACTTCTGCCAGTTTTGTGGTTCATTTATTCAGCACATTTTGGAGATGCGGATTGTCAGGTTGAATTTCTGATCATGTTCTGGTATTTTGTACTGATTATATTGTTGAATATGTTTTGATTTTTTTTTTCCTTCATTGCTTGTGGTTTAGAAATGACGGAATGGAAGATCGTTATAGTAGTTTGATTAGATTTGATAGTCAAGACTCTGCTGATAACTTTTACAAGCACTTCAATGGGACTCGATTCTCATCTCTGGAGGTAATCCTTAGTTCCATTACAAATACGTTCGTGCAGTAACACATATGCTCATCTGTTTTGCTGTCGTGTTTGAACATAGGCGGAGGTTTGTCGCGTGCAATTCACGGTAGATGTGCAATACACTGGTTCAATTGAACATGCACACGCATCTCCAGCAAGCTCAGCTGAGCAGCCCAATTGTCCAGTTTGTCTCGGTATGTTTTTCCATTTTTTATCCTCTGGTAGTGTAGTGGGTTTGTGTAGTTTGCTATTACTGCCCAGAGCTGATATCCCCACAAAGCATGGGAAACTTATAAGCCGCCTGAACTATATATATAAGCATGTGTTAGAATTGCTGTCTGTTCCTTATTTCGTTGACGTTTTTACTCATCTCATATTATCCATATGTTGCAGAGAGATTGGACCAAGACACGGGTGGAATTCTCACAACTATCTGCAATCATTCTTTTCATTGTTCTTGTATCTCAAAATACACAGATTCTTCTTGTCCAGTAAGTGTTTTTGTTTCTTGGTCGCAGTTCTTTATTCATGTTCATGTGTTTTCGTGGTGTGAGCTTGCCTTTATGCATGCCTGCATGCATGAGATGAGGCTTTTGCCAGACAAGACAGTGCCAAACCAATTGCCTTGAATTTCCCTTTTTCGATTTCGTCAGGTTTGCAATGTTATATATTACTTTTTGCTTACCCATGTGCTCTTCAGGTATGCAGATATTGTCAGCAGCAGCCTGAAAAATCCATTTGTGCTGTTTGCCAAACTTCTGAGAATCTTTGGATGTGTGTAATCTGTGGGTTTGTTGGCTGTGGGAGGTAATAAGTTTTCTATGACTCTTTTCTTCATCTTTCCTGACTTTACATACTTCTGGGAAATTCTGTAGACTATTTTCTCTATCCCTTTTAGTCCTTTTTGTGTGATTGTTTTTGTAGTGCAATTGCTCACTCTGAAAGTTGTGGCATAGGTACAAAGAAGGACATGCCAGAAGGCATTGGAAAGAAACACAACACTGCTATTCTCTTGAGTTGGATACACGACGTGTGTGGGATTATGCGGGAGACAATTATGTTCACCGTCTAATACAGTCCAAAACCGATGGAAAGCTAGTTGAGCTGAATTCTCATTGTCTACATGCTAATGATGGATGTGGAAGCTGTGACTGTGTGGATTCTGGGTTTAATGAGGCTCTTTTGAACAGTAAAGTCGAAGCTGTAATCCCCCTTCTAAATCTTTCTTTTTTTACGTTTTTTTTTTTTTTGTGCTTTTGGTAATACACTCATACCTATATTTTTATTTTTTATCTGCAGATTGTTAATGAGTACAATGAGCTGCTTACCACCCAACTTGAGAGCCAAAAATTAGTAAGTTATTTCTTTGGTTTTCATTGACAATTTTTCTTTTCTGTTTGAATTCACTTGGCCTTATTTCGCCTTCACATGCTATGAGATTTCTATTGTTCGTCAATGGTGATTAGTTGATAGATCATGGATGTGAAGTTCAAATAAGTTGATTCATTGAGTGTATATTTGAGGATGCCCTGTGTTTCTTTAATTGCAGTATCTTGATTGTTAAAGCGGAATGATATCTTCTGTTTTGATTGCAGTATTTTGAATCTTTACTGCAAGATGTCAAAGAAGAAAATGAACGGGAAATTTCTAGTGCTGTGGAGAAGGCTGTGACACAAAGACTTCAGAAGATGCAGGCTAAGTTGGATAGATGTCTTAAAGAAAAGAATATTCTTGATGATGTGAGTCTTGGCTTGTTGATCACTTAACGTGCTTAGCTCTCTACTCGGCAATGTTATTTTAAATCCTACACATGTTATTGAAGATGTAGCTTAGCATCATCACCTGGGAAAACAAGACTTGAGTTTCTAAACATGTTCCTGTTTCTGGATGCAGCTTAATGAGAATCTGTTGAAAAATCAGGAGATTTGGACAGAGAAGATAATTCAAATCGAAGAGAGGTCTTAATCTGTTCTTTTTAATACGTTTTTCTTTTGTTGTTCCTGTTAGTTAGATAACTTTTTGCTTGTAAAGTTTTAGCTGTTCGCTTCACAATTTCTTGTAGCAAGGAACAAAAAGAATTACTTCTCTCATTGGGCATATGATTGCAATACTATTTTCATTTTCAAAGATGTATTGCTGTGCAGCCTTGAAACTATCTATTGTCTTAGCATTGTCTAAAGAGTACAAGGAGTGCTCTGGTAAACTAATCAAGTAGTTGATACCATGACTGCCCCTCAAGTGTCATTTAGGATCACTCCTTCTGGTTAGTTGTGATTGATGCTATTTTACGAGATTAATGCCAGCTAAGGACTTTCCATCAGCAATATGAGTATAAAGCAATTCATTCACCTGCATGCTTTTTTTCACGGGAGACTTGTTTTGTTAAATATTTTCTTGGGGGACTCAGAAAGCTCCGCTAGAACCTTTCGTTACCTAGTCTTTGAAGAACCTAAAGCCCATTTCTTGCTTTTTTTTTTTTTACTGCTTATATTTTGTGTGTTAGAGAGATCAATCAGTAACCAAAGTCAAGATAACGTAAAACAACAGTTGCAGTTTGTATTACCATTCAACACGAAGTTGTTAATTTTGCTGGTGTTATGTTGTTGTTTTTATATTTTTAATCTTTGTCAGGGAGAAGAAGGTATTGGAAATGAAGGATGACAAAATTAGGGACTTGGAGGAACAGGTAATACAAGATATCCAAACTTCTTCCTTATCGTGTTTATTAGTGAAAAACAAAAAATGCAAATGAACAAATATATGAAAGTTGATCTTGGTAGAGAAAACGCTTGGCGAACCAGACAGCCTTCAGCTCTGGTAGCTTCTACAGTTGTTGTAGGAACCATATAAACTCATGGAGCTTACACTGTTGTGTTTTAATATTGACAGCTTCAACATCTGATGGTACGCCTCGAGGCAGGGAAGTCGATGGAGCAACTATCAATCTCCGATGAAATAAAGGATGGCACTGTCACGTCTATACCAACAAAGTCGTCTTCTAAGAGTAGCTCAAAGACAACTAATAGGAGCTAAGACTTGACGATAGATGGTTCTTTTTTATGATGGTCGTCAACTTGACCACTTTTAGTCTTTCTCGTATATTGTATGGAAGCTGACCAAAAGGCATAGTGTATATTGCCCCATGTACAGTCACGGGTTGATGATCTTCCCAAACTCGGATGATATAGTGAAATGTAGAGAAGAACCCAATGGCCAATCGATGGTCATGAGCATTCTGTGTTGGTTTGTACTCCCTGGTCGTTTTCTTTCCTCCGGGGTGAAGATTTTTGTAAAATTTTTGCGAGTGTGAGTGTGTGTGTGTGTGTGTGTGTGTGTGTGTGTGTGTGTGTGTGTCCAACATCAGAAAAAATATACATATGCATACTGGAGAATCAACTCTTTCCACATCAGATAATATCAATATTTTACATCCCAGATCCTTGACACTCTGTCAACATCAGGAAAAAGGTGGATGATTCAATTTTTTGTTTTTTTGTTTTTTGGGGCAAATAAAAGACACAGATGTTAGATAATTGACTCTCCTCCTTCATCTACCTTTATAATCAATGTGACTTCAGTCATCTTTCTTTTCTGCACCAATATATGCAGAGACGGAAGCATGGCGGCAAACATTTGACTTTTTTTTTTGCACCGGCCAATCTTATGCACCCCCTTGTAATGCATTTAACATATTCTTTCCAATCATGTCTACCAGTATCATACAATCCCCATTTATCATGGAGGAGGATAACCAAAATTACCGGTGGGAGCTCGGGGCAATAAAGCTGCCATCTCGCATAGCATGACGTTAGACATCATAAGTTCCATCTTAACTATCATCATCAGCATCAGCATCGTCATCGTCATTGTTGTCGTCGTCGTCATGTTGTAGGCCATGGCGACCCTTCACTCCTCGGTCTCTGTTCAAACTTGTCTTACTCCCTGTAAACAAGTTGTGGAGAACACGGAAATAAACTTGTAGGGCTTTTATCCTTATAAAGCTATTAATAAGAAATTAAGAGTAAGAATACCGACTCTTTAGAGATGATATACAGGCACGTACCCCTTGGAAAAGGCCAATGGTTGAGTTGTGGAATAATATTTTAACTGGAGGAGTCCTCCATCTTGTTAAGAAATTATTGTTATTTTTTATCAAGGTGTATAACTTTGTGACTAACAGTATTACTTACGACTTCTCATCAAAATAGTACTATTGACGACTTTTTGTTTTCTTTTATGGCTACACAATCATTAAAAATCTTCTTTTGATTCACGACAAGAATTTCATTTTAATAGAAACACGACGGAATTTGTTAAATACTCTAAAAGTATCTTTTAATCATAACTCTAAAATTACTAAATTTTAATATAATTTGTGCATAAGTATCTTATTGTTTTAATTTGTCTCAAATTTAATTATGAGTGAAAATCTTTTAGTCGCAATATTTCTTCTAAGGTTTTCTAGTCACAAAAACATTATGAATACGACACCTTTTTCAATAAGATGAGTCATAAATCTAAATTTAATTTTTTAATTAGTTCTCATATATACTTATACTAATCAGTTTTTATTTTCTAGGTACCACGTTGACTTGTTATCTTCTCCAAATTTAACATGGATTATATGTTTTGTTTTTTCCTTCAAGCTGTTTGACTATCTATGTATTTAGCTGTATTTAAACCACTCATGGTTTAGCTTAACTTGCTTTTTAGATAGAAATAGACATCTTGTAGTTATAATTTTTTTTTCTGTCACTTGATTATATCTTTTAGGTGCTTTCTTATCTCTCTCTCTAAAAAAAATAAATAATAATAAATAAATAAAGTTTACAACTAATAAAATCCACAATAATAAAAGAGGAAAATTTACAAATGTTTCAAAATCCAAGGTAACAGATGTTACAAATTGAACTTTGGGTTATTTTTGAGAGAAGGCACAAAGTTCAAGGACAAACGTGAAATTTACCCTAAAACCAAACATTTTAAAACTCATCAACGGTCTAGATGTAAGCTAAGAATCAAAGATACTTTGGAGATTCTGTGACCAAACACAAAAGATCAACCGTAACCATATCTATATATGGATGCGTTACAAACTAATGACTGCAAGAATATAGAGAACTTTTATATTTTTGGTAACCTAGTCTATTCATATCTCAATTTAAAGTTCCTAAAAAGAGCTACATTATGTCTTACGTAAAACATATTACTATGTACTCTATTCCAAAACGTGTGAACAATCATTAGTCATTACTAAGAGACATTTTAGTATTTCTATTTAGTCATTCGAAGTTCTCTTTTATTAGTTTTGATTGCTGAAAAGAAATATATTTTTTATTTTATCTCTATATTGTTTATCCCTACGAAATACTAGACAAAATAGAACGATTTTAAAAGGGATATAATGAAATTTTATGATTGGGTTCTTCCTAGAGAAACGATTCGTTTTATTTGACTGATCGATTCAACAAACAATTAATTATAACAAATATATGATTATAATAAATATAAAAAACTTAAATTAAATAAATAATATTAAATTAAATATAAATAATATAGTATTATAGTAATTAATAAAAATAAATAAATATATTATTATTCAAAACACCTTGTGATCTTCAACCAATTATGCGCTTTAATATAATTACCGGGAATAAGCGCTAGAGCTTGTTTCCAATATTTAGTAGCTTGATTGAACGAAGCTTCCGCAATTTCAGAATCTCCTGGTCGAATGGCTTGTTATCCCCGGTCGGAATAGATGGGTAAATTCCTTCCCTTAGAACCGTACTTGAGAGTTTCCAACCTCATGCAGCTTAGCCGTCAACTTCTTTTGGCATCCCTTTTTTAATCTTCCATATCTAATTGAATGAGATTTATCGTGGACCCGTGGATCTATCCCATTTTTTTTTCTCGAGTTAACCAAAAGAAAAAGAAGTTATAGTTATAAGTTTCAAACTTGTGTTTTAGTTACTAATTTAATCAGTTTTATCTTTTCTCCCACCTTCATAAAGTGCATAGGCATCTTCACTATTATTAGAGTTTTCTAAAAAGGTAACTATCTCGGTTTCATATATGAATTTCTATAGAATCTGTGAAAAAGAATTTCCTTTAAAAGAAAGAAAAGGCTTACTATCTTTGGGATCTGATGCTACATCGCTGCTCAATTCCTTAGGGGATCAACTTTATTACATAAGTTGATTCCTAACTTTTATCTCATATCATGACATAAATAAGTAGTCCATATTATTGGCCCAAAACCTCACGAATTAATCTTTACGGTGCTTTCTCTATCAATTAGATCCTTTATTCATAGAATTATTTAGGCATACCTATTTCTTCATATTCATATCTCAAATTCTAAGAAGTTTATTTCTTTGCTACAGCTGATAAAAATCGTTGTTTTGGACGATACATATAAAGAAAGCCTATTTTTTTTCTAGTAATTATTAATAGATTTGCTCTTTTATTCCTTTTTTATTTCTATAGTGGAGATAGTCACACGTAATGACAAACCACGGCTATATTATTAAAAGCTTGTGGTAAGAATGGGTTTCGCTCTAGTGCACAAAAATAATATTCCAAAGCTTTCGTATGCTCTCTGTTTCGTGTGTGGATAAGGCCTATGTTATAGAAGAATACATAAAAATTCTTTTTATTTTAGTTGTGTTTAAGTCTGACGAGAATAATATTCTATAACTAACAATTCATTTATTTTCAAACCGACACATTTACTATCTATTATTTGATTGACTGATCCTTTATATTGGAATGAGTTAAGAGTTAAATGTTTTGGCAATTCCTCACGAGAGGATGAATCAAGATAATTTTGAACCGGGGACTTAGATTTTTTGTTCATCTCTCATTGTAATAATATCTCGGGGTTTGCATCGATAACTTGGTATATCTACTTTACGACCATTAACTAGAATATGTCTATGATTAACCAATAGCCGGGCTTGAGGAATAGTTGAAGCCTTACCTAATCGAAAAAGATTGTTATCCAACCGCATTTAAAGTAATTGTAGTAAAACTTGATCTGTTAACCCTTTGCTTTTCCGGCTATAAGAACATATTTAAGTAATTGTTGTTCTGTAAGACCACAATGAAAGCAAAATTTTTGTTTTTCTTCTAAGCAAATACAATATTGAGATTTTTTACCAGGGCATAATTGATTTCTAAGATATTTGGATAACCTAATTATTTATGCCCAATTTAATATTAGATTCTCTATATTGAGTAGTAGTGTAACATCAGATCCCAAAGATAGTAAGTCTATTCCTTCTTATAATGGAAAGTCTTTTTCACAAATTCTATAGAAATTCATATATGAAACTGAAATAGTTATCTTTTTTTATAACAATAGTGAAGATGCTTATGCTTTATAAAGGTGGGTGAAAAGAGAACTAATTAAATTAGTAAGTAAAACTCAAGTTTGAAACTTATAACCACAACCTATTTTTTTTTTTAATTACTTGAGAGAAAAAAATGGGATAGATCTATAGATTTACGATAAATCTCATTCAATTAGATATGGTAAATTAAAAAGGGTATATATATATATATACATACACACACACACATATGTATATCTTCTTCTACTTGGGCTAAAATATCTTTTCCCAAATATTCTGGACCTTTCTCTTTCTCAGGATTAAGGAATAGGATCATCATCTTCAATTACTCTAATCGTTTCCGATTCCAGGTACGATGTCGAAAAATCTTAATTGCTTTCGCAGAAAACTCCATCTGAAACATCGTCTTTTTCGAATTCTCAATTCTCTGTTTCCCGAATCCCTCGTGTTGTTGCTGGATTGTTGTCCGTTTTAATATAGCTTTCCTTAATTCTTGGGAATTGGAATCAAATGAGTTATCTTTAATGCGATTTTACAATTTTTGTTCCATTTCTGTAGCAATCTAGTTTTTGCTCTTACAAATTCGAGTTGTTTTTTTTTTTCCCCTCCAATTTTGTGGGATCAAGTTTTGATTTTGAAAGTGAAAGAAAATATAGGATCCTTTTTTTGAGGAGTTTTTTTTTTTTTTTTTTTTTTTTTTTTTTTTTTTTCCCTCGTATTGTTAATTGAGATAAGATTATCATTTTTTTTTTTGGCCCACAAGTTCAGGTATTTGAGAATGGATGTTTTACCTGAGCAATTACTTTGGGAGATCTTGAGCAGAATTAAGAAAACAACTGATAGAAACTCGGTTTCGTTGTCGTGTAAGCGCTTTCACAATTTGGATAATGAGCAGAGGCAAAGTCTTCGCATTGGTTGCGGATTAGACCCTGCAAATGAAGCCTTAACTTTGCTTTGCAATCGGTTTCCCAACGTGACGAAAGTCGAGATAACCTACTCTGGTTGGATGTCCAAACTAGGAAAGCAATTGGATGATCAGGGGCTTTCGGTTCTCTCCAGTCACTGCCCTTCTCTCACTGATCTCACCTTGAGCAACTGCACTTTCATCACCGATGTGGGTCTTTGTTACTTGTCTTCGTGTTCGAAACTTTCGGCTTTGAAGTTGAATTTTACCCCGAGAATCACGAGCTGTGGTATATTGTCTCTTGTTGTTGGCTGCAAAAACCTGAGTGTTCTTCACCTTATCCGTTGCTTGAACATTAGCAGTGTTGAATGGCTAGAGTACCTTGGCAAGCTTGGAACGCTCGAAGATCTCTTGATCAAGAATTGTAGAGCTATTGGGGAGGGAGATTTGATTAAGCTAGGTCAGAGTTGGAGAAAAATAAAACGGTTGCAATTTGAGGTGGATGCTAATTATAGATACATGAAAGTGTACGACCGTTTAACCGTGGATAAATGGCAAAAACAGTGGGTGCCATGTGAGAATATGCAAGAGCTTAGCTTGGTAAACTGCATAATAAGCCCCGGGAGAGGACTTGCTTGTGTGTTGGGGAAATGCAAGAACCTGGAGAAGATTCACTTGGACATGTGTGTTGGAGTAAGGGACTGTGACATTATAGCCTTGGCCCAAAATTCAAGAAACCTCCGAGCCCTTTCCCTTCGAGTTCCTTCAGATTTCTCCCTTCCTATATTCCTCGACAACCCTCTGAGATTAACAGATCAATGCCTAAAAGCCGTGGCGCAAAATTGTTCACTGCTTGAATCCGTCAAGATATGTTATTCTGATGGGGAGTTCCCATCATTCTCCTCATTTACTGTTGATGGGATTCTTGCGCTGATTCAAAAGTGCCCTCTGAAGGAACTTTCTTTTGACCAAGTGTATTCCTTCAATGACGTTGGAATGCAGGCGCTTTGCTTGGCTGTGCATCTGGAAACCTTAGAGCTGGCCAGATGCCAAGAGATTAGTGATGAAGGGCTTCAGATGGTGAGCCAATTTTCCCGACTGCGAATATTGCGGTTAAGCAAATGTTTGGGGATAACCAATGATGGGTTGAAGCCGCTGTTGGGCTCTTACAAATTGGACCTCTTGGCTGTTGAAGATTGTCCTCAAATTTCTGAGAGGGGCATGGTTGGAGCTGCAAAATCCATTTCTTTCAGGCAAGACTTGTCCTGGATGTACTGAAATTCTTACAATGCTTATACTCGTTAATATGTGATTATGTATTTGTCTTTTTTATGGATGCGTTGTCATTAATATCAAATTTGTTTTAACTACTGTGTAATGGATTTTCCTCTGCATATTACTTGCTTGATAGTTGCTTTTCCCTTTACTTGTTGAGATCGCATCGTTGTGAATGGTGTACATATGTAATAAATATCATTTACTCAATAAAAGTTAATTTGAGTGATTTCTTTTGATTCTGTCCAACTCAGAATTACATTTATGCACAACTTTTTTTTTTTTTTTTTTTTTTGAGGGATTTATGCACAACAAATTGATAGCTAAAGATTTAGATCTCCTGTTATCTAATCAGCCACATTATGCCACGACATTTAAAAAAAAGTTGTAATTCAGACACATTATATGGCATAATGTAGATATTATTTGGACAAGTGATCCGAGTCCGATAGCTGAAAAGCCACCATGACGATGTTGAATCTATTCATTTCTTTGGAAAACAGGCTTCCATGGAAGGACAATGGGAGCTCTGGCTTTGACAAGCAAGGATCATTCCTGGTCACCGTTAGAGCCCGTCATGCCTATTACGTTATATGAGTACGGAATATTCCAAGCTTTTAAACTGCGATTAGGGAGTACCCAAATCGCTTCTGTGTTTGTGGGATTAGTATGAACTTGTGATTATGGCTCTCTCCTGGTTTTCCATGACGAAGGAATCTCTTCAAATTTTGAACCATTTTATTGACCTGTTTAAATGATGTATTCACTGTTCTTTGTGTTTACGGAAAATTAGGGGCTGTTTGCCCACATAACTAAAAAAACCGATGAAAATTGTTCTCTGGTAAGGAGAGAAATTTAAATAAATAAATAAAAAAAAAAAGACAGAACAAAACAAAACAAACAAACTGCTGCTTGAAAGCAGAGATATGAATCATGCACAATCACATTCAATAATCCAACAACAACTGTAAGAGAAGGTTCAGAGTTTTGCATTAAGTTGACAACACATAGATGTACTGTTTACAAGACTCGCCTAAATTCCAGTAATCTGGTAATCTGTGGGAATACCAAGCGCATTCATAGTCCCCCAAATATATGGCAAGGCCTCTCTCAGGAGTTCTTTCCATAGGAGCTGTTCTGGACCGAAATGTTTCGACGGCCAAAGACCGGAGATCATCATGGGAACTGTTTTTTTCTAGTGCACCGCTAGGGCAGACATTTCTTGTTCGAACAAATCGCTAAGCCTGAGCTTCTGCAGAGCGTCTCAAAGAATGTCACTACTTCAAACCAGCTTTGATAGATCAGCTTTTAGAAAATCCACACCTTGTGGATGCCCTGTCAAATTTCTGGTCTTCTGATGGTAAAATTTCAGGGAAATAAGGAAACGTGATTAGGCTTGTACCGCCGTTTATCATATCCAAGAAGCAATTGGATCTTGCCGCTAAGTTTTTGTTCAAATGTTTGATGAAAATAATAACCAAATGTCAAGTGACGATCACCATTGGTGTGGAGATTTTAAAAGCGTTAAGCTTATAATTAAGGTCTTATATGTTGTGGCTTTTAGGTTTGTAAGTAGAGTGTTGTTCACCTCATACACGGTTCAAACACAGAATACTTGCCTTTACGGGCAGCAACAGAACCTTTGCAAACCAAATCGTGAATCCATCTCACACTATAATAATCTTCACTCTCATTATTCGTAAGTCGTGATATATATATATATATATATATAGTCGTGTTATATTAATCGAACCAGTGATTGAATTTTCCCTTGGTACATGTTCAATTTTATCCTACGTACATACCTTCTTTCTTTTTTTTTCTTTTTTTTTTTTAAATTATAACCATTTAAGTTATAATAATGCAAAATAATTTTTTTTTATGATATTCAATCATTCACATTAATACTCCTTATTAAGTAATTATTCCCTACGAACCCAAAGCAATAGATTAACAATTTAACACGATGAACAAAAAATGAAGTAGAGGAGGTTTTCTATCAAGCAGCCCTCCTTCAGCTAAGACATTGATTTCTTTACCTATTGGTAGTGGTGGACAGGTGGAGACATTTTATTAATATTATTATTATTATTATTTAATGGGGGTGCAATATGATAATTAATAAAAATAGACATTAGGCTCAATTATTAAGTGAGCACGTGATTATGTTAAAAGAGGACACAATTTGTGTTTAATCTCTGAGAATCAAAATTTTAATAATTACAATTAGTGTCTAATGGTAAAAATCTATTCTCATATCTAATTATGAGGTATATAGTTCGAATCCCTCGTCTCAAATTAATAAATAAATAAAAATAAAACATAAGTGAGTTTGTACCCCACCACAGGCTGCTGGTATTTGGCAACAAATTCTTGTGGGCAAGGAATTGAGTGGAAATATTGTATGGGTGATTTGGAATCCACTCTAACGAACAGATAAAATTATGGACAAGCTTCAAACAAAGGAACTTGAGCTAGAAATACAAGCTATAGTCTGATATCGTTAGGATTAATCCATTGGGTACAATTTATCTTTGTAAAACCGGCTTGTAATAAGTTTAATTCGTCATCCTATATTTGTTTCATGAGGAAACTTTTGATATCTAATGGACATCATTCTTATGAATCAAGATCACTTGTCTAAATAGTGTTTAACCAATAACATAGCATTACATCATTAATTAATCAAAAGATAAAACACACAAAAAATCAGTTAATTCATTATATTTTTAATATTTTAAATGACATAACATAATCTAATTAACTAGACATTATTTAGAACACAAATAATAATAATAATAATTCTGATAGTTATACGCTAGTGCATAACAAGGATGGTTATTCTTCGAAAGAAAACAATGAAGCAAATATTATGAACCCAAAATAGAAGTAAAGGAAGAATTTTCCAAAGCGACATCACAAATTTACCCAGAAAAGAACACACAGATTGCGGTATTTAGGGAAGTTTCGCATTTCCCATGCAAGCCATAAGCCATTGAAACCATTGAAACTTGCAGAGATGAAACTCGATACAAATTTACACAAATCCGGAGTTCAGATATCATAAAGCTATCATGATAGCATACTTTAGTTGTCCTCTTTCTTTTTGGGATTTTCTAGTCAACTTTCTCTCTCTCTCTCTCTCTTTTTCCTTTCCTTTCCTCTCTCGAAACCCAAGTTATTTGTATGCCCACTATTATCTCTCTCTCTCTCTCATGACACGAGAAAATTTCTCAGTCCAAAGAGTGCAAAAACCACAAATAAACCTTCGCGTGCTTCACTCCCCTCTCTCCCTTGGGAAAAGCCATTTTATAGATCTTCCCTATATATTTACGTAGTTTGTTAAAGGGCCTTGTAGACCAACATTCTTTTTTGTCTCGCTGAATGTTTCTGCAAATACCGAAAAAAAAAAAAAACACCATCTTGGGAATTACCCCTGCAGATGTTTAAACTTTAAAGAAGCCAGAAAACTCCAATCTACAGACTCTTGGTCTGCGTGTGTAATCTCTTTTGTTGAGAAAGAGAGAGAAGATCCTTGGAAGAACAAGCTTGTTGGGTTTTGCATGGATCGATTGACTTTTAAAAGTTTCAACCAAATTTTTTTTTGTAATTTAGTAATTTTTTTCATGTTATTTTGATCTTGATAGGATATATGACATGTTTACTTATGTGTAATCGGAATGAGCATGAATCAGAATAAGAATGATTCAGGGTGGGCTGGATTCGGAATCAGGATTTGGAATCAGAATATGCTATTTACTTGGATTCCAGGAAACGGAGTTGGAATTACTGTCAATCTCATTTATGCGTTTACTTAGAACAATAATCGGAATTAGTTTATGTAAATTTACTTGTATACCCCTTTATTTATTGTGTTTTCAAAAATTAAAAAAAATGATTAATTTTTTATTTATTTATTATCATACTATTAATCAAAAGTAAAATAATCATTATGATATTAACACAATAAAATTAAATTGTGTAATTTTTAAAAAAAATTAAAAAAGAGTAAAAAAAAAAAAAGAATTAAAATAAGTAAAATATAAAAATAGAAACATAGTAATATATTATGATATACTCTAATAACGTTAATAGTAATTAGGATAGTTATATAATATTAAGTTAATAAAAATATATTATATTTAGTTAATAAAAATAATTAAAATATGTTGTTATTATTTTTTAATACAATTTTTATAAATGAACTAAGGATAAAATGGTAATTTAATGTTAATAGTACGAATAAGAGTCACAATCCGGAGGGGCATAGGATTGTCAATCACATTCTTCAATCCCAAATTAATATAGGACCCATCATTCTCACTATCATTCCAGAAAAAAAAAATGAATAAGTAAATAAGGGATTGATTCCCATTCTCCACTCTCATTCATTACTCCTGATAAATAAATATACCAATAATGTTTAAAAAAAATATCAATAAAAAAGAAAAACTACTTACTGTTTGCTTGTTTTATATGTTTGCCCTACATTACTGTTTATGCACAAGGTTTGAAGTTGAGAACACTAGGATTAAAAATGCAAATTAATTACACATATAGGTTTGCATGAAGTTAGCTTCCCAAAGCTGATCGATTCCCCATGCATTTCTCACGTGAGTTTCACGTGTTTAATGTTGCAGGGTTTAAAGAGTGGATTCTGAATATTTTCTGTAAATCCCCTGCAACAAAACATATTTGATATATAAATTTGGGGGATTTTTTTTTTTTTTTCCTCTCTAGAATTTTGGGCGACACTCACCAACCAAAATAAATTAACCATAATTGGACTGTTGTCAACCGCTACTCCACTACCGTTTTAGAGCAGCGACTATTAGCTATAATCATTTATTATTCTTAATTATCATCATTTCAAAATAAATTGTCCTATTATTACCGGAGAAATCGAGTAATAGTTAATAATTGTTCCGTGTTCACTGCAGCAATTATTCAGATACAAATTAGGGAGTTTTACTTCCGATTTTGTATCATTTATAGAAAATATTACCGTTTATTTTTCGGCTATCAAATTTATAAATGAACATGTTTGGTATCCTACAATGTAAGTTTTTGTAATGAACACTTAGAGTATATATGTTTAGTAAAAATGAGAGAAATGAGAGAGGAGGAGAGAGATCTTTTCTCTTATAATAATACTTGATATACAATCCGTGTAATAATTTCTCTTATTTATAATATATCAAAATTGAGGTGTTTTTGAAGGACGTAGAGTCTCTTTTCTAATCGTTTACTTCCTCTTTTCTCTCATACCAAATTATAAATATCAAAAGAAAAATGATTCACATCATGAAATAAAAAGTAAAAATAAAATAATAATAATAATAATAATAATAACAACTTGATAGGGATAAAAAAAAAAAACTTGTTGGGAGTTAAAAAAAAATAAAGACAAAATAGTTATTTTAGTTTTATAAAATTCATATAATTTAGACACTTAATAATTTATTATATTTATGATAAAATTTTTTAAGATGAGTGTTATTGTACAATATTAATCTAACAATTGAAAAATAACTATATATTACTGATGTGTAAAATAATAGTCTTATGGCAAAAGATCCGTACAAATTCTACCAAGTTTTTTTTTATAAATAAATTGAAATAAGTCATTTCAAATAGATATGATCTCTGCAAACCTTCTAGTCCGGAACCACATCGCGCTTTTACTAAAAATCCTCTTGATTTGCTTTGCCCAAGAGATCGCAGGGTCGTCATCACTCATCATATAACTTCTCAAGTATACATATTTTCTTTAGTGGGTCCCAACTTTGAAAAAAAAAAAAACAAAAGCAAAAAAAAAAAAAAGAAAAAGAAAAAAAGAAAAGTGATTGAAATGACCAAAATCCCTTTCCATGCAAGAAAGCCAAAAACGTATCGCCATTAATTATAGCAGATCAAAAGTATCCTTCTCTTTACGTACCGGTTCTTCAGGTGCTTCCACACAGTTCTTTCCATGTGCCTGCGCTACATCCGAACCCACTTCTTGCTAAGCTCAGCACTTTCAAAGGTTTGGACACATTCTTCTTATTTTAAAAAATTAGAGTTATCGCATTTTTTTTAAAACTTAGTCAGTACAATATTATTATAAAATTATTTTAGAATTTTTTTAATATTTTCACTTAATGTATTATTTTAAACATCATTTTTTTTATTCTAAATAATTTTTTGTTGTTAAAAAAGAAAATTTTTTACATGTATAGACACCATTTCATTTTTTAAATGAAACAACTTTCTCGTTTTAAATTTTTTTTTTTTCATATTATGAAAAATATTAAAAACATTAATTTTAATTTTAACTTTTAAATATCAATCTATATGATATATTAATTAATTTTTTTATTAATAAATATTTAAAATATTAACACATCAATATATTATATTTATCAATAAAAATATAATATATAAATTGATATTAAAATTGATATTACTAACCCAACGTACAATCAAATTAGATTCATTACTCATTAGCAAAAAAGAAATTAAAAGAAATGATAGTAATACCTATTTCATCAGTCAAACAATCTTTTCCGTTGACGACATCGTGACGCTATCTACTGCTAGATTACGCAATCCAACGGCTACCACAAATCCTGTGACAAAAATCCTACTGAGATTATTACCATCGGATCTTCATCACTAGGTCTTTTCCCGAATTATCCCATCTCCTCTTATTCTTAATTCCCTCTTGACGATCGTGTCCCTTTCTTTTCATCAATGATGAATTAGATACGTTAAGATTTGGAAGGGTATTCCCGTAAAATTTTGTAATCTTATTCCTTTTTTTTTATTTCCTTCCTACCATGTGTCAAAAAAAAAAAAAAAAAAAACTTTTAATCTTTGAGGAAGAAAAAACAACCTGTAAAGATTTTCATTTCCATCAAGTTCTTTGATGTCAAATTTTTCACTTCCATCATTCTACTTCTCTGATGGATTTAAATCAATTTTCATCATATATCAAAAAAAAAATTCAATTTTTCATCATTACCACACAGTTCTTTTTTTTTTTTTAACTCAAGATCTCATCAGATTAAAAACTTAAAACTAAAATAAAAAAAAAGAAAAAAATTAAGACACCAAATTCTAATCACAGTATTTGAAAACCACTACATATAACATGTGAATTTGCCATTCTTTTAATTAATAGGTGTTTAATAAATTATAATATCAATTCATTGTATATCTATATCTATAATTTATGTCTATGACTATTATACTTCTTTTTGCTATTTAAAATTTTGGTTTAATTATTTTATCCTCTTATGTTTTTTCTTTCTTCTTTTATTTTCTACTTTTTACTTTGTCTTTGTTTATTTAATTTTTTTATCATTTCTTACAACAATTATTTAATAAAAAATAAGTTTTTTAAATTTTTTTGTTTCACTTTAGTTTTGCTTTATTGATTTATCCTTCACGCGCGTGCTATTCTACTAATATCAAGAAAAAGATAAAAACTTACTATCACATGTTGATATTCAAAAATTAAACGCCCGTTTGTTGTCATTGTTGGAGTTGAACAAGTTCAACTGTTTTGTTTTATTTGGAAAAAGAAATTTCAATTTTACTATTCACAACTTAACTTTAGTTTAAAAACTAAAATTTAAAAGTTTATAATTTTACTTTTCCAAATGCAAATTAGTTAAATTTTTTTAATTTGTATTTGGAAATTGCGTATATTCATATTGATATTTTTCTCCATATACATTTTAAGTTTTTAAATTTTTTTACTCTAATCAATCAAATGAACAATTTCAAAATTCAAGCGGATAAACCAAGCGGGGATTAAACATGCGTTTAGAATACGGATTTCAGATAAAATTTTTAAATTAAAATTAATTAATTTTTTAAAAATTAATTATAATTTTTATTAATTTTTAAATAAGATAAAAATAAACCTAAATACTTAAGTTCTGAATCTACCAAACAAACAGATCCTAAGGGTAAAATCTATATCTGTCTGATGCCAATGCCAAAAGAGAATAGGGGTATCCATGACATGAAAAGGTATATCCTTCCTTCCTGCCAAAGAAAGACAAGGTTGTAAATATGAGGGATTTACGGTCTTGTCGATTTTGACAGCAAAATCTTTAATTATTCATAAAATCTTCCATAAATTTACAAGAAATTAATATCAAATATTCAAAAAAAATATAATTTAAAATCTTCCAACGCTTTTATCACACCTATATATGACAACCGGGTCGGTGACTTTGTGAGTTCCTCCGTCTTCCACGCTCATTCAACTTCTCATCTTTTCCAACACAAAAAACATGAACAACAACAACAACAGCAGCAACATTAATACCTTGGAAACTTGTCGGCTCCTAGCTGAAACGCCGTCGTTTTACGGCTCTTTCATGGGCACTCACTTCGCAATCTCTTCCATATCTTTCCCCAACAACCACCTGAAACTCCACCAACCGCCGACCACCACCACCACCACTCAACAACCACCCGACAACATTATTTCCACCGACCAAACTCCTCCAGCCCCGCTCCTCGACGGCATCGCCGCCGTGGTCGGCGAGCATGTGCTCTTCGGGGCGAGAAACGCCGCCGAGAAAGGCGGGTCCTCCGCCGGCGGAGCCACGCCGGAAGACAATCAGTCTTGTAGTTCCAGCACGGTTCCGGTGCAGCGGAGCTACAGGGGAGTGAGGAAGAGGCCGTGGGGTAGGTGGTCGGCGGAGATACGGGACAGGATAGGGCGGTGCCGCCACTGGCTGGGGACGTTCGACACCGCCGAGGAGGCGGCGCGTGCCTACGACGCGGCCGCTCGGCGCCTGAGAGGCTCCAAGGCCCGCACCAACTTCGAGATCCCCTCCGTCCTGCCCTTAGTCATGTCTTCATCGTCGTCGCCGTCGCCGTCGCCGCCGTCGTCTTCATGGAACAGTATCAGAGCGAGAGGGAAGCCGTCGTCGGCGCAGCAGCGGAAGAGTTTCGGGAACAAGTGTTTGGTGGTGACGTCACCGGCTCATCTGTTCAGCAGCCCTGTGCTTCCGTCGACGGAGATCATCAACGGCAAACGCCGCCACGTGGAGCTTGATCTGAAGCTGGGTGTGGCTTCCGGTGGTGATCACATAAAAACTAATTAGTACTAGCTAATCATTAGGGTTTATAAAAAATATATATGTGTTACTAGAATCTTTTTTTGGTTGGAGTTTTTTGTCTTCTGGGTTTGTTTTTGACTCAGTACCACTACTAATTAGGCCAATGTTAGCTAGGCAGGTTTATTAAACTCTAGAATACGCATATATATATATATATATGTATGAAATCTCTGTAAGACGGTTTGATGAAAAGAGAATTAACCTGAAGCTACTAGTCTATTTAGTCAGTAGTAATTTGAAGAACTGCTCTGATCTCTTAATTAATTATCTTAAAATTGTGAAATGAGTTTAATTTTTCATGGTTTTTGTTTTGGGTTTTAGTAAAAGCGACGACAAATATTGGATATCTGATCATGGGACTGGTCATGGTATATAGTACGATCGTATTCTTTTGTTTATCATTGATTATATATGTTGAGAGAATCATTTGTTCCCCTTTTGTGCGCTTCTACTGCGGGGGGATGCTCCCAGTTTTTATGGCTCTGGTCAATCTTTCGGTACAACGACTCAACTATTTTCTCGGTTTATACAAATATTATATATATATATAAGTACATATCTTCCCTGCACGTATATATATATATTGATCATTAATAAAAGTAATAAATATATAGGCCTAGCTCAATATTTTAATACCAACTCATGAAGCCTAAAGTCTAAACGTAGCGTACATGTTTCAAATGGGGTTTCCTTGATCATAAGACACGTTCAGATTTAACAGTGATCTTAAACAGATTTCACAGTTTCAACTGACATTAATGTATTTTCCTGACATTAGATTTAGCTAATTCCATTTAAATTTTTTTTTTTTAAAAAAGTAAGTAAATTTGGCACGTAACAAAACAATTAATTAAAACAATGCACCAATAAATCACATAGCATTGGATTTGTTTTTTATTAGTTTTAATGTTGTCCACCTTAAAAAAATAGAAAAGAAAAGAAAAGAAACGTAGTACCATAACTATGAACAGTGACTTTGGAAAAAGGAAAAAAAAAGGTAGGGCATTGAGGAGGTCCCCCATGAAAGGCGGGTGGGAATGAGTATTAAGTAGTAGAAGAGGAGTAATGGAAACTGCAAAAATGAAACAGTAGTACTATACTCTGGTCGACTGATTGTCTGACTGACTACGGAGCTGGTCCAATTTTCTGGTCTTTTTCACAAGTGAAGGACACAGATCACAGCGATCTCTTATTTGGTACAATCTCTCATTAAAAAAATAAAAAATAAAAAAATCCGCCAAACAATATTGATTTTCGTGGGCATATCATTAGTATTACATGAGAATCAAAAGATACGAATACTCATGTTGACGGTCAAAATTCACCTAACAATACTGAATCGAGATGTATACTGTTAACTTAAATTATCGCAATATAGTTACAAATTAAGTGTGCGGAAAGCCTAACAATACTGAAATTGAGATGTATGCTGTTAACTTAAACTATCGTAATATAGTTACAAATTAAGTGTGCGGAAAAAGTAAAAAATGTAGGAAATTTATAGAGATTCATCTTCTATTCGAAGGGTAGTCATCTTTGAAGCCGGGGAGTCATCGTTTCACTATCTTCAGAGAAAGTTTACAGAGTGTGGTCCTATGCACACAAGAAAAATGACTCTGCCCTTTCCAAGTGTCCACTCTCTCCTTTATATTTCTTACATAAAATATTTTATTAAAATTAAAATTAAAATAAAATACTTCCATGTAACTTCCCACGTTGTGGCAGTTAACTTCGATCTATCCGCCCTCATTTGAAATCCCTTAACCGTTGATGTGTCGCTTTGCCGTGAGTCCTATTCGACACCCACAACCGTTCCCTGTCTTTTCGGCTCCTTGTTTAAATTTTGCGACGTCACTCTTTATTGGGAAAAGGCACCCTGTTAACACTCATAAATCAAACTATTAAAAATTAATACAACAGTTAAAAATCCCTTCCCAACCGGTAGTGACAAAAGTCTGCCCTGTCATAGAATTTTTTTTCTTTATATTACATTTTCTCACATTATAATTTCCTGCATAGAGCAATAAAGATTGTTAACAAGGGGAAAAAAATTTATTGCCATGTCAATCAAATTCAAAATAATGGCAAAAGCGTAAACGGCTCACAGAGCTAGAGACTAGAGAGTAATATTGAGACTGCATAGTAGAGAAAAAAGTGGTAGTCAAAGGAATCCTTGAGACGCAAATGCAATTAATAACTTGGTGAATTAAATGAGGAAAGCTTAGGGAGTTAGGACCCTTTTTTTTTTTTTTTTTTTTTGAAAAAAGTTAGGACCCATTTGGGAGTATTGTAAATGGTTTTATTTTGTTATAAAATTAAAATAAGAATGTTTTGAGATAGTGTTTAGATATTTAGTTTTTTTTTTTTTTTTTTTTTGAAATATTAGTTTGAGTGTAAGTAAAATTGTGTATACATATGTTTATCAAAATCGTTATTAAATGTATAAGCCCTAGAAAATTACTTTATTTCGTTTTTCTCATTTAATAAAATATGAAAACAAAAAAAAAATTTGTTTGGTTTTTTTTGTTTTTGTTTTTGTTTTTTTATTTTATTTTGTGCATAACACACTCTACTCCACAATTTCAAAACATCTTTCAACTATATCCACTTAGCATTTCAATGTTATTTATTTCATTAAGATAGTGGCACAAAAGGCAAACTGTTTTATCTGATTGGTAAGTTTTTCTAACCGCCTATTTCTTTTTTTCTTTTTTTAATTATTAGATCTTAAAAAAAAAAAAGAAAAAAAAAAAAAAAAGGTCCCATATTATAGAATATCTCTATTTCTCAAATTGTATTTTTACCAGTGCAGATCTACTGTTCCCTTAACTGTCTCACCACTAAAAAATGGAAAGCAAATCACAACTTGTTAAAGGAGTTAAAAGGCGTTAAAGGAGATCAACGGAGAAGGAGAATAAAAATGTCATTCCTCCACTTTCATCTCTGTTAAAAAAAAATAAAAAAAGAAACCCACTGATTTTAACCATCACTATATCTATTGGTTTCCTTGCTCACCATTGAGTTGAAATCGAACCTGCCCAAAATTTATATTTATGTTTTTCGTCATCTGCATTACTTCTCCTTTTTTTTTTTTGTATGAAAAAAAATAAATACATAAATTATGAGAGGTTAATGGAGAAAGGTGAAGCCGGAAAGAGCCGGGATTGTCTTATGAGAATTGTCTGTAGATTTTCCATGGCTGGGGCAAAGGCAAAGAAGACGAAGAAAGAGACTTTTGTAGTGAAATTTCAATCCACAAAAAAGAAAAGGGTTTAGAATTGAATGATTAGAGTATCCACTCCACGGTAAGAAATAGGAATTCTCTCGTTAACCCTATTATCAGTCAATACCAAAGGCAATGCTTTTATGTCTCGATTGGTCGTCAATTGAAAATAAAATTTTAGATTGGAGCTGATTGACTTTTCAAGAACTAATTAAGTTTTTTTGTTAACTTTTCAGAAAAAAGATAAAAACTGAATTAGAATCTTTGAGTTGAAGATGGAAACCAAACATACACTTAGTCTTTGAGTCATACAGGAGGATGCTCTATATATAATAACTATTTCCCGGAGGCAGATTCGCAATGAGGGCTTGGCTCGGTGAGCCCTCTTACACATGTAGAGTTGGAGAGAAATTTCACGTTTTGGACATGAAAAGTCTCATTCCTCTAACGCTGTTAACTCGTCCAAAGAAGTAGGATGTGCTGTCCATTTTTTAGTGGCGAGACAGCAAAGGAGACACCGTTTGGGGACAGCTGATCTGGGTTCGTATTTCCACTTCCTTGGTTTCTTGACACTCACAGGTATATATATCCATGGTCCAATCCAATGCAGAAAATAACCAAAAAAAAAAAAAAAACAAGGAGTAAATAAATTCAGTATGTATTGATACAAACCAGTGCAGAAAATAATGAAAATAACAAAGTGCAAAGAAATTCAGCATATTTTGTGTGTACACACACATATATATATATATGTATTTGTAAGCGTGTACTTATATATATATATATATATATGAGTGACTCTATCCTTCATGGACCTTCAAAACCAAGATCACGGTACTCATTCCTGAGTTTCATGCACTGCCATTTACAGACAGCAATGCATTGTCTAAAAGCAACAGCATGCGGTCTTTCCTTGATGAATAATGGTATGCAAACGGTCGTAACGCAATTAGCATAGCCTTTCCACTTTCGTTTGTAAATTCTTCAATGAGAATCTACTGAAACGGAATCGACGACGACGTCGTTTTTCATGCCAAGAACAAGTACGGTTTACGTCGTACTAATTAGTGCGAAAAGCGTAATCGTCGTCATCATAATCATGCTAATTAGCAATACTTGTTTTCCAATCATCTTGTACCTTGAATTGCTCTCTCTGATTGAAATTTTCTACTTAATTTCTCGTGATTAAGTAGAACTGGTGGAGTATGTTGTACATACTACACTATATATATACCCCATATAGAGTGTATATATATACACACATAAATGGGTAAGTCAAGCACAAAATACGTAATTATTCTTCCGGAGTAACTTTACCTTTAAAGATTTATTATTTAATGTCAAGTAAAACCTTTCATTTACTTTGAAAGTTAACAGTAAGTAATCTTTTTTCCCCGTTTGTTTAGATGACTCTTTGACTAAATAAAATAAAAATTTGTATATGTACTACTCGTTAATAAAAATTGTTTCGGACCAAATCAATCTCAAGTCAGCATCTTTCCTTTATTTTTTTTTCAAGTCAGCATGTTTCTTATTTTAAAAAAAAAAAAAAAAAACAATTCGTAATAAGTCAGCATCTAAGGAATGCTAATTCTTAAATGAATTCTGTTTTTGGTGTTTTATAATTATACGAATCAAATTCATCTTAATACTAATTTGTTTTCGAATAAACCTCATTCTGTCGATTCCATCAAAGAACATGTGTGTGTTTTGGTTTTTGTTTTTGTTTTTTGTTTCACGTTTTTGTTTTTTTGAAGTAAACTGTTTGTATTGAACGGATCGAAGGGAGATCCTAGATAAATTAGATATTTTTTTCTTGTCAATTAATTTTGAATACTGTTAAATATTTAAGAACATCCGTGGTGTTTAGTACCACACACAAATAGAGGATAAGTTCTTTAGTTTGGGCAGTGGTGAAGCTAGAAATTTGTTTTTGGAGGCATGAATTAAACCAAAACTACAATACTAAAATCTCTTGCCATCGTTTGTCTATGAGTTTTTTTCCCCCTAAATGAACAAGCTTCTTATAAAGTTTAGTTTAGTTTTAGGATTTAAAGTTCAAAAAATGATAAATTTATATAATAGGATAGTTGATTTTGATTCATTTGTGATACTAAAATATAAATGTGAGTGCTTAAAAAAACTAGTGCAAAAAAAAAAAAAAATGGAATAAAAAGTTTTTTTACAAAAAAATTTGTAAACTTATTAGATAAAAAAAAAAATCAGAGAATAAAAAAGGAATAATAAAGTTGTAAAACATTTTGTCATAGTGGGAAAATTTTTTAAAAAATCATTATATTTAAGAGGCCAAAAAGAGAATTTTAAAAATCTAGACATAAGCTCCTTCCGCCATTTATTCACACGTGGATCACTCTTTTATTAATTGTGTTGTTTAAACTATTGATCTCCCAGAATATTTTTCTGTAAAATTTAGTTTCACTCTTTTCATTCAGAAAAAAGGATTTATATCTAGATTTTGATCTATACTAATGCAATGAGTTTCATCCATTTACATCTTGAGTTGTTCAGTTCATAAAATTTTATCATTTTTATGTATTTTAACGTAAATGTTTCTATAAAATTAGGGTAGCTTCTAAGTGCTAGGCTTGAAAGCTTTTAGAGAAGGTCAACATTAGCAATAACAAATGGATATGTTAATATTGTATCAGCCTAACAGATCCTATAATATTGGCGGTAGAATATGCGTTTTGAAAGACCCAAAAGTATATTTCTTGTCGAGCTCGATTTTGTCTCTCTCTCGTATGCATATGCCGGCCAATCGGAATAAGTGTACCAAAATATATAAATAAATATATATATATATATATATATATCGTTCTTCAGTAGAAACAAGTATTGAACTGTTTTTGCTCATAAGGTTATTAGCACAATTAACTACTCTTAATTAATTGCTAGCACTGCTATCAAAATTCTAACCAAACAAGTCATGTGTATTGCATATAAGATTTATGGAGCGTTTGAATCACCTATTCAATTGGAATTTTTTTTTTTATAATATTTATTTGGTTATTAGTGTTTCCACTTAAATACACAATGTTTTGAATAAATCTCAATACAAATTATACAATTCACTAAACACATTTTACTTTAATTACCTGCATTTTATGTATTTAATTTAATGTTGACATCTAAATGTACATTTCATTATAATACGTGCAGTTGAATGTAAAAATATGACATTCAAATGCAGATATGAAAATACTCACATTATAATATAATAGGTAATCCAAACAAACCATTAAGGAAAATGAAAGATTATTAGATTAAGAAATAAATACACAAAACAAAGCCTTCTTCCCCACCCAGGCCTTCGCTCTCTCTAGCTCAGAATAATCTTCATTAGGAAAGATTGAGGTCAATAAAACTATCTGTACCTTCTTCACGACCATGTCCAAATTCAAAGAAATGGACTCCCTCTCCACTATACTATTTTTTGATAAAACAAATTGGTTTTTAAGGATAGAGGTTGGAATGCTCAGATAACTCCGGGGAAGTGGATGTCTCCCCACGTGATATATGGATCCTTCACAAAGTGGATTGATCATATACCTCAGTCAACACGATAGTGACGACTCAAACCCAAATATTCAATAAGAAGAACGAGTACCTTACCAATTCACCTAAACGACGTTGGCCCTCTCCATATTATAGTACTAATTACCTTTACAGTTAATGTTTTATTGTATATACATATATCAGTCTCCATATACAAGATTTACCTGTTGTATTGTTTATTTTAACAGAATGAAAATATAGCCTTTTTTAAAAAAAAAAAAAAAAAAAAAAGACCATACAAATAAAATCTGACCCCAAAAAAAAAAAATCCTTGCTGATCAAATACAATAAGGGCAATATGACTAAACTGAGAGCAATTAATGTCACCACAACTTACGATAGTGGCGCTAATACGCCAATGTATATTTTTTCGTTATTAATGAATCTGACATATTATGAGGTGTAATGTCCGACAGCATTTATAACATATCTGTTTTTATTCCTAGACTTAATTATCCAATTGTAACAACTAAAAAACAAAAAATGGAAGAACAGAAAATGCTTCACATAATAATAAGATCAACATTTTTTTTTTTTTGAAATTGATAATGGGAGATTTGAACTAAATACCTTTTAATAATTAATAATTAATGCAGTAAATATGAAATTATCGCAATATTATAACCTGTAATCATCTGATACCATAAATTTGTTAAAAATAGGGCACTGGAAGTGATACTGAAGAAAAGAAAGAAAAGAATAGCTTAATTAATTAGGACAAGGCATATATATTATAGAAATATTGGCACGTACCAAATCCTAATTGTGTTAAAACTCCTGATCACAAAATCCAATACTAGTCTGGTAATAAATAAATATCAATTTTTTTTTAATCATGACTACTGTGCATGGCCTGCAGGTCCTCCTTTGTTATCTTTAATGGAGAACAGGCAGAGTACCGTCCATGAATGTTGTGCCTACCGATTAGATGCTTGTGCTTTTCGCAGTGACTCGATTCTATGCATACTTTGATGCACTTCTCGACGTTGTGCGGCTTGTTGCTGCCGGCGTTGTGCGAGGACCTCGTTATCATCGCGAGCGTGAGAGCAGAAGAGAACACTAGGCCACGAGGAAAGTGCACTGGAGAGCTTGCAGAGGGAGGGTTAATTTCGGCAGCTTGCACTGTATGAATCCGATCATCAGTACTACTTCCGAGTAATTTGATCAACATTATTATCAGTATGATCCTCACGATATTATTGGTCTTGATAATGATCAGAAGCGTCTTAAACCAGTCTGTTCCATGTTGTACATGTGTCGATAATATACTTTGCCCACCAGAAATTGGATGAAGATGATTTAAACCCCTTTGGTAATTAATACATATTCGTTAAATTAAGCTGTATGAAACCGTCCAATAAGTGGTATGGTATGAAAGCATAGGTCATGATTCTTTTTCTGTTTCACTCGTAGGACCGGGAGATTCTTGTATAATAATGTTGGTTTAGAAGACACGTGAAGACATCACTAATTCTCTTTTAATATTCAGATATAATAATAATAATAATAATAATAAGGAGGTACTGTATATTGATTTGATTTATATATATATATTTTAGTTGTTGAGAAATGAATTAATACGTTAAATATAGAAAAAAACAAAACTAAAAAATAATATTGTACTATATACAACACGAGCAGTAACATCAGCATTATTTCTAAAAGGTTAAGGTCATTCACCCCTTTCCTATTGGCACGGATTGCACGTTTACAAAAGCATTGCTGCCTTCGATTTTGAGGAAAAGACAATCTCTGGAAAGCATCTATGTAGAATAAGGTTTTTCTTTAGAGTCAAAATTTGAACAGTTTTTTTTAATCTTCTTTACATGAATAATGTCATTGAGGAAAATGTAAATTCTGATAACCCGATTTCTATAGCTTTTTCCCCAATGACCGTATTTTATTATTTAAGAAAAGCTTATTTTACTTGCATAACGTGTGTTTGCACATGACGATGGTTTAGAACAGATTAACAGGCAAGCAATACATCCGATCAACTATTTGTTTGTGTTGACTTCGCAACGTTTTCTGTAGTTTTCAGAGAGAGAGAGATTATATAATTAACTAAATTAATTACAAATTAGAAGAGGAAAATTCGTGAAGGGACACGTAAATAACCATATTAGCATGCAAAGAAATTGGAAGTATAACAAAAGATCAATTAGAATAAACTTAATGGATTAGTGTGGTGGCCTGGCAGTACCGTGAGGGTGGTCAAAAGTTCCAATGCTGGTGTGACCTTTTTGGAGATCTTAAATATGAAGACTTGTTTTCTATCAATCTAGTACTTAATATAGAATGCTTGAAATCACGCCCCCACGTACCCTTATTGTTAGTACATTCAGTGGGCTGCGGTGACATGCTCCTTGTCGAGAGATAGGAATTGCCCATAGAGTTTTCAATAAACATTCCTATCAGTATTTGTGAAGCCCCTTTGATAACGCTCAAATGCCATCCTTGCTTAATTGCTTAATTGCTTAGTATCATCATAAACATCGTGATCACAATATGATTGTGATCTCCTAGCATTTTCATTTTTATATTTCTAGGATAAATATCAAATATGTTTCAGCTTTTGTTGAAGACATATACTGATGTATAAAGACATGTTTGTATTCGTTTTTTTTTTTTTTTCTTATTCATGCAATAATAATATTACTAACTATTTCATAATTTCCTGTTAAAAAAAAAACTATTTCATTATTTTTTTTAATAGATCGAATTTCATATGATATACACAGATAAAGAGATGTTTGTTGGCCTGATCCAAAGGCTGGTCATGATGAAAAACAAATGATTAATCTATAATGCAGCTAGCAACTTAATGGACCATTTTAAGGTTCAGAAAATTTACAAAACGTTGGATTCTTATTGTTAAAAATAAAAAATAAAATGAAAGAATTTTCAATTGGATGAAATAATTTAAGACTCTCATAAATTAACATGGCAATATGTTGTAACAATATTAGAGTCTAAAGTGACTCTTGGCCAAGACTATATGGTACAAATCTCAAGAAAACAAATATATGTAAAAGCAAGTTATATATGGTAGATTGCCCTTGACGAGAGATTTAAAACGTTCTTAATTTATTCAAATTATATGATTGCTCAATACTACTTTGAACAAGTTTTCCTGGAATATGGTTGCATATAAACTAGACAAAAGTACATATGATACACATATTGCTTGCTAAATAAAATCATTTATTGGATTTACAAAATTTGATAAATTAACAGCCACCAATTAGAATATATCATAACCTCATGGAACAATAATTTTATTAACATACACGAAAATGTACCATTTTTCATTAGACTGGGGCATCGATATTTTCGATACATTACTCTACATGTTCATTTGGCCCCCTCTCTTTTAGTCCACTTCTCCCTTACCAATTAGGTTTTAACAGTTGGCAATGATCGGGAATCGGGATATATATGGATATATATATATATATATATATATTTATATACACATATCTAGTAACAAAGTCATGACAATATTATATCTTTATAATTAATTTATATATACTTATGTTATTGTGTAAGCATCAATATTGATTATATATATATATATATATATTGGTGGCTTGATTTTCATGGACTTGTGTAAGGCAGTGGTAGTTGTGCTGAAAATTGGTCGTATTGGGAACATTTTTTCTCACAAAACTGGTAACAAATCAATATTTCCTCGGGGACACGCGAATATTTGCTAACGCAGTCCAGTTTGCACTCATCAAGGCATTTCATGTTAACATCTGGAGTTACCTCATTTGACGACACATCCATTGCAAACGTCATCAAGATTAAGATTACGCCTATAATTGTAATTATTATTGTTACTATACCAAATATTCTCATTTCTCACTTCCCTGCAGCTTCTCCATGGTTCTTATGATCTCCTGATCTCAATCAAATTTCTCTATCCAAACAATTTTTACACCACCATATATATACACACACACACACACACACACAAACTGTTGTATAAAGTCGGTTAACCCAAAGAAGCTCTATATATATAAAATTTACAATTGAAGTTATCGTTTCAAGTTCATTAGACGGGCTTTAGTTAAAAATTAATTTAACCCCTTTTTATTCAAATTGTTATATATTCTTCGACTTAATTTTTAAATGAAAATATTAGTGACCTCTTTCGAATATTAAAGATTATATAGAAAAAAAAACTGATGTCCTCACAATTAAAAAAAAAATTTGGAACAACAAAAAGCATTAAAATTTTTTTTGACATAATATATCGATATCAATAAACCACAGCACGTCGTTTTTCCCTTTGTCACAAAACTGATTGACATGTCGTTTTTCTTCTGCAAAAATTATGTCGTTTAGCACCATGGATGATTTTTTTTTATGTTTTGAACAAATTGTTTTCGTGCTAACCATCGTACGGGGTTAGAATTCAATATCCTTTGTCTTACAAAGTTTGTCCTATTTATATAAATAGCATGTCATTCGTCTAGTTGATTGTGGTTAGGACTTGTTGTCGCTTTAATTTTCTTGTCGTTTATTTATTTTCCTATCTCTTTGGTTCATTTGGTTAGTATTTTATAAATGTCAATATCATTTGTCGTATAAGAGATCATTTACATTTACGGAGTTGTCATTTTGACATTTATTAGGATATCTTAAGTTGTCAGTATAATTATATTGATCTAGATTTGAATTCGACATAATTGTACTTATTTGCTTCTAATCCACATCTCATTATACAATCAATGAATAAAATCTAATTGCCATCTCCAATTAGTGTCCCAAAATACTTCTATTTCATATTTGGTAATATTAAAAGAATTTTTTACTTGCACGCTCTGAATTACCAAAATGAGATTGAGGAGAAAAATTAAATAAGATAATAATTGTTCAACAAGTTTTCACTCAAAGAGCGAATAGGATTAACTTGACTATATATAATGGGTTGGAAGGGATTGATATACATAGTTTATAGTTACACTCGTCGGTCGTGGCCGATGTGGGATACTAGCACTTTATGACAATCATATTCCAAGTTTCCAACTCTACTCTCGTCAATATCCCAACTCTCTACAAGGTCAAGCAATTCTCCATACTTTTCAGTTCAACGCTGTCCTTTGTTTTCACAAATTGAGAATTATTCTATTTTACATTCATGAATACGCCCCAACAAACACAGTGTTGCCACTACAATATATATGTTTTTGTTACTATGTATATCGAATTAAATACCAAGGTAATGGAATATATAAATGCATGAGCAAAACTTTGTTACTATTTAACCTTAAAATACTGGCTATATATCTCAGAAACAGAAAGTAATTTTTATTAATTAATTTTTAAAAAAAAACATTAGTAAAAATTGCATCATCTCATGTTTATATTTCTTCACATAATATATGTTTTCTACAATTCCCTCTTGCAACTTTTGAAGCAAATCTTGAACTCTTCCATGTTTGGCAACTGCAGAGACCACATAAATCTTATTAGATATGCACCAAAATCAAATGTAGTGTACATGGCTAAACAGAGTTAATGCTTAGTACTGTTTAACTCCGAATTGAACGTTATAAAAACGGGCATGGAAGATACACACAAAAACATCCTAAGAAAAATATTAAGAGATAGACCGGGGACAATTTTTGCTGATTAGTTACGAAAGTTTTACGCGCCAGAGTGATCATCGCATATCGTGGACACGGCACAACCTAAACAACAACCGTTGAGGAATTGTGCGAGACTAGTGATTGGTCGCAGTTCGAGCATAGTGATCGGCAGTTCTGAAAACAAACGGATGATCCCCTCGACAGACAATGAATATATCTTCTGATGCAATCAGTCATGCACACATCATTGGCCTGGCACGATGTTTTCGCCGGAGAAGTATTTGCAGAGATGGAGAGCCGATGATCAGCAATGGCGTGATCATTAGAATCGTGATCATCAAGAGAAGGCTTATGATTGCCCTCTGAAGCAGTACTGGCACTACACACAACTGTTTATATAAAAATTTAAACGTCACAATATGCTCATTAGAATTGCATATATAATTGGCAGAGCCTTGTGTATTATGAAGTCGTTACATTTTTTTTTCTTGGTTGAATATGAAGTCTTGTTCTTTAAACCACGTAAAATCACCACGAGTTTTGGTAGGCTTATTAAACTATTGGGATTTATTTTTCTTCCTTAAGAATGTATAAAAGCCACTTGCTCTTGGCCACGGTAACAAGTTTTTAACGGTACTAATAATATTTGTGAAGGTGCAATTTAATATCTTTGTTTAATCGAAAAACTATAATGTAATGACTTCTTTCTTCCTTAAATCCGATGGATCATTGAAGGTGGTAATATTTTGTGTAAAATTGTGAATTGAACTGTTTTTACCGGTAAAATTTGTTATGAAGAGACAATGTCGAAGTGGATAAATAAATTGGCGTTAGTCATTCTTAGTGGATGCCAACTTAGTTGGTATTTGATCATAACTTCTTATCCTAGTTGCTTCTCAGGTTAGTAACAAATAAATAAAAATAAAAAAAAACTAACAAATTTATTTATAAAAAAAAAAAAGAGATAAACAAATGCGATATTGCCAAATAAAAAGGACAATTAAATTACCATAATTAACACATAAAAACAAAAAATATTATTTCCTAAATATAAACAATTGCCAGCGTTTTTGTTTCTCTTTTTCTTCTAATTAGAGTATGGGTGCAGTCAATGCATGCAGCCAACGATCAATTCTGGCACTTGTAGACGAGAAAATAAATTTTGATAGAATTAATTAGAAAAGAGAAATAGGGAAGTTACGATAAAGAAATATGTATGTCTGAAACCGCCGTTGTATTAAGAACTCGGATTAAATATGTATGTGTTGCAATTTGGCTGGCGGAGGTCTATCAACATTTTTTTATTTTCTAGTTTCTTGGGGTGATCTTGTCTCGTTCAAAAAAGGGAATTAGATTAAACGTAACGTGAAAGATTCGTGCCCAAGTTGGACAAACGCTCTGTCAAAAAGTAAATGAACAAATCCAACAACAGCAAACAATGAAAAACCACTACCCCATTTCCGAATTTAATGCCTCTAAATACGCAACTTTCTACTAAAATGATTACAAAGTTAATATCTCCCAGGGACCATAAAAGGAAGAAAGAGAAAGGAAACCGGTTGGCCCTAAAGAATATTTGGATAAATTTATAAACCTGTCATCAAGAATGAACTATAAATAACTAATGGGTTAGGATCTCTACACTACCCCCTTCGTCTGTGGACCAAACAAAAAAAACAAAAAAACAAAAAAACAAATTTCCGCACCGACAGAAAGATGCGGTTGAAGTAGTTGGCTTTGTTCTTTACAGTTACAAATACCTCAACCTACTAAGCTAAAGTGGCCCTTTGGAAGATCTTCAACTCCATAATTTGGAAAACCGAGTATCAGTATACATCTGATTCTTCACAGCTAAAAGTGTAACTACTCTGCTTCTTGCTCAGCTCATTCCACAAAACACCTCAGAGCCCAAATCCCCTTCTGCTGGAAGATTTAGATCGGGCAGGAATAAGGCGATGTCCTTTAGTTTGTGAGATGCGTATGATGAACCCGAATGTTCAAGAGCCTCAAGGTCATTGCAATCGGTATCTGTTGGCAAGATTGAATGAGGTTCACAAACCGAATCTACTTGTTTAGGTCGGTCAATAATCGCTTTGCTGGATAGAGCAGCAGATGCTGCTGTCTTCATTTTCTGCTGAGACTCCAAATCAAGCTGAAAATGAGAACGTTATGAATTGTTAGAATTCGTTCCTTGTTGTAATCACATATAATACAGCCTCATCAACCTAACAACTTGAGCAAAAACGCCATTCTTCCCAAACATGAATTTATTCAGTACTAAGCTATTAAAAGAATGTCTTTTGGTATCTTTCTTCTGTTACAATGACTTTCAATAGTGACGAGTTTCTAGCAGTACTAAACAATGAAAAAGAGAAGCAAGGTACCGGCAGGTTCACCTTCAATCTGTTCAAGCTTTCTTGTGTGGCTCTTTGCCTCTCCACTTTGAGACGCATAGTTGCTATTTCCTGCTTATTAGTATGAGAATGACAATGGTCAAGCATCTTAATTTAGCTATAGTCACGAAAGAATACGTAAAGACCTCTCGTTTTGAATGAATGGAACATACATTTCTCAAATTTTTCCTTTCCTTCAACAGAAAAGTCTCCTCCTCTTTAAGTTCGGCTAATGTCTGCAAGCAGCAAAAGTAGTGAATTAATGAGATATTAATCTTCCACAGTTTCACTCGTTGAGACCAAAATGAAGAAGGGCCCGTGGAAGAAAGAGGTAAAAGGAAGAGTGAAAAGGAGTAGTGGGGCAGAGAACGGGGTTTTGACTACATAAAAAGAAATATCTCTCTTTGGTGTTTCAACTCCAACTTAAATTTTCATTTCAGTTTTTGTCTTTTTCTGAAAAGTTAACAAAAATTATAACTAATTTTTGAAAAGTCAACCAACTCCAACTTAAAAATTTCAACTCCAACCGGCAAACCAAATGCATTTTGAAAAATCAAAAAATGTATCGTCTTAAAGAACTGAAAATGTTTTTAACTAAAACAAATGTAGCACCAAAAAAAATACCCTCCAATTTTGACTTCAAGTTCTCTTCAAAAGAACGTTGGAAAAGTTGGGTTTTTGAAAATCAAAGCAATAAAAGAGAATCACATAATAATATTATCACAGCAAAAGGTGTCGGATGAAACCATCAACAATATAAAAGAAAAGTACAAACATCATAATCATGTTATGAAATCTAACAGCTCGCTTTTTATGTGCTCTTATATTGCAGTTTAAAAGTTAGCTCATTTTACCTTCTTCTTTCTAGGCCTCTTGGAAGTAGTTGCTTCACTCCTAACAGAAACCTGTTCATAGTCATTCCCAAATAGTTATAGTCCCAACTTCAAACAAAATTATATATATATATATATATATATAATAATAATAAATAAAAATAAAAATAAAAAACTGCTAACAGAAACAAGAACTAGAGCACACGATGATTGAAGTGAAAAAATCAAAATAATCCGAGAAGTTTGACCTGACTTGCTCGTGACTAATGTGGACGCGACATGTGTATTCACACCATTGCTACTTTCCAAAAAAAAAAAAAAAAAAGGTGAGCCCAAAATACATAAAGTCAACCCGTCTCGTTGCCCAAATTTTGACTTTTTGTATCTTTTTGTATGTGTGTACGTGTGTGTATACACACACACTTGGCAATAATGTCGGTTTTCAAAAAGGCAAGAACCACAATGTTATATGTTTGATGACAAAACTTGGAAGGTTGTAACTTGTAACACCAAATACCAAAGCAACATGTCAGCTAAAATGCCATTAACAAATTGTGGTGACCAATTTTTAGTCCCCCACCAATCGCCTAATCTATGGTAGCTTCCAGATTGCCCCCCCAAAAAAAAAATTTGTTGCCCTAACTTTCAACCCCATACATGAAACAATAATTTGACTGCAAAACTCCACCTTTTTGGAAACCCAATTTCCAGAACCAAAAAAAAAAAAAAAAAAAGCTAGCACGACAGGCTGTCATACGATGAGGAGCGACAACCAAATCATAAACTCAACCTATTAAACCGTGCCAAAAGGGATCTTAAGTTTTAACTTTCTAACTGACTTCTACAGAAACAAGGGTTGGGATCAAGCTGTCACAGAGAGAGAGAGAGAGATCCATACTTTTGTCTTATTTTAATTTTACTCTTTCTTTAGCGCGGGCCTTTCACGTGAAAACGACGACGTGGGACCCCAATTTTAATTGTCGTTTTTTTTTTTTTTTTTTAACTACCATGCGCCCATAGAATAAGCTAAACTGCGGCATCCCTGCACCGAATCCCATCCCAGCCTACAGCGAAAAAAAACATAAAGTGCACAACCACTACCAAGACTGCACCAAAACGCACGCAGAAGTTTTTTTGCCACGAAAACACGCTACCGATAAAGCGGGTGACCAGTTTTCCTCTTTGACCAAAATGCCCCTGTCGAGTTAAACACGCGTTTGACTTTGGTGCGAGGATAGTTTCGAACTTTTAATCACGGCCTAAAATGGGGTAAGTGTTGTTGTGCTTCGACAAAGGCATTTGAGGAGGCGAGCTGGACATATTGTGGCTGAAACTTTTTCAGAATCAAGGGGCAATTTAGTCTTTTTGTTGTTATAGGGGCCGTGACCAGAAGCGGAAAAGTAGTGAAAAAGAAAACGTGATGAGGAGAATCATTCACACCTTCTGATCCATGCGTTGAACGAAAGTCATCAGTTTCCTCTTGACAAAAATACAAGGGAATAAATAAATAAATGGAAAGTTAAAAAGAGGAGGGCATTTCGGTCAAAAGAAAAGGTTAGCAGCCTATTGCCGATGACCGAATCGGCCATGGGAAATCCTCATGCAGAGGAGGGTAAAATGGTAATTGAGAGACGATACTGAATGATGTTTGGGAAGCTCCTAAAAAGATTGAATTAAAAAAAAAAAAAAAAAAACCTGACAGGTCTGGAAATCCCTCAGAAAATCCAATCTTGGTGAATACGATACTCTACGAGGGGTATTTTCGTCCCTCCAAAGAACCCACGGAAAACGACACCGTAGACTCGTCGTACAGAGTACGACGCGACGACTCGGACTTAAGAAAGAGAGGACTCAAGGGAAGAGAAGGGAAGGGAAGGGACAGCAGCGACAAACCTTAGATCTCGAGCCACCGGTGGGCTTAGACGGCTTGCTGGACTCGTCGGAGCCGCCGCTGACGGAGGTGGTGCCGCTCCAGGAGAGCGGAGTGGTGGGGCTGGCTCTGGTCGGCTCGGCCGCCGCCGCCGCCGCCGTCTTCTTCATCTTCTTCATCGCCACGCCGTGATATCTGGTCGGATGCCTCGACCGCTGTTGCCTGACGCTCCAGTAAAGCGGCGGAGCCGGCGAGCCTCGCTTCGGCGGCCGCGGATGGTCGGTTGTTCTGAGGCCGAGGAGAAGCTCGGCGACCATGGAGTCGTCAGTCATGGCCGCCATGACCCAATCTTCGTCGCCGTCGGTCATCTCTTTGGTTTTCTTTCAGCGTCAGAGAGAAAAATAGAGAGAAGGGTCAGGTGACGAAGGAAAAGAAAGAAAAGAAAATCTAGTTGTGAGTGATGGTTGTGTATGGGATTTTGTGTATGGAAGAATAATATGGGTGGGTTTTTGGGGTGGCTTTTTATACATATATATATTTATGTATTTTATATATATGTGGGTCTGTAAAAATCACTGTCATGTGTGTTGTGTGTGTCTGGTGGGGGAGTAGATGCTCTTTCACAACCCCTTCTTCCTTTTCTGTGGATTTCTTTCTCTCTCTATTTATATTTTTGTTTTCTCTCTGTGTGTGTGGGCCAGAGGTTCAGTTACACGTGGCAGTTGTGGGACTGCGCTACCATGGTTTTCTTCTCTCTTCTTTTCTCTGTTATTTTTCCTTTTTTTTTTTTTTTTTCTTTTTGGCTTTTAGCTTTGATTAGATTGGTAGGCTTTTTTTCTTTTTCTTTTTTTTTTTCTTGAAATATAGATAGGGTTTTTTAGGTTGGATTGGCTTAGGGGATGTGAGTTGGACGCGCTGTGGTTGAAGGTGGGGATGGAGAAGCGCAACTGGTCCAGATGTTGATACTGTCAGTTAATGACGTGGAATCTATGACTTATGTGTTATGGGGATGCTTTCGGTTATGTACAACCCACCTTCTACACGATCAGCCAAAAAAATTTTTTTTTTTGTTTAAATCACCTTGTATTATTAGTTTTTACTACTAATTTTCGGTCTACAAATGTGCCAAGAGATTTTGTGAATTTTCAACATCTTAAAAAGTAAAAGTTGGATATTGTTGCGACAAGAATTGTCCCGGATTTCCGTTCAAAAAAAAAAAAACATAGAATTGGTTTACTGTAGAAATTATAGTTTTAATGTTTAGATGGAAGGTGTTGATACGAACCACGTCAACTTGTGACGAAACCCGTAATCTAAGAAGTCTCCAAGATCTTCTCTATGCTCAGGTTCGATTGGAAACCGCGACCCGTTGCTTGAATCGTGACACGAACCTTGGTATGGAAGACCGCGATCCAATGCCAACCCGTAAACAAGAACCTTGGTATTGTCGTAGACGCCACAAACGGTGGTGGAGAACCGTTTGATTAGTCGATAGTAAACCTAAGTTTTTAAGTTTATTTTTGTTTTTTTTTTTTTTTCTGAAAAAGTTAATAAAAATTATAACTATTTTTTTAAAAAGTAAAATAACTTCAATCTAAAAATTACATCTCAAACTCGTGGTCCAAGCGCATGCTACATAGTGCATTGTATTTGAGTTCTACACAGTAATTAGATTGTAAATTTTACAAGATATTTTTTTTTTAATGCACAAGATATGTCAACAACACAGGCGATAGGTACGAAGTTATGAGGTGCTTGAGCCTCCTAAACTTTTTTTTTTTTTTTTCCTTCTTATTTTGCCCACACGTCTATGTATAAAATTCACGAATGGATACCTTAAAGTCCCCTCAAAAAAATTTTTTTTTTAAAGTTTTTTAGTTTATATATATTTTTACAAATCTACATATAAATCTCTCACTCTAAACACTTTTAATTTTTGAAAGAGGAAATTTCATTAATTTAGAATAGAAATTATAAATTTATGAGATTGACTTGTCTTATAGAGTTAAAACTGTCAACGAAAATCGATACCATCGGTATAGGCTGATGATGCACGAAGGAAAAAATAGATGTTTGAGGCCCAAAAATGGGATAGTATCTCAACATATCACCATTGAGCACGTATGAAGGTTCTTTTCAACAATTACTCTCCAATCGACGGCTACTAACTGTAGATTCATATATAACGGAATTAAAATATTATTATTACAAACCATAAATTAAAACAAAACACCAAATCATTAAACTAAAATACGAAGACAAATATGCCAATATTAAAATTAAAATCCAACAATACATTAGGAAAATCTCACTACCATAGATAAAATCATTAATAACAACTTGATTATTGTACCAGCCAAGACCAAACCAAACAATTATTGAGAAGAAATTTGCCGCTGAAAGACCAAGCACCCAACAAGTCCTCATCTTCTATACATCATATCCATCCCCAAAAAATGACTTTGAATAGTCACGCCGGAGTCCAGATCTTTCTTATAATGATGAGATCTCCTCCACAAGGGTCGTGAATTCGGAGGTCAGCCCAGAGACGCCTCCGAACTCCAGCCTCAAAAAAGAAGAGGTAAGACTGCAAGACCCTAAAACAGAGAAAAAATTTAGAGAGAGAAGTAGAGACCGATATCCAACATAAACATTATTTATTACTACGTAATTTTTAGAAATTGATATTTCCTTCCCTCACTCTTAACACTCATTATCAAGTACATTGTTTTTACACTTTTCTGTTCTAAATATAGCATCCGCATTAACAATTACACTGGAAATAATCTTATTGAGATGTTTTTTATATTAAAAAAAAAAACTAATGATTTGGACTGTACTTAAGTTTTTGTTATATTAGCCCTCTTTGGAATGATTTATGGCTTTATGGTATGAATTTTGGTTTGTAAAGTTGTATTAACTACTAATTATAATGGGTCCAACAACCGATAACCCATGTCGCTAAAGGCATTAGACACGAACTCCGTGAAATAAAAAGTAAATTTACCACATTTATGAAGACAATTTATGCTGTCGTTATCATGCTGTAGGCATAGTTATAATTTGGTAGGTAAAACCAATTTAATTAGGTTTATGAACGTTTTCATATTCTTCCAAGTTTATGGCAAAATTTAATGAAACTCTAACGAATGAAATCGATTGTGATAAATGCTAGCCCATGCTATGTACTAGTAAGGGCTGAAATTTTGCTATTGCCACACTACTCTTTTTTTCTCTCTTATTGAAGCAAAAGTATAACGATTGTGCCTACTCGTTCTACCTAGTATTAAATTTTGTTACTATTACTACCACTTTCTTGTACCACAAAAGAATATATATATATATATATTTAATTTCTCTTCAAGATGAATATAAAATTCTGTTGCTATTACTTAAAATTAGAACATTCTTTGAGGGTCAACTGCATTTTGGTATCTTTACAAATCTTGATACCTTAATTTTATAAGATCACTAGCACTCTGTGCACCACTAGAGTGAATCTAGAAAAGAGTATGGAATCTCTTTTACTAACTGTTTAGAAATTTACAAGATGATAATTTTTACATTATATTATTGATACAAATTGTTTTTAGTGTTTGGATTAATTTTTTAGGAAATATATTAGAGAGAGAGAGAGAATGAGTGAGCGAGAGAGAAAGAGAGATGAAGAGCTTTCACCGTCAACCCCCCGTCATGAACCCACCATTGAAGAGCTCACTGTCGAAGAGCCATCGACGTTAGCGGCGACGCCCTCTATTGTGTATTTGCCATGAGTTATGGCGACAATCATCATGAGTTTCGACAAAATCCTTAAGAGCCTCTCACCATCAACTTTCGCCACGAACCCACCATCGAAGAGCTATCGCTGTGTCTTTAGCTGCGTCTTTGCCATGAGTTCCACGATGATCACCATGATTTCCAACAAAATCCTAGAGAGAAAAGGGAGGGAGCCATCCGTATCTGACAAAAATAGGGTGCTAGACACGAGAGACCTCGTAATTTTTTAATAATCATATCCATGATTAAAGTAATTTATGTGTTGCATCATAAAATTTTTATGTGCACATTTATACATTAAAATATAAATTCCACTATTAAAAATAGTTTCTACTATTAGTATAAAGTATGAAGTTGTATCATTAAAACTCCCTTTTATTTTTATTTTTTGGAACAAGAATTTTTGACTTCTTTTGATACTATTTATTCCTTGAAATCAGAAAATTATCAATACCAACTTTCGTGTAAGGCATCTATAGTCATGATAATCATTAAAATAACATTTGAACATTTGAACGGAATTTCTGAAAATATAAAGAAAGATAAAGAGAAGATAAAAGGCGTAAAAGCTCCCATACTTGATGTTTAAGGTCAACGGGATTTAGAAAAGCATGAATTTTTAAACACGTATAATTGAGATTATAAGGGCTAGACCGCCAGTTTGTGCCGTGGTCACGACGCGCGGAGGTGAAATCGGATCAATCGCCACTGGAAAATCCATCAAAATCAAAAGACACCTGTCACACTCAGATTGTGCCGTGGAAGAGAGACGCGTAAAGGAGTCGCGTGAAGATAAGAATGAATGTACATTAAAGTTCGTTATTGTTTAGAGAGCGTGACTCGCCGCCTAACCTCACTCACTTCCCTTCTGCTGTTATTCACAATCACCCCCAACTCCGCTCCACGTTTGAGGCTTTTTATTTCTTTATTAAATTTCCTTTTTTTTTTTTTTTAAATAACTATTTCATTTTGCTGAAAGGCTTTTATTTATTTATTTCGTTTTTGTATTTTATTTTACGTGGTGGCACGTGCCAAAAGACAAAAATTTTATCATACACGTATAGGGCATTATCGGATACACCGTTATGGCCCCAGGCCTACGCTCCGTAGAGTCAATAGTGGAAAGGGTTTTGGTGGGTTGGGGTAACTCATAGTAATGATGGACTATAGCGTTGCGTGCGTGACAAGGGAGCACATTCTGAGGCAAACGTGCCTAGCAGAGGGTAAAATGGTCCACTCTCCAAATGTACTTCAGCATGTTTAAGTACCAGTTATGATATGTTTGTCTCCGGATTTTTAATCTCCTTTGTTGTTTCCACAATAATATTAAATCATGTCATCTGAATTAAAAATTTAGATATATAAAAAGATTGAATATTAAAAATTTTTGAATAATCATTGAGACGAGAAAATGTGACAAAACTCATTTAGGTTTTTTTTTTTTTTTTTTCTTTCTTTCTTTCCTTTGAAACGTTAAGCATTTTTTATTTTTACATGTCACATAATTTATGCCATCAATAATAGGGTAATTTAATAACCGCTATAATGGGCAATTACAAAATTATGCTGATTGGAAATGTTTCCACATTGCTAGGGAGGGCAGTATGGCAGCTCATGATTTAGCTTGCACCGTTTTCAGATGTAATGCTGAGTTTTTTTTTTAGCTGATAAAGTATAATCTGCTACTGTTGTTATTTTAATATTACTAAAATATTCCGACGAAATTGTTTATATTTCAATTTAACTTCTGTGAATGTGAGAAATTTTAAGTGGTATGCTATAGGTTTTTTTGTCATGTAGTGTAATTTTTCTTTTTATAACCTCATTATGATAACATCTTTCAAGTGATTTAGAAAAATATATTTTTTAAAAGTTTGGATACTTCACAGATATGATTTTAGTAAAAAAAAAATTATGTCTAATTTCAAATTTGTAATAACTAGCATTTTTATGAAAAACAAAGTAAATAACAAGATTTTAAAGCATTTAAAAGAAATAAGAATAAATAAAAAATTTATCACACCTAACTCAATTTAAAAATGTAGAATTTGAATTATCACATTCTCATATTATTTAAAAGAAATAATACGAAGGTGTGAGTTTGAATCTAAAAGTTTTAAAAGAAATAAAAATAATATGAGGGTGACCGTTCGAATCCTCCTACCCTCAAACACTTTTATTGTATTATTTAAAAGAAATAAAAATAAGTAAAAAAATTTAACTATTCAAATGTAAGCCTACTAGAGGAATTTTTTAGAGAAAGAAGGAAGAGAGAAAGGCTCTAAGAGATATTGAGGTTTTTGAGATTTGGGGTCAGTGGTCCAGCCTTTAACTGGGCTGCCGGCCTCCGTCGCTCGCGGGGTAGTTCACCGTGGTCTCTGACACTATGCTTGTGCCGTTGGAGGGGTGGATCGGGGCTGTTTCGGAACTGAGTATGGAGAGTTGGTCGCCATTCATCGTCTTCAGATCCGGGTGCGTCCGTTGCAAGGGCTCACAGATACCACGAGAGCTGGAATGTGGGGCGGGGATAAAATATATAAAATAACAAAATTATCAGTTTTTATATTAAGGCCGGTGAAATTATAAGTGTCCAAATCAAGGCTATTTCTCTATTTTTCTCCTACTTTTTTCGATGTAAACAACCTCATCCGCACTTATCACGAGCCTTGTTGGGCAAATCCAACGACAAAAGCCCAAATTAAAATGTAACCTTAAGCACGGCCCAAATTACCTTCTAAACCCAAAAATGAGGCCAAGTTGACTCTATACCCCCACTATACCCGCACTTCTTTCTTCTTCTTCTTCTTCAGTTCTTCGAAATTCTAGGGATTTCAGTTCCCGAAGCTCGACCAGGTAGCTTCTCCTCCTTCAATGGCGCTCCAACTCATACCCAAACGCCGAACGCTCTCCAATCCTTCACTCATCCACCTCTTCTCCACTTCCTCCTCCTCCTCCTCCTCCTCCTCAATCCCCGCCGACTCCGACGACCGAAATGACCACTCCAAGTCCTCCACCTCCAACCCTCCCTTATCCTCCTACTTCCGCGACGCCAAAGCCAGTCCCCGCCGCCAGCAGCAATCCTCTCTGCCGCCGCTATCCCCGAGAACGTCCCCTTCCCCGACTCCCTCCTTCTCCCCGCCGTTTAAGGGCGTCTCCCTCGAAGAAATGCGGAAGAACCTGACCCAGCTCTCCTGCCGACCCGATCCTACTCCCCCCGCCGATTCGGGCCGCACGCTGTCGTTTCAGGATCCCTACAAGCGGAACGCCCTCAACAACGCTCTCGATCGGTCCAGCGGCAAGAGGCTCTCGATGGACGATATTCGCCGAAGCTTGAGGCAGATGCGGGCGTCCGACGATGCTCCTCAGACCGGTAGGAGAGGTTCGGACCTGATGTCGGATTATTCGTCGGCGCCGTCGAGGAGCTCGGTGTTCGGCGTGACTGATCTGGCGCCGCAGTCGGTGTTCGGGAAGGAGATTCGGGAGTTCGAGAAGATGATGGATAAGTTGAATCAAAAGAGGTTGAGAGAATTGGAAGAGAAAGAGACAGAGTCCAGATCTGCTGGACTGTCGTACAAGGATATGAGGAAGAGCTTGTTAATGAAGGAGAGCTTGGTGGAGTTGAAGCTTTCTTTTGACGACGAGAAGAAGAAGACTAACCGTCGAGTTCGTGTTAATCGTTCTGTGAGGTAGGCGAGGCAATTGATTGATATTATCAGTCTTTAGTTTTGTTGTCGTTTGCTTTATCATGAGCCTGAATAATAATGACATGTTTATTTATGGATAATTAGTCTGATTAATCACCTTATCTAATAGAAAGGTGATTTAACTTTTTTTTTTTTTTTTTTTTAAATTTAATTTAGGAAAATGGCAACGTAGTGATTGATTAATGATCAACTGTGATTGATCATGAAAATTTGATGAATGATTATAAAATTTAATGATTTATGTTATAATTAATCAGTAATTAATTATAAATTAATAATTGATTAATTATTATGTGGTCTGATTATTTAAGAATATATATATTTTTTAAGAAAAAAAATTATATTTTAATTAATTTTTAAAAATTTTGATCATTTATTAAAAAATTTCTTTAAAAAAATTTATATGGTTATAAATTCCTTTATTTATCAGGAACAGTGAATAAAATTGGGGAATGAGAATTAACTCTTTATTTATTTGATCATTTTAATTTCCTAAAAGAGGACTAAGAATAGTAAGTCACATATCAACTTAAAATTGAGAAATAAAATTGATAATCTTATATCTCCTTCCATATTGTAAGTAACTCTCGATCATAATATTAACATTAAATTATCATTTATCTTTAGTTTATTTGTATAATATTATATTAAAAATAATAACAATCTAAATTAATTATTTTTTATTACCTATATATAATATATTTTTATTAACGTGATATTACATAATTATCCTGATTATTATAAACTTTATTAGAATAAATAAAGAACTTATTATTATCATAATATATTAATATGTATCTATTTTTACTTTTTTTAATATTAAATTTTTTTTCCCATTTTTTACTCTTTTCAATTTTTTAAATAAAAAATTATACAATTTACATTTTATTAGTTTAATAACGTAATGATTATTTTACTTTTGATTATTAGTATGTTAATAATTAAAAAATATAAATTTTTTTTTATTTTGGGAAATACAATATAAGAGTATGCAAGTAAATTTACAATAATTTATAACGATTCTATATTCAAGTAAATGTATTAATGAAATTCGTAATGATTTTGATTATGAATCCTAAAATCAAGTAAATAACTTATTCGGATTCTGAATCCTCACTTTAAATCACGTTCATTATTAATTCTACTCACTTTAATTTATATTCATTATGAATACGTGTAGTTTACACCCAAAGTGTATGGCAGACAATGGAATATAGTTGAAATTAAAGTGTTGTTTTTCCTCTCTATTTTTGAGGTTGCTCCTTTGATCATGCATTCGATTTGATGTTCTTCCCATTCTGCTACATCATTTGCAAATTGTCATAAATACAAAATCAAAAGAAATAAATAACAAAATTTTTAAGTATTTAAAATAAATAACAATAAATAATAAATTTAATAAATATGTAATTAATTTATTAAAATTATATAAATTTTTTATCTAATAAATTTTAGGTTTATGTTATTTATTACAAATATTTTAAAATGTATTATTTATTTTTTGAGAACTTTTTGTTATCTGCTTTTATTTTTATAATTGAGCGTATTTTGCTAAATAACATTTATTATTTAGGAAATTGAATGAAATTAATAGTCATTTTTTTGGGAACTTTTTGTTATCTACTTTTATTTTTATAATTTAGCATATTTTGCTAAAAAATATTTAGGAAATTGAATGAAATTAATAGTCATATTCAAACGATTTGAAATACGAAAGAGAAATAGTATTTTTGAAGAGAATGACAATAAATTATAACATAAGATTCAAATATAGTAATAAATAGTATAATCAAATTTATGATAGCATAATACTAAAAAACCCTCCTCATTCCTCTTCTTTTTATCTAGCATGAAATTATGCATATAAATTTGTTGTTAAAAATTAATTATGAATCCAAAATATTTTAAAAATCCAATGACATGCTCTCATATTTTAAAAAACATGTTATAAACTTCAAAATGCATATAATGATACAATCATTACAACAATGCTGAATTTTTAAAATAAAATATCTCGTTTGCTTTTGTAACCGTATTTATATAGAAAGTAAAATAAAATCTTTTTTTTTTTTGTTTGTAAACGTTCTCTGTTTCTTCAAAAAGAAAAAAAAAAAAGAAAAAGAAAATATGATTCCTTATTTCACATTGGTGCTTGTTATTTTTTGGGGTTGCTAGCTTCTCTATAACGCATACAAAGTATAGCTTCTGCGCGTGCTAATGACTCGGTTGGATGTTGGTCATTGTTTTATATTCATTTTAATAAACACAATAACAAGGTCAATAAAATAACTACAATCACTGAAATTAATCATAAATAAATTATAATAATTGTTCGGCCTTAAAATTACAATAACGATATTTTCATTATAAAAATGACCAATGTTGTTTATTGAAATTCAACAAGCAAACTAAATACCATATGAATTATGAAAAAAAGCCCCAAAACCATATTAATGAAACTGTCATTACAACATTGATCATTTTCGATGATTCATAAGCAAACCCAAAAAATAGAACAATTTCAAAGACCAATAATGATACAATCAATACAACAATGCTGAATTTTAGTATGGAAAAACCTAGAAGCAACTCATAGGCAAACCAAAAAACAGAAAGTTTTAAAAACCAGTAAACTTTATCATTATAATATTGACCCATTTCAGCAAGAAGAAAATAAAATATTTCCAAACCAAATTTATACTCAATACATGTTGATCAATGTTGGCAGCAAGTTTTTTTTTTCAATCCAATCTCCACATTTTCCTTTGTAGCCGACAACAATCAAGGTGACCGGCTTGGTGATGGAGAAGCCGTCGCCTTTTCGTTGTCTTTTCACTGATTTTTTTGGCATTCTTTTTAAGGATTTCTTCATCGCATTCAGTTTGACGAATCAGAGGGAGAGTGAAAAAGAGATCAGCCGATCGATTTTTTTTTTTTTTTTTGGTAAGAAGGAGAGTGATGATTTTGTGAGAGCAACTGATGAAAATATAGAAGTTTCAAAACAACGTTATTTTGTGAGAACGAGAATGATGATTTTGTGAGAGCAGCCGATGAAACTATAGGAGTTTCAAAACAACGTTTATATAGGAATGATTAACGTTAATATATGAGTTTTTTTTTTTTTTTTTAATTTCAAAAATTAATTACCCTATTTTTTTGGGGGATTCTGATGGTTTTATATATGGGCGTTTTAGTCCCAATGAAAACAGTAGTTTCCTATTTTGTTTATTATTGCAAGTAAATTTGTTTTTAGACATTTTTTAAAATAGGGGTCCTAATTGGGCTATCTTTGTATATGATCCAATTAGTAATGTAAGCTTCAGTTCAGCCCAAATAACCTTCTAAATTCAAAAACTGAGGCCCAGTTGATAAACCCCAACTCTAAACCTGCACTTCTTCTTCTTTTTCCTTTCAAAATCTAGGGCTCTCAGTTCCCGAAGCTCCACCAGGTAGCTTCTCCTTCTTCAATGGCGCTCCAACTCATACCCAAACGCCGAACGCTCTCCAATCCTTCTCTCATCCACCTCTTCTCCACTTCCTCCCCCTCCTACTCCTCCTCAATCCCCGCCGACTCCGACGACCGAAATGACCACTCCAAGTCCTCCACCTCCGACTCTCCCTTATCCTCCTACTTCAGCGACGTCAAAGCCAGTCTCCGCCGCCAGCAGCAATCCTCTCCGCCGCCGCTATCCCCAAGAACGTCCCCTACCCCGGCTTCCAAGGGCGTCTCCGTCGAAGAAATCCGGAAGAACCTCGCCCAGTTCCGCCGCAAATCCGATCCTACTCCACCCGCCAATTCCGGCTCCACGCCGTCGTTTCAAGATCTCTACGAGCAAAACGTCGTCAACAACGCGGACGATCGGTCCAGCGGCGGGAGGCTCTCGATGGACGTGATTCGCCGAAGCTTGAATCAGATGCGGGCGTCCAACAATGCTCCTCAGACCGGTAGAAGAGGTTCGGACCCGTTGTCTCCCTTGTCGTTCAAGAGTAGCCTGAGATTGAGGCCGTCGGATTCTCCGTCGGCGCCGTCGAGGACGACGGTGTTCGGCGGGACCGATCCGTTGCCGCAGTCGGTGTTCGGGAAGGAGATTCGGGAGAGGAAGGACGGGGATGAACCGAGCGCGATGAAGAGGGTGTTCGTGAAGATGTACGACCACCAAGAATTGGGGAAGAGGTTGAAGCAGCTGAGGCCGGATGAGAAAGACAAAGGCGAAGGCTGGTTTTCCATAGAGGAGTTGAATCAGAGGTTGACGAGGTTGAGAGAATTGGAAGAGAAGGAGACGGAATCCATAATTCCTGGGATGCCGTTCAAGGATTTGAGGTCAGGCTTGGAAATGATGAAGCGTTCTGAGGACGAAAAGAAGAAGACTAACCGTAAGTAAGCTACACATATATATATATATATATATATATATATATGTTTTAGGACGACGATAACAAGTTCGTGTTAATCGTTCGTTTGCTGATTTGATGTCTCTTTGTTTCAGTTCAGAAGCATGGTTTATTGGGTCTTATGAGTCGAACTCCAGAATTCATGTTGCAAACCTCCAAAGGAACACTTGGTCGAAAAGGCGAGTGCTTTGTTACAAGTTTACTTTATGTCAAGCCAATTTTGTGTAGGATTAGCAAAACCAACTGTATCAATATAATTCTTATATATAAAATTTTTTTTTTTTTTTAAAAAGTATTAAGATAACATTGTTCTTTTGCTTGATCGAAAGTTGGTATGAAATTCATTTATAGTCTTGATAAGAGCAGCAGAACATGGTTTTGATGGGGAACTCAAATTTGAATTTAACGCAAGGATTCATTTTTAGGCTTTGTATTTGTTAGAAATAAGTGAAACAGGAATTTAGCCACAGGTTTGACATTTTCAGTTCCCCTTGTACTTCCTAGCCTTTCGAGAAATATTAATTGGAAGAACTTGAGAATAACTCATGAAACGTTCATATCTCAATTCCCTCTCTCCAATAAAGTCCCTCGGCTTCTTCGGTTTCGATATCGTCTTGTGAAAAGTCTGGCTTTTGCAATTAGTAAACTATTTGTTGATGAATTCTAATCCTTGGAGGAGTGTGAATGAATTGTTGTAGTTTTCAGCTGAAGTAGCATGTTGATCCTCGGGCTAATTTCTAACAATGTTTGAAATACAAATGCAGTATTTCCATCCAGATAACATGTCTTCAGCAGAAAAAATGAAACTTGAGCTTGCCAAAGTTAGAGACGAGTTTAAACTGTCAGAATCAGATTGTGGATCTGCAAGAGTACAAGGTATCGGGTTCTTATTGCGTAACATACTTTGTTTGATACATCTCTGGAAGGAAATGCATTACTGAGTTTAGAAGTTTTTGTGAATCCTATTCTCTTGTTCGGAATTTACTGATGAACTTTTCTTGATTGCTGTCTGCAGTGGCACAACTCACAACCAAGATCAAACATCTATCTGCAGTTCTACACAAAAAGGTGAGAACAAGAACACAAATCTCTTGATCATAACTTCAAAGTCTATCGCCTAAGCCCATTTGGTCTAGTGGCACTGCGTGGTTTGGGTGGGGCTTCCGGGAGGTTGAGGTAAATGACTCTGTTTGTTGATATGGTTGAAACAGGATAAGCATTCTCGGAAAGGTCTTGTAGCAATGGTGCAGAGGAGGAAGAGGTTATTGAAGTATCTCCGAAGAACTGACTGGGATTCGTACTGTTTTGTACTCGATAAACTTGGTCTCCGGGACAACCCTGATTACAAAAACTAGACCAGACTATACCATGACCTCCTCTTCGTTTTTTCTTTTCCTTTTTTTTTTTGTTTGGGCATACATTTTTGTATTTTGGTCTCCCGTAGCTTATTTCCAGTTCAGAGGGAGTTAGAAGTGAAATTGTATCGTTATTTGATTTGTTTCTCATCTTTATTTCCCATTTGGCCTTTTTGAAAACAAAGGATGTTCATCACAATGTGCTGTCAAGAATATTATTTGCTGAATTTTGAAAGCTGATAATAAGCAGCCAACAAGTACAGTGAAGAGTTGTAAATTAATTCATCATAAATGTATTTCATGTTCAGATAACAAAATTCAGATCCTTTCAACATGTCATTTTCTATTGAATCGGGCATATGAACTTTGTGAAATCTACACAAGATTCTTTGGAACAACGAGACTCGGTTCAAGCATTTGCCCTGAGAAATTGTAGTCGTGGCGATACCCAAAGACCTCTCAATGGAATAGAGGTCGCCGTGCTTTGCCGTCTGTATTAGGTGCAGCAACATCTACGGCGTGCTCTGAGAATGGTGGATTCATCCAGAGACGAGAATTGTTCGAATCTCAATTTCAGGGTTGACATTTAGACCATGTTTTACTTTGCATCAAAAGGAAAGAAAAAGTGAGTAATCATTTCCTCTCTCACTTAATCACGTGTCTACTTATAAAATAGGGAATGAGATTTTAATGATCCCCACACAATATAGGGAATGAAGAAGGGGAATGTCAATCCTTACATCCCCTTGGTATTAATTTTTTTATTAAAGGGAATACATATCAAATTTATTTATATACTCTTAATAAATTTATGTGTGTTAATGTTTTTTTATTTTGTAAAAGGATATTTTAGTAATTACAACAATAATATTACTCTTATTAAGGTTAGTAAACACTATAAAATGAATTGTATTGTTTCCCCTTACACCATCTAATAAGTAAGTAAACACAAGAAAATGAATCAATAATCATCATTCTTATTCCATTATTTTACTTTTCAATCTTATTACATTTCTTATTATATTCTTTTACGGTTTAGTAAACGTGCCCTTAAAACCGATCCTGATCACGATCTTGGCCATTAACCTTCCAAGCCACTTCCAGGTTCCCAGACACCCAAAAGTAATTTACGAGAAGTTTCTGTATGATAATCAACCCATGTTTAGAAGAATTACTCACAAGTGATTGGCCTAGGAAACTGCAATACAGACATGATAAAAAGAAAGACAGATGAGAAGAAAGACCTGCGAGTCCATTTTCTGTGATATGGTAAAAAGATAAATAATAATAATAAAAAAAAGAAGCATTTATATTGTGTCGCATGCAGAAGAACTACGTAATAAAAACAACCTGAGTACTGCATTTATTGCTTTAATTTTTGAGGCATTCTTTTGTCAAAATGGCACTTTAAACTAGGCAACCCTTTTCCTTTCGCTGAATTTAAGCCTACTTATATTAGCTCAAACCAATTCATCATAGTATTGAAAGTCGCAACCTTTAGCTGGCTCTTACTCTCAGTCTTATCTCTTTGCATGTTGCATTGTGAATATGAGAAAATTTGACTTTGTAATGTATTTAAAAAAAGAATATAAACATTAGATTTCCATACAAAGAGTGACATGAAATAGAGAGCTTAAATTGGCCCTATAAATACATAAAGTTCTATTCTTGCAAGCAGAAAGATATTAGAGGGGAAAATATGAACAAGAAATGAAGGCAAACATAGCAGTTGTGGTCATTTTTGCATTGCTTCTTGTCACTCAGACTATCACAGAAGCAAGGCACCACTCCCAAGACAAGCACCATCAAGAAGGATCACAAGTCAAAGAAGAATCACAAAAGAGAAGAAGCAATAGAAGCAGAAGCAGCAGAAGTAGAAGTAGAAGTAGAAGCAGAGGCAGAAGTGGAGGAGGTAGTGGAAGAACTGGATCAAACTGTGACCCTCTTTTCCAATACCTCTTTGGAGCCTGTGGGCCAATGGCCTTTTCCAACTTCTCCGTCCCCGGACAACCCGTTTGCACCAACGCCTAGACCGTCTCCTCCTCGTCGGATTCCGCCACCTTTGCCGCCACTAGTCCCTTCTCCTCCCCCACTCCCCATCACACCACCACTTGTCCCATCTCCACCACCGCTAGTGCTATCTCCACCACCACTAGTGCTATCTCCACCTCTTATTCTCCCATCCCCACCACCCCTCTTCCCCTCCCCATCACCACCACCCCTTCTCCCTTCCCCATCACCACCCCCACCCCTAATTCCTTCACCTCCACCACCTTCACCCTCGCCACCACCGCCACCGTCTCCATCACCACCACCGCCTTTAGTTCCATCACCCCCACCGCCATTGGTGCCTTCTCCCCCACCACCTCTATTCCTCCCCCCACCAATTCCATTTATAGAAACGCCACAGCTTCCATGGTTACCACCTCCCGAAGCAGTTCCAGTGTCCCCCGATTTGCCACCATTAGTACCTTCCCCACCCCTTGTTCCTACACCCCTGACCCCAGACTTCTTCCTTCCACCACCTACACCAGATTTGCCACCCGCCGAGTTTACTCCAGCTCCTCCTCTTGTCCCCATCTTTTCTCCACCAACTGAGCCTCTACTACCACCTGAACCGCCATTCTCTTTTACACCAACTCCAACTGAACCAGATAGTGGAGCGATTCAACCACCTGAATTTCCCGTTCCCCAGTCGCCGAGTCTCTTTCTGCCACCTCCAATCCCTGAAAATCCACCGGAGCAGCCACTCCCATTTTCATCGGCACCACCAGCACCAGACGTAGTTGTCAACGTGCCTTTCCTGCTTCCACCACCTTCTGATGATTCACCTCCGTTTGGGAACTAAATTGTTCTCTGTGTCTTCTTGCTTAGTTCTTCTGTGATCTACCTCTTCCCGGAGTACGCTTTAGTTACTACTGTCATATCTGAGCTTTCCTCACTTTGTTTTTACTTTGTTTCGTAATGTTTCAGTTAGTTTGTAGTTTGAATTTTCTATAGAACGTTTAGTATGCCAGAGACAGATGCCTAGTTTGCAATTTGCACAAACGAGGCTAAATCGAATTAACAGTTGCTGGCTTACAAGGAATGTAACAACATCAAAACTAAAATAATAATTAATAATCAAAGATCTTATTAATATGGAAACACTTCGATGATCTCTACAATTTCCAATGATAATATACAACATTCCAATTTAGTAAACAACAGAAAATACAAGACAGTGGAAATCAATCTTCACACATCATCCTCTCATACAATAAATAAACAAGATAATTTTAAAAAAAAAAATGATACAGTTTTTTTTTTTGAAGTTTCTTTGGAAAGCTAATGCTCACAAACAAGACACCCATGGCGCAGGTAAAGTTTCCTCTGGCTCTCACTACGAACAAAACCACAGGGTGGGACTATTCTTCTAAGCGATGGCCTTGAGAAGACCATCCACGCGACAATATCTACACTTACGTTCTTACACCACTTCAGATTTATCTCCCTCAATGCTCTGCAGCTCTGCACTAGTTCCTTCACTCCTGTTGCCGTTATGTTTATGCAACCAGTTAAGTCCAATTGCAGCAGCTGGGGACACATATTTCCGATCAATGCTAATCCAGAATCATCAATTCCCGATCCCCTTGCACACAGTACCTCAAAGTTGGAAAGTTCGAAGTCTACCAGAAAAGTCTTGATCCCGATACATTGATTCAGTTCCAGGTACCTAATCTCAGGGCATCTCTTTAAAACTTCGAATACGCCTTCTTCCGTGATGCTCTCACAGTTGCTCAAATCGAGCATTTGCAGATTGGGGCAAAGAGTTGCGTAGTGTTTTATACTTTCGTTACCTAGAGAACGATTTTGAGCCAAGTTCAAAGATTTAATTCGAGTATTGGCAACTGAACCGGTGCTGAAACTTATATCTTCAGCTCCTACATTTGTACCAGCCATCTTGATTTCATTCAAAAAAGGACAGTTTCTTGTCAAACAGTAGAAGGTTGAATCTGTCAACTTATTGCACATACTAAGGCTTATGAAAGTTATACCCCGGAGAAACTCCGACAACTCAAACATGGACTCGTCTGTGAGGAAATTCGCTGCTTCAAGATCTAAGTACTGAATAAATTGGTGCTTAGACAGCAGAAATGAAATCCCACTGAATGTAAAGCCGCGGCAATTCGCCAGAATGAGCTTATTCAGTGGTAGAGATGCTTCTCCGATCGAATAAAGCAATTCATCGGCGATTACCGACTCAGTAAAATCAATAACTCGTAAAGCTTTAGCACATAACAACGAATCATGGAACGTTGAATCATCCAAAGAAAAACGAATTCCAGACACTGATACCGAATTCAAATTAGCACAGCGACGGAACAAAAAGGCAATGCCATTTTGAGTAATGAAATCACAACAGTGAATCACAATCTCGCCCAAGAGCAAACAGTCCGTGGAAAGAAACACAAGGGACTGATCAGTGATGAAGTGATTACCAGAGAGATTGATCCTCCTCAAACTCTTGAGCTTCGACGACAGCGACAAAATCCCGACATCAGTTACCGGTCTCAAGAAACTGCAGGAATCGGATAATCCAAGCTCGGGATAGCTAATATCGAGCTCTTCAAGCAGCGAAAACAATTCCGCTATCGTATTCAAATCGCTATCCCGCAAAGATCCGATTTGAGAGCAATTCAAACGCCTCAGGCTCTTCAACTTGGATCCCAAAGCTCTCAAACCGTGGGTCGGAAGATTCTTCCGGTTTGAGATATCGAGTTCTTCCAGGTTCAATTCCGATTCGGCGATTCGAGAGAGAATTGGATCGACGTCGCCGTCGAGACCGCTAAGGTCAATCTCCCGGAGCCTGGAGAATCTTCGGAGGAGATCGGGAAGAAGGGGAAGCGTGGGCCGGGAAACCGCGAGGGTGGTGACGAGGTCGTTGGTGATGGAGAGGAAATGCTTGCAGATCAGAGACAGCGACGAGAACCGGTGGCGGTGGTCGACGAGATTGAAGACCAATTCCCAGCATTCCTCCGGCAAATCCATGAGTTTTGAGGGTTGAATTCGAGGAAAAATGGGGAGGATTTAGTCGATCGGAGAAGAACAAATTGGGATTTTTGAATTATAAAAATAAAAAAATGAAAAAGAAAAAGAAAGGAAAAAGTTGGGATATTTGGATTTAGTGGAGAGAAGAGATTGGTGACTTTGAGGGAGATTTTGTTTTGTTTGTTTTGGTTTGGTTTGGTTTGATGTTTATCTGAAGTAAAGTGCAAGCAATCACAACGGTTGAATTTTGTTGGATCTTTGTTTGTGGACCTGCCTCTTTTGGATCTTGCTTGAAGAATCTATTTTTGATTGGTTTTGAAAAATGTCCCGTTGGGGGAAAAAAAAAAGAATAAGAGCATTTTAGATGCTTTTTTATTTTTTAAATAGAGAAAATAGGAGATAAAGGAATGAGATTTTTCTAAAGGAGAAAAAATTGCCCGCCTAATTGATTTCAAATTCTTTACTTTTGCTTTTGTTGAAAATGTTTTCTTAATTATGTATTTTTGGCATTAAAGGACTCTTCATCTTATACCACCGGCCACTTACATTAAAATACACAAGATGTGAATAGCTATCCCGCTCTACTCCAATATTGAAATAGCAACATTTGAATATTTTTTTTTAAATAACTTAGAGGATGAGTAATTTAAACTGTTTATCTTTTGATGGAATTAGGTGTTAAATTATTACTAAATTATGACTAAGAACACTAGTAAGAGACAAATATAAAAAAAAGGTTTGAGGTAAATTCGAAAGGTGTTGAGAGACAAAAAATAAAAATAAAAAATAAAAAGCGTTTGAACTCGAAGAATAATGAAAACTACCCGTTTGATTACTATCAAGTTACCTCTAGAAGCTCAAAACTGAAACTAACGCAGTTAGAAATAAAAAGAAAAAAAAAATTTGGTCTCAAACTTATAATTTTATACAATTAAGTAAATAAATAGTTTTTGAAAACTTATTTAAATAAATGGCCAACTATCTTGATTTAGGATAAAACCGTGGTAAAGTCCATTTTATATATCTTATCAATAGAGCTCATTTTTAAACTGTTCAGATGTAATCAAACGGCTGAAATGTTACTTGTGTATGGTAATTATCATACACTTTACCTTATAATAATATTTGACTAATAAATTAAAAAAGAAAAAAAAATAATTTTTAAAAAATCCACCGATGGTGGAAGGTTGGGGGAGGGGAGGTTTTTGTCGTTGGGGTTGGGAAGGAGGGAGGGAGTGGCCTGGTCGGCATCGGGGTGGGTGGAAATGGGCTGGTTGGCATCGGGCGGGGGGGGGGGGGGGGGGGGGGAGGGACTGAGTCGACGCCGACGCGAGGGGGTTGACGTGGTCCGTCGTCGACATCGGGGAAGGAGGTTGGATTTTTTTTTAATTTTAATTTTTATTATTTTTTAATTTATCAGTCAAATATTACTGTAAGGTAAATTGTATGATAATTACCGTACACAAGCAACATCTCAGCCGTTTGATTACATCAGAACGGTTTAAAAACGAGCTTATTGATATGATATATAAAAAGAGCTTTACCGCAGTTCTATCCCTTAATTTATCTTTATTTAACCATTACATTTGTGTATCTCACTCAAGTTCAAAACTTTATAAGGCCACTTGATCTTTCCCTCTCTTTGATTCTAAACTCACCCTTTGTCTTTGTCTCCTTATAAATCCTAGGTTTTGATGACATTTTGAAAATAATATAACTCAAAAAAAAAAAAAAGGCCCAAATAAAGATAACCACAACTTGATTTCTTTCCTCCCTTTTGCGAGAAAGATCATAGAATTCCCAAAAATATAAGATAGTTGGGAGTTGGATATAAAGTTTGAAGGAGGAAAGTGAATTAAATTGTGGTTGGGACTGTATTTTCAAAGGCCAACCTCGTTTTACGTTCCCATTACCTCCATTGTGGGGCACATGTTGACCTACGTGTGTGTGTGTATATATATATGTATAATCACCGACTTTGCACTACCCCATATTTGCAAAATCACATTAAATGTGTCGTTTATCGCTGTTGAGACCTCCCTTATCTTAAGTCAATAGGAACGGCCTAAGCATATATAAACTCAAAATTAAAGCCTCATATTTCAACAATAATTGCATGTTTGTTTCCTAAGCCACTGCCCTTATAGAGCAAAACAAGAGGCGTTATTTAACTTTTAAAACCACCTTCATTTGATCGGTTTTATCTCCTTATTAGTGATAATTTTATATTTAACTCCATCATAAGGTATATAGTAGAATACTTTCACCCTTAAACTTCATTGATAGGTTAAATTTAGCCAGTGTAATCTAAAGTAAATTGTCATCACAAGACTTTCACTTCGTTTGGTAATTTAACTCAAATTTAAATTTTTTATCTCAATTTTATTTTTTTTTTGAAAAGTCAATAAAAAAATTATAACTATTTTAAAAAGTCAACCAACTCTAACTTAAAAATTTCAATTCTGACCGTAACATCAAACAGAGGTTTTAAGTTCAATCTTGCTTATGCAATTAAAAAATTCACAAAATACTAGTATTAACTCAATTAACGGTCAGATTTATCTCTTCACTGACGATTTTAAGGTTTTTTTTTTTTTTTTTTTTTCTTTTCAAAATTAATCGTCATAAAACAAAGAATTCGGATCTTCACAGCTTCTGAAATGAATTTTAAAGGCATGTTTGTCCCATTGTCATTTATAGTATACAGTGAAAATAAGACAAAGAATGTCCCTGAAAATACGTGCTAAGGCACATGGCTCATGTTCCTCTCAATTCTCGTTGTTTGTGTTAATATATTTTATGGACCCCATTGGCCACTGCAAAGGCAAAAGTAAATAAACTATAAATTTATTTATTTTTTTAAAAAAGAAGTAAACGTATTGAATTAAAATTAGCATGGACTTTAACATCCAATTATTAATTAGTTGTTATGCTTATTGTAAACAAGGACAGTATAACTTGTAATTAGTCTAAATGTATGTTTCATACAAATTAATTTGTAATTACTAATGCCTGTAGAGTAGTGTGTAGGTCTATTTTTAGGTATATGAAAAAGCATCCCCCAATTAATTAATTAGCATTGAAAAATAAATTTCACATCATGCTATCACGTTGGTTGCTCAATCAGTCCGTGAAAATGGATTTTTATTTTATTTTTCATCGCTGTTGACATGACTCAGGCAATTATTCAATGTTCTTAGCCAGATCCTCACTCTAAAGTGAATTAGAAATTTTCCAACGTCTAATTTAATTTATTTTATTTTATTTTCATTAATTAAAAAAAAAACCGCTTTAGGGAAAAAAAATTTCCTGGCTCCAGTTGGCAACTTTTTTTTTTTGGGTGTGTTAAGGGGAAAAGCTTGAAGATTCAAATCTTACAATAAGACTGTAAAAAGTAGAATAGCATCTAGCCAATCCTAAATTGGCAGAATTAGACGAAGTAGATTAGCTAAAATGTCTACACCATTCACTCTATTACCATAAAATTATGGAACTTATTTTTCCTTCAAATATCATTCCTCTACGGCAGTATAGTCAAGTTGACTTTTTTTTTTTTAATGAAGATTTTATTTTATAAGAAATAAAATACATAAGACACAGATGACCCTAAATATAAAGGAATTCGACTTCGAATCAAAGACTATATCTACCAGTAAAAAACCAAAATAGCACATGGGTGAATACAAGTACCGATACTCAGACATGGGAAGATCCGCTTGGCATATAAACTTCGAGTTTGGCCATTGCTCGTTAAACAATACCAAAATAATTGATGAACTAACCTAGTCAACCGAGACCAATCCTCATGTAACGGGGGCACTCACACCACAATATCCGATAACAAACGGATGATAGACACAAATAAAGGACATCGCCTCCATAATTACCGAAGCAAAAACACCAAAGTAAATATAAAAAAAAAAAAAAAAAACACACTAGAGGAGCGGAAACATCAACACTCTTATTACACCAAAACAAAAGAAAGATCCACAAGGAGCAAACCATCGGCCGTTGAAAGCAAGCCAGATCTGAGCGAAGCCATCCTAGAAGGACAACCCACCTCCAAGATAGGTTAGATTCGCCTTAACGAATGCGTCGCTCCATATACAACTACCATCATGAGAAAGCCGGCATCGAGACGAGTTCGGGGACTAAACTTCATGGTTGGAAGCCCTGCGACGCGCCCGAAGGTGGTGCCAAAGCTCCGGCAAAACACTATAACTTTTTTTCGTATTAAGAAAGAGAAAGAGAATGAGAGAATGCAAATTCAAGTTGACTATATATATATATATATATATTGAAGAATTTTCTCCCAAATTGTAGTTCTCGTAACATTTTATCCTCTGAATTTTAAAACATAACATTCGTTCTCCTTAGACAATGAAACGTTAATTAAAAAAATTATTATGTTTAAATTTTTTGACGGAAAAAAACACGTATTGCGCAAAATTATGATTTTGTTTAATACTTCAGGGGTAAAATGTTCCAAGAATCATATTATGAGTGAATTTTTTGTAATTAATTCTAAATTAATAAAAAAATTTATCAAAACACTCTTACACCATAAATTAACATTTTGACTTGTGTCTTTTTCATTTAAAAAAAAAAGCCTAACAGAATGATAATCTTTATTCAGAACATAAATAAGGAGACTCAATATTCCGTTCTAAAATTCAAAAGATGAAGTTTTGTAAGAATCATAATAAAAGAAAATTTTTTGTAATTAATTCAAAATCAAACTCATGGGGTATTTGGTGAATGAGTTGAGTTGAAATTTTTAAATTTGAATAGTATTAATTTTTTAAAAATTAATTATAAATTTGATTAATTTTCAGAAAAAATTAAAATTAAGATAAAAAAATACAGTTTAATTAAAGTTGAATTTGTTCTCCAAATAAACCCATAGTTTCCTGTAAACCTGTCTCATCCCACGCAAACCCGTGTTTCACTAGACCGATAAGTTATATAGCTTGCAACAACTAAACCAGAAAGTTGAATTATTTCACACCTAAGATTTAAAAAAAAAAGAAAAAGAAAAAGAAAAAAGAGATAAATAACAAGTAGGAGCACCCCTAATAAATGCCAACTTTATAATCATAGTTTTTTATTTTTTTTTGGGATAATATGATCCATGTTTGAAGACTGTCATCGTCATCTACTATCCACAAGACAACATCTAACAGAGAGAGAGAGAACTGAATTTCACCTTTTTCATATCTACCACAGCATTTCTCACGTTCCATTTTCCCCGTCCTTTGTTGTTTGCCCAGATCTCCTTAAAATCCCCCTTATCAAATTAAAATAACAAAAATAAAAAGAAAGTGTTTTCTTGGATTTCCTTCTATAAACCTTCTTTTGTCTCCTTCTCCCAACAAAGTACACTTCCAAATAGAGAGAGAGAAAGAAGAGAGAAAGAGTGAGCGAGAGATTCAAAACTTGGGGACAAACACAGAAGTTTCTCAAAGTCCCAATACATTATCTCATCCACTCTAAAAAATATATATATAATTTTTCTGTCTCTGTCTGACTTTTATTTTATTTTTTTGTTTTTTTTAGCAACATATGAAACTTCTTCTGGTTCTCTTTCTGCCCATGTGGTGGGCATTAGTAAGCACCATTTTGTTAAATCTCATTGTTGATGCAAGACCAGAGAAGGCCACTCTTTCCAACGTTTCTGGGCATGTTCTTCTTGCTGAGGGAAAGCCCATTTCTCACTTTTCTCCCATGGATGCTCAATCTCCAGGTTTCTCTCTCTCCACACTTCTTCTGAGTTTTTCTGTTGTGGTTTAATTTTTTTTTTAATCTTTTGTTCCAACACTAGACCTAGTAACTGAAATTGAAGCTAGTTTTATTCACCAAGGTTGTTATGCTTCAAATTTGCTTAATTTAGTTGGGGAATTGGTTTGTTTTCCACTTTAATGAGAGTTGTTATGGCCTTTCTGTGTTATAAAAAAAAAAAAAAAAGCAGGAAAAGCTGAGCTTAAAGTAGTGCACCACCAAGATTTGAACAAGAGAATTCTTATTGCTCTAGTTGTTGCTTCCACTGTCCTTGGTGGTCTCTTGCTATTTCTGTCTTGTCTTTGGATTTATAGACAGAAGAAGTTGAGAGACTCCGATGGGAAAAATCGGAAGAAAATGGGTAAACCCTCTCTTCTCTCTACGCCAATTGGTTCATATTTTTCTTATCAAGCTGGTGAATAACTAAGATTATGATCCCTGTTACCTTCATTCTCTTGATGTTAATTAGAAGAGGCAGCAAAAGGGGAACCATCTAGTTCAGTCGTGGTCAGGTTTAACACGTCGAGGATGGGGAGTAGGAGGAGTTCAGTTGCTATTTTCGATTACGAGTTGTTGGAAACTGCAACTAACAAATTCAGCCAAAGTAATGACTTGGGTGAGAGTGGCTCGGGGCACGTCTACAAAGCTCGTTTTGATGAAAAACTACTTGCAACCGTGAAGAAACTCGATGATGTAGCACTTGATGTTGAAAGAAAATTTGACGTAATTCTCTCATCTCGAAACTGATCTGGAATGTGTTTTCTTATGTCTATATTGATCATCATCACTTCTATTGCAGAATGAGCTGAACTGGCTGAGCCAAATTCGGCATCAGAACATTATCAAACTTTTGGGTTATTGCATTCATGGCAAAACGAGGCTGCTTGTTTATGAAATGATGCAGAATGGGTCGCTGGAAACTCAACTACATGGCAAGCTATTGTAACTGATCTCAAATGAAAGCCAAAATATAAATCGAAAACTCGTTTTACAATTATGTTTGATCAATATTGTAGGGCCTACTCAGGGATCAGCTCTAACTTGGCATCTCAGGCTGAAAATTGCTGTTGATGTTGCAAGGTAAGTCAGCAGAACACAAACAATGTTTACTTTAGCCCCGCCTCTTCTCTTTCCTCCTTATTTTTTTTTTCTTTGTACTAACAAGTGAGGAACCATCATCGATGATTATGTTAGGGGATTGGAATATCTACACGAGCACTGTAATCCTCCTCTAGTCCATAGAGATCTACAATTGTCCAACATTCTTCTGGATTTTAATTTTAATGCTAAGGTGAGATCTATTACGCTGACCTCTCGATGCCTAACTTGAAAAGCACTTTCTCCCTATTGATTTATCTCCTTGATCTAGATTTCGAATTTTGGACTTGCTGTGACTTCCGGTACTGAAAACAAGGACAACATTGGGCTCTCAGGAACTTCGGCTTATGTAGCTCCAGAGTACATTTTGGATGGTATGCGGCTAGTTTACGTCTATTGTTCTTTTCTTTTTCACTTTCCGTCTTCTTCTTTAAAGTGTTTATATCGTCTTTGTTGTGAGCCAATTAACCCTCCCTCATTATGCTGGAATGGGACAGTACTTGTAATAAGTATTTATTAACCTCCACTTTTTCTCTGTAGATATCAAAAAGAAAATAATGAATTTACTTTGCTATTGAGAATTTACAGTTTCCCAGTGAAGATCCATTGAAATGTAATTTGGAAATGGAGTTCTAACAAAACAACATAGCTAAAGAAAACAGTGCTCTTGTGTCACATGTCTGATATGAATCAAGTGGATTCGGCTCTCTGAAGTAATGTTGTTTCATTAAATGTTCAGGCAAATTGACAGATAAAAGTGATGTCTACGCTTTTGGAGTTGTTCTTCTCGAGCTCTTGATGGGAAGAAAGCTTGTGGAAAACAAGGCATCAGTGGAAAGCCAGTCTCTTGTGAAATGGGTAAATAAATTTCCTTCAAGTCGCACCAAGTGGTTGCCTCATGGCTCATTTTTTTTTAAGGTATTTTTCATTTAAGCTGTGAGTTTTCTAACTATCCTCGACATTGTAGGCCATGCCTCAGCTCACTGACAGAACACGGCTCCCCATCGTTGTGGATCATGTGATTAGAGATACTATGGACCTAAGACACCTCTACCAGGTTCTTTTTCTGAAAAGAAATAACAATAATAATTATTAAAAAAAAAAATTCAAGACCACTTCCAAGCCAACACTTTCTTGTATTAGTCGCTAATATTGAAGTTCATGTGGTGTGGAACAGGTTGCTGCAGTGGCAGTGCTATGTGTGCAACCGGAACCAAGTTACAGGCCACTGATAACGGATGTATTGCACTCGCTTATTCCCCTTGTGCCTGCAGAGCTCGGGGGGTCACTAAGAGTGACGGAGCCGGTGCCCTCTGCATGTGCTGAGCCTTCCGGTGACTAAGAAAACTCTAACTTTTGTGACTCGTTTCATATGCTGTGTTTATTCCCATACAGGTCAGGCGATATGTACATTAAAAATTGCTGTTAAGAGAGTGTAGTCGTAGGCATTGGACACTGGATAGTTTTCCTTGGAGGAGTTATACTAGGAATTCATTTCTAAACTATCTAAGATTCTCCAAACGAAAAAGAAAATGTGATACATTGTTTGTGTAATTGACTCTGAACGACATCTTGTTTTGAGGGCGTGAACGACGAGAAAAATGCTGTGGTCTTTGGATAGCAAATGTATAATTTCTTTAGAGAATTCAGATGGAGAAATTCTCCCAAAAAAAAAAAAAAAAATCCCAAAATTCAATTTTGGATGCTATACTACGGAAAAACTGAATTAGAATGTTTTCAGAGTAGTTACGAACGACATCTAGTTTATCGCTTTTACAGAAACGAATAAAAGAAACAGAAGACTCTGGTTAGAAGAAACAACTTGACTGAAATGGTATTTATCATACCAAAAGACATAAGCAACAAACAGTCCTATAAAATTACCAACGACATTACCGATGTACCAAAAAACTAATAAAAAGAAACGGAAAAGCAATTTAATGAAAAGCACTTTTAAATTGCGGAGAACAAAACTCGATTCCATGGATATTCTCATCTCTTCCAAGACCGAAAACTTCTACTTAAGATCTTCCACCACAAATCCAAAAGGGATATTTCTCATCCTCTCTCTCCATAATCACTTCAACAATGGCATACTCAAACTGGCTCTGCACCAAGAGCTCAAAGAACATGTTCCTGAAAATAGTTCTTCCTGGCGGTCACGTTGAGCTGCATGACGGACCAATCCTAGCCGCGGAGATCATGCTTCAGAACCCCAAATGCTACGTGGCTCACCCCCACGTGTTTCAGCAGCCATGGGCAACGGTTGAGCCAGAAACCATGCTCATGCTCGGACAGAAATTCTACGTGGTGCCCATAAACACCATTAGAAAACTCCAACATTTCTCGCTGAAGTACTCTCCAGTTCACCATCTCCCTATCACTGGTAGTTCTACGATTCGACAAGAATCTGATCAAGAATCCAGTGTTGATAGCAGTGATCAGAAGGATCATGTGGATCAGAAAGAAGGGATGCTTTGTGATGTCAAGTATTGCTTCTTTCGGGTGCTTAAGGTGAGAGGAAGAAAGAATGATGATGGTTTGATAAAGGAAAGTAGAAGATCGGCAAATGAGACCGAAACCCTTGCAAGGAAAAGAACTTTTATTAATTTTTCTTCAAGAAATGGGATAAAGAGATCTTATAAACGTTTTGCATCTCTTGATCAGAATTGGCAACCAAGTCTTGAGAGCATCTCCGAGGAATGATACCAAAAAGTTTCTTCTAGTTTTAAGCAATCTGATGTGAAAAGTGGGCCAATCAGGGTTGTTTTGAAGTCGTTTTGTGTTAGAAGAATGTATGTGTATTTTAAGAAAGTGCTGTTGGATAGTAATGACAAGTACGTATATAATTAGAGTTGTACAAATCCTTTTCATATTGAGCATATGTTAAACATGCTTCACTTCTAACTGGTCCAATAGATAGAGATAAGACTTCATTATGAAATTATTTACTCTTAAATTAATTGGACAAAGAAAAAACTGTTTGGCCCACACTATTTTTAGGTTGGTGATAACGGCCCCAAACTGCAGTTGGTTGGTTGGTTGGTTATCCATTTACACAAATTCTAAAATTTCAACACTTGTCATCCTGATATATATATATATAGATATATAATACATATATATATATTTAAAATAAAATCTCGTAGCTTCCAGAAACAAGGGGAAAAAAATGGAGAAGAGATACAAAACTCGAGAGAGATTCTCTATTAATCTCAAACAGGTTCCTCCTTTAGATCCGAACAAGGTAAAACATCAACAATTCTTATCCTATCTCTCTCTCTCTCTGTCTCTGGATTTGATTTCTGGATTTTTGAGTGCGCAGATTAAGCCAAGTCCCATAAAGGAAAGAAATCCGGTTGAAGATGTTGAGGGAGATAAAGTATCAGAGTGTGACATAACAGAACCACACAATTTGAAGGTTGAACATGCCTCTGCTTTTGGTGAGAGAGAGTGCAGACAAATTTCCATCACCAGAAGGAAACCGACAACGAAAGACAGGGCCGTTGCCGTTGCGACAGCTTCAGACGATGAAGGTATGTATTCGGTGTGAAATTATCGATAGATTATGCTTATGTATAGCTATGTTTGTTGTTGCTATGCTAACATGTTTGTGAATTTGTGCTAATTTGGAAGAAGAGAATGGTTCAAAATGGTTAGGATATTGGTGAAATGACATCCATGCCCCTCTAAAATTGTGAAGTCACTTTTTTTTTTTTTTTTTTTTCCTTCCTGTTGGAAGAAAAGGTAACGGAAAGCGACGGGGAAGGGCAAAATCGGATTTGCATGAGATATGTGCTGCAAACAAATGGAAGCCACCTTTATTTGAGTGTTGCATGGAGGAAGGACCTTGCCACTTGAAGATGTAAGCTCAACATTCACCACCGCTCTCCTTACAAAAAAAGAAAAAGGAAAAGAAAAACAAAAGAAAAAAGAAAAAAGAAGGGGAAAAGTAGTTTTAAAAAAGGGGCCTTTGCATTGGCTTTGGAGTTTGATAATAATACATAATTTAATAGAAATAATTTTATAAAAAATTTATTTTTATAACCTCATTTTAAAATATGTTAGTTTTTTTTATAATATTATATAAATATTCATTTTCAAATAAACAACCGCTTGTATTATCTATTTTGTCATGTTATCATATTTAACATCATTTTCTCTCATTAGATTCATTATTTTTTTCTTATTTGTTCATTATTTTTGTATCTTAATCTTAATGACTAGTTTTTTATCACAGTAACTGCTTATTAATATGATATAGTTTTTTTTAATAATCATATTTCTTAAGTACGATTTAGGTTTCTTAGAAATAATTTTTTTTAGTATGATTTAGGTTCTTTATGATAATTATTACGTTATTATGATAATTTATTTTTTATATTATTATTGGTATTGTTTTAATACATGGTTTCTAAAGTTTTCTTAAAAATTTTTTATAAAGAGATAGTTTCTAAATTTTAAATGTGATATGAAATTGTTTATTTCTTTAGTGTAATTACTAGATCATTATGATACTTTTTTAGATGTGTTATATTTTTTTCGTTACGATAAATTATAATGTGCTTTCTTTATGATAATTAGTATATCATTATGATATGTTTTTTAGGTTTTAAAATATTTAATATTTCTTTACAATATCATTTTTTAATATGTTGGTTCTTAATTTATCTTAATGACCAATTATTTATTATAATAAATGTTTTTCATATGTCATACAATTAATATATGTTACAATTCTTTTTTCTTTTTAATAAATCAAGTACAATGATCTCTTTTTTTTTTTTTCATTTATAAAAGATTTGCTTAATCTGAAAATTTTGAGAGATTTTTTCTTTCCTTTTTAATTAATTCTTTATTTATTTATTTTCAATTCTTGATGAAAGGGTAATGTGGTCTTTATAAGTATTAATTTAAACATTCATATAAATAAATAAAAAATAGATAGTTTTTAAATCATAATATTCAATTTAAACATTTACGTAAATAATCCAATTTAATAATGGGACATGAAGATGTAAGGCCAACATTCATTACCTACTTTTGAAGTTTAGTCACTCATTTATATTATAATGATGTGAAAGTTAGGATTAAATAAAAAAGAAGAGAGAGGAGAGGAAAAAAAAAAAAACCCTCTCTAGATTAGCTTTAGAATTTCCATGTTTTTGGGCTTGGCTTTGCAAGTTATGACTCTAATATGTTACCATAAGGAGTATGTGGTAAAATTACATTCTTTACAGGTTCACATTCAAGGTAACGGTTGAGATAAGAGAAGCCTCAAGCAGTACCGTCTTGGAATGCTTTAGCGCTCCTCAACCGAGAAAGAAGAGCGCAGTAGACCACGCTGCTGGAGGAGCCTTGTGGTTCTTAAGGCATCTTGGTTATTTTTCAAAAAACAGTTTGTGATTTTTAACTCATTAGTTTGTTCATATGAAAGCATTGTGTAGAAACTAGAAAGACTGTCATAGTGTGCTAAAAAAAAAAAAAAAAAAAAAAAACTTGTCTAACACAATAAAAGAAAGAAAAGAATGATAATGCAGAAGCGAAAAACAGATTGAAAAATGAACGAAATAATAAAGAATGGTCCACATAAAAGTAGCAAAATTATTCCTCAAAATCTCCTTCTCCAACCTCGGATTGTCTTGTCTTGAACAATCACATCAGTCGGATTATTCCCAACCCTTGCAATTTTCCCATATTTGAAAAAGCCATACAAGAAAATAGAAAAAAGAGTCAGTCGTTTCTCTACTACATCTTCGAACCAGCTCAGAGAGTGTAGTGCTGCTGAATGGTGTTGATGTCAAGTCCCTTGAGCTTCACGACTGATTCAACGTGCCCTTTGAGTGTGTGAAGCTCCCTTAACCTGGAAAAAAGCAACAGTGATAAACTATAAGACCGAGTGATATCTCTAATTTAAGTAATTAAGGCCTTGTTTCGTATCACTTATATAGTTAGGGCACCACTGATCATGACCTTGCAACTTCAGCGCGCTTTTTAGCTTGTTCAGCGAGTTCGGACAGTTCTCTGTAACCGCTGTTCTTATCGTTCAAGATATCTGACGCTTCAGGAGCCTGCAGCCCGTGCAAGGTACGGTGAGCCATTGCCCATTGTGCTTCCCTTTCTTCCCTACCATAGTCCTTCTTTGTTGTGAAAGCAGTCTAAAAAGTCACAAAATTCAGGAAGTATTCAGAACAAGGACCAAAAATGAAACCGCATATCTTTGCCGGGGATGCAAGTATCATTATTACATCACTCGCTTACCTTGTTCTGAAGTAAATTATCCCAGGCTTTGCCACTCAATGTGTACCGGATTGCAAACTTGAGAATGTCCAAAGGTATGTAGAAGATGATGCTGTAAGCCCAGACGATTCCTGCCCATCCCCAGCCAATTCCGCGGATTCTAGCGAATTCCCAGTTTGCATACACGGCAATAAGCGTAGCCAACTTCACATAAAAAGTCCAGAAAAAGTAGCAAGGCCTTGCTCAACATGGTTTATTTTTGTGGCAGAGAACAGAAAAACATAAAAATTAGTTGTCAAGTTAGTGTCTAAACGTTGTTGTGACTCACCAGTTGTGCTATGAGGAAGGCAGCCACTAGAAGGAGACCAGGGCGTTCAACATACGACCAGCTTCGAGACCGTGTGACGAAGATAAGAGCCTGACTGACAATGCTCACTTGAAGGTAAATAGCAGCAGTGAGCTCAGTTTCGCTGTTCCTGATTGATTTTACCCCAAACCTTTCCTGCAATTTTATGTGAATGAAAGTTGAATTTGTGAAGTCCATTCTGAAATTTAAAGCGATTTTTTTCTTGTAGTTTTGTGTTCAATTTTGGTCTTACCGTGAAGAAGTCCGAACTCTGAATTAGCCAGAAGAAAACAACAGTCATAACGGCCAAGTAGGTGCCGAGAACGGAGCCAGTGGCGAATATCTCTTTGAGCTTCCATGAATCAGGAAGAGGAGATGGCTTCACTCTGTCTTTAGATATAGTCATGATCGTCCCGTCGTTAAGAATGGCGATAATCAGGACCATAAAGGGTGAGAAATCAAACTTCCAGATGAGAGCAAGGAGCAAAAATCCAAGAACGATACGGATGGTTATTGAAACGGCATAGATGGTGTAGTTCTTCATCCTCTGGAAGATGGCTCGGCTTGTCAACACAGCACTCACAATCACACTCAACCCCGGCTCAGTCAGGACTATGTCCGAAGCACTCCTGGCTGCATCAGTCGCGTCCGCCACAGCAATTCCAATGTCTGCTTTCTTCAAAGCCGGTGCGTCGTTGACACCATCTCCAGTCATCCCACATATGTGATTCCTGTCTTGTAGCCTCTTCACAATCTCATATTTGTGCTCTGCCATGTACTCATTAGTTAGTCCAATTTATCAAACACTTTTGAACTTGTACCAAATTGCACTATATTCTATACTGACAAAAGAAAAAGAAACAATTTCAGAACAATTTCCAGGCAATTTTACCAGGGAAGACACCAGCAAATCCATCAGCCTTCTCGATGAGCTCATCAACAGGCACGCCTGCAGTGGATTCATCTTTGTTTTGACTAAGGAGGGAAGAAGAAGGATACATGTTGGTTCCCATGCCGAGCCTGCGACCCGTCTCCTTTCCGATGGCTAGCTGATCACCGGTGATCATCTTGACATTGACACCAAGATTAAGGGCCCGTTTGATGGTCTCTCCACTGTCGTGCCTTGGAGGATCAAAAAGAGGCAAGAGACCAACAAACTGCCACGGTCCTCCTGCACTCTCCTTGGTCTTTTCCGGCACAGTCTAATTATAATATTAAAAAAAAAAGGCAAACAAATTTCACCAACAATCAGCTTAAATTGAATCATTAGTACTAAAAACAACTGGAGAAGAAAACAAACTTACTTGTCTAGCAATGGCAAGAGAGCGAAGACCGCGTTCAGCGAACTTGCCAATGATGGCATGAGCTTTCTTGCTTGTGTCACCCCGGAGTTTGCAGAGTTCGATAATCTGAAAAACCACAAGGAATCAAACGACAATAATGAATTGAATAAAATGTGACAACTATTTATATATATGTATGGATGATTTAATGTACCTGCTCTGGTGCACCTTTGCTGACCCGGTGCCAATTGCCTTTAGAGTCGATGTAGGTTATGGCGGTACGCTTGTCGACTGGGTTAAAGGGCAAGAAGTGAACCTCGGTGATATTATCTCTGGCCTGTTAAACAAAGTACCAATCCATATCAAATGTTTGACATTCTATAATAGAACCTTAATTTAAGATTGTTGTTTTTAAAGCTAACTGTAAAAGTACATTTAAATTTGTACAAACAAACAGACTAGTCGCATCTTATTATGTGCAAAGAAACTGACACTAAATTGACCAGCTTATACATACCTCCTTGGGGTCACCCAACATTCCAACAATACAAGTATCAATAGCATCCTGATTCTCAACTCTAGAAGCCCTCGCCGCGAGCAAAAGCAGCTCATCCTTGTCGACGTCCTTCGCAAACAGCTGTGAAAAATCAAAAGGAAAAATACTACTTCAGTAACTCTTAAATATGTGGATTTGCCGACTTAATGACTCATGTTTAGTGTCTAACCTCGGACATGTCCTTGTCTACAGTGAGCTTGTTGAGAGTGAGAGTTCCGGTCTTGTCACTGCAGAGGACATCCATTCCGGCCATCTCCTCAATGGCTGTCATCCTCTTGGTGATGGCACCTTGCTGTGAAAGCCGGTGGGAGCCGATGGCCATTGTCACAGATAAGACCGTTGGCATAGCGATTGGAATTCCTCCGATGAGAAGCACCAAGAGATTGTTGATCCCATCCCTGTACTTCCTCTTCTGAATTGGGTACATCACCACTAACTCTACTATCATTCCCAACGCTATTGAGCATATGCAGAAGTTTCCAATTGCGGTCAAAACCTGACAAGTTAAACACATGGAAGTTAGTACATTTTGATCTCGTCACAAAAGTACTTCAAAATGATAGCTTTTTCTTTCGCATATCAGACGCAAATTCGATATCTGAGATTGCGAAATTGACAAGGATGAAAGTGATATGTACCTTTTGGAAGTGGCCAACTTGGTTTGTGTTGTCAACAAGGTGAGCAGCCTTACCAAAGAAGGTATGCACCCCAGTGGCGATCACAATTGCCTCAATCTCACCTTGCTTGACGGTGGAGCCAGAGAAGACTTCATCGCCGGGGCTCCTTGTCACTGGCAAAGACTCGCCAGTGAGGGCGGACTGGTCGATCTTGAGGGCGTCTCCTCCCAATAAGCGAGCATCTGCTGGGATGATATCTCCCAACTTGATACTGATTATATCTCCTGGCACCAAGATTGCAGCCTCTTGCTCAGTCCACTTTCCATCTCTCAGAACCTACAAAAACAAAGTTCACTTCACTTTATCAGTTCCCCTCAACAAAACAAACTTTTCATCTCCCACATATTTATTTATATGTCTGTGTATGTGAGTATTTATAGATATACACACATATGTATATATATATATATTTACATATGATCACCTTGGTTTTTGGTGCAAGACCGGCCATGAGGGCTGCAGCAGCATTGCCTGCGTTGTTTTCTTCTATGAAACTTATGGTGGAGTTGATCAAAAGCAATGCCACAATACCAACGAAGTCTTGCCAGTCCGGTGGTTGTCCCTGCAATATTTTGTTCATTGAAATAATAATAGTAGTACTAATAAAACCACAGGTTTAATCTCACATCCCGTACTATGTGAAATGACACTTGTAACTTTTTTTTAATAGATTAATATAACAATTAGTTAATTCCAATTTTATTTTTATCTATGATACATGTCATTTGTAGATCCAAATAATATCATGTTACACATAAATTTATATATGAATAAATTAATGGTTACATATATCAAAATAAAAAGTTATATCTGTCGGATCTGTACGACTGTTGGACATGAGACTTATTATATATATATATGTATATAATATACGTGGGTGGGTGTAAGTATGTATATGTTTACCCCTCCATTTGCCAAAACAATTGCCATGATCGCAGCAGCCTCCATGACCCATGAGAGAGGGTTCCACATGAAACCCAAGAATTTCAGAAACTTGTTTTCCTGTTACGAAACGACACTATTTAGTATGCATGTATATTGTTAGAACACAAAATGTATCTGTTTCTGTTATATATATGTATGTATATGCACACAAATATATATACATATAATGTTATTAGTACCTCCTTCTCTTCAAGCTTGTTTTGGCCAAAGACTTCGAGTCTCTGCTGCCCTTCCTCAGTTGATAAACCCTCCTTCGTGCATTGCAGTTGCTCAAACACTTCATGAATCGGTATATGCTCCTGTGAACGTGTATATATATGTGTGTGTGTGTTAAATCATGATTAATAATTAAATTTCTAGAATAGTTTTCTTTTTAACATAGTTTGTCTCTTTCAATGCATAATTAAAAAAAAAAAAAAAAAAGGCTCTTCCAATCAAAATTTTATGTTCTTAGGGTTTATTCGACTCATATAAATGAATTGCACTTAAAAAGTGATTTCATTACGGAAAAGCAATAAGATAAATAACAAAGGAAAACAATAACATAAATACCAATGATATATAGTATAATTATACAAATAATAATTGTATATAGAAATGAAGGTTTTGATTGGTTAAAAATATTTAAGGATTGAACTTTCTGAAGGACCTAACAATATTTTGAAGAACAATTAAAAATAAAAATAAATCTAAGAACATAACGTCTTATTTCCAAGTTTTTTTTTATTAAAAAAAAAAAAAAAAAGGAAAGCAAATTCAACAACAAAAAAGGGCAGAAATGAGCACAAATAGATAAATAAATAAATAAAGCACCAAGAACGTTGGTGTAAGTCGGAATTATAAAGCTAAGACGTCGAATTTTTAATGACTGCAAATATAGTCGCAGAAACAGCAACTAAAACAAAAAACAAACAAACAAAACGTAACATTGATTATAATATACACGAAACAATATTAAACATACGATTATATAAAATGTATCTATATATAATTCATACGAACAAGTACGAGGTTATAAATATGTGAAAGGAAAAAAGGAAAACGCCATTAAAATAAGAAGAAAAACATACGAGATCAACATTCTCATTCTTGATTTCGTCAAGAGATATGCCGGCCTTTTTCTCGTCAGCCATGTTTGTGTTTTCAATTCTTTTGAGAAAGAAATGAAATGAGAACAACAATTAGTTTTGAATGACGTTATTATAGCTTAGAATGAGGAACAGTATTGACTAAGTAGTAAATATCTATTCCTCAGCGAAAAGTAGTAAATATCTACCTCTTTTTTAACATTTTTTTTTTCCTTTGAATTGTTACTCTTAATTCCGGGTAAACGTGATTTTTTTTAGGAGAATATATACTTGAGTAAATAGTTGACTGACCTTTTCTTTTTTCTTTTTCTTTTTTTTTTTTTTGAACTGAAGTTTTCCTCCATTTGTTGAAGTAAAAAAAAAGTTTGTTGGGTTTTAATTTATTTCTTTTTTTCATCGTTAAGAATTTAATCGTATTAAAATATTTTGTTAAAGGAGATTTTCCTTTTTAATTCGGTATAATCAAAATAACTATTTATTACCAAAACTTGATAATTTATTTCATTTTCTTGTGCTAAACATTTTTTTTTTTTTAAAGAAAATGAGAGCAGAAAATTAAATGATTAGAAGAAATCCAAGTCACATCCCTAGAATATTTCCCCATCCCTTCACGTGAGATTATTTTTGTTCTTGCCTTTTCACCTTTTAAAGATTAAAATCCTTTTATTTTTTATTTTTTTTTGGAGAGAAAAGATTGTTATCCTTGCACATTATAAACTGATACACTGATTATGGGCCTCCGATTATTTGGGCCGCAAATCTATTTAAGCAACAAAGCCCGTAACTTTGTTGAAATTTGATAGAGAATCATATTTATCTCCTTATAATTTTATCCACTCTAATAATAAAGCAGATAATTTTAGTATTATAAAATGATTAAATTTTTAATTTTAATATTATGATGGGCATAAGTATAAAGAGACATCAAATTTATGGATTTTTTTTTTTTTTTTTTTTTGAAGTTGGAGGTGTGTATTTAGTGAGGAAGAAGTTACTTAAGTAATTAAGTAAATCGTAAGTTTTAAAAATATTTGAAATGAACAATATGAAACAATAAAATTTAATAAAAATATTATCTATTTGCCTTTTATAAATATGGTATTTATCTAATAATATGCTTTTTATCTAGTAAAATTTATATTTGTCTACTTTAAATATTTAAGATCATGCTATTTAATTGCTTCAGTCATTTTCGTAAAAACTATTAATTACAATTTTTTAATGGAGAAAATTATCTAAATAATCACCTTTTTTTCATCTATTGATCAACATGATACACATTTCCCTTTATTGACCAACATAACACAAATTGTAGTTAATTTTAGTTTGATTTTGTGTTATAGTAGTTTAGTGTTAATTTTTTATATCATGTTGGTTCAATTGTCTTTAAATTTTTGTCATTCATGTACTTTTCTCTTTTTAATGACTTGATTATATTATTATAAGATGTTAAATATAAACCCTCGTCTTAAGTTAAAAATGATGATAATAAAAACAATAAATGAAACATATTAATGCAATGGGCGACTTTGCCAAAGAGACAAAACCACCCTACTTTAATTGGATGAGCAACACTATGCACTGATAATACAAATAATCGTATTAAATTGTATCAATGAATAGCATTCGATTTATAAACAGTAGTGAAAAACAAATATAATATATATTTTTTTGCTAAAAGAGAAAAACAAATATAATAATAACTATAGATCTGGTCTCAGAAATATAGTTCAAATTTTCCTACTCCTGCGTTTAGGGAAAAAAAAAAAAAAAAAAAGAAATTTCCATCACCGTTGTGAAGAGATGAAGTAAGTGACCTTCCACATTATGCAAATCTATGTGATGTTAAGAACATAAGAGACCCAAAAAAAAAAAAAAAAAAGACAATATCTCTTGCCTATATATATATATATGTATATATGTATATAAAAGAGTCAAATCATACCTTACTTGCTATGTGACAATCACGTAGTTAACACGTCATCACCACGTGAATTTTCTTTTTTCTTTGTTTTTTTTTTTAATTTATTTTGTTTGTCTATTTCACACGTGCCATACAACTAGCAATCTATAAAAAGAAGAAACAATTATCTATCAATGAATTTTAAGACAAGGAAACTACAAGATTTCCACTTTTAAACCGTAAGACATATATATTAAAAAAAAGTATAAGCTTTACATGCTTTTTATTTGGTTTGCTGTAATTTTAACTTAATTTAACTTTAAAACTAGTACACTATCGACAGGGAGCATCTATAATGGAAAGGCCCAATAATAGCAAATCAAAATTCTCAACTTCCATTTACGAAATGGGAATAAAGGAATAAAGACGGGGATCCATTTTCACTGGGAGACACTGGAAAAGAGCAATATTTGGACCGAATTATCCGTTTTTGTTATAAATCTCCAAAGCATATACTTAATTATCCCGCATATGCATGAAGAGAAATTGGCCTTATACCATTTATATATATATATATATATATATATATATAGACACACAAAGAAGCAATGGTTCCGGAGCATATTGTGCACAAGCATATATAAGATTACAATTGTATAGTAACAAATGTCTGAAATGATTTGTTACATGACATATTGGATTAAAATATTGATTTCTTTTTGGTGCTATATGCATGTCTAATCCAACTTCTACATACTTTTTTTTTCCCCTCTCTTTTATTGTTAATTTAGGCATGCTAAGATCTTTCCAAAACTTATTTTTAATTTGTGATATGTTCCTCATTTGCTAAATATATGCCCGCGACCACTTAAAATGGTCAACTACCCGTGGCATCATTGAGTCATAGCACCCTCATTTTTAGGAAACTCCTAACAAATATCCATAAAAAGAGTCTCATATTTGTTGTTGATATACTTTTTCTTTTAATTTGGAAGTTGCTGATTTAAACTTTATATCTTATAATAAAGTCATGTGTAAAATTATCATTAAACCATACCTATAATGACAATTTTATTTCTTTTGTATACTAAATAAATTTGGTGATTTAGAATGAGGAAGCGTATAACATCCACTGAAAACTCTCTTTTTAATCATGTATTTTTATTTCTCTTTTTCATCTTTCCTCTTTTAAGAAGCAGTTAAGTTGTTTTTTTTTTCTTTAATAATGAGTAAACGTGTTCTTTTCTTTTTTTTTTTTTAATATGAAAATATATAATAGAATAAATTACTCTTAATTTATTGACGTTTTTCTCTTTAGAGCTTGTTGAATTTTAATTTGTTTATTGCGCGCTTTATTTTTTTCCCAAGAAAAGAAACACCAGTTTGATGTTTGTCAAGGAATCAAAGATTAAATCTATTAACACTCCCACTCTACTTGAAATCAGATCGGATAGTTCCTCAATTACAAATTTTGTATTTCTGTAATATATAAAACATAGATATAAAAAATTACAATACGTAACTTTATATGTTTCACCATTTGAATGACACATTGTTTTTATATTTGTTATTATTTAGATTTTGTGTTTGAAATATAAGGAATAGTACTATATATATGTTCGAAGATTTTTTTTTTTTGGGGCAAAATTTCATATGATAAATTTCTTATTGGTCAAAAAATTACTAGTGGTGAATGTAAATACTTTCAAAATGATAAAACATTATCTATATCATTGTTCAGGAGAGCACATCTGTCCATCAAAATGATTATCCACGTGCAAGGCAGTATGGAGAAGGATGAGGAGAAGAACTATATACTCTTGTAAGTTATAACACATTAATTCTTTGTGACTCTTACTTCGAATAAGATTGAGTATGCCATAGTGATTAGTGCGTGTGTGTGTGTGTGTGTATATATATTGTTATTTAAATATTACACTCTCAAAAGAAAGAGATGGTAGACCATACTGTTCTACATTGACATACTTATCGTACATACGTGACATACATACATATTATATATATATATATATATGTATGTATGTATGTATGTATATAAGTAGTACCTAAATTCCATGTGCACGAGAACATGCTTATACATGGAGGCACTCCATTTGGTGATAACATGGTTGTTCATGTGCAAGGGTATGGGAAAGTAACAAATTAATAATGTTTTTATTTTTATTTCTTTAGGGGAACAAAATATTGCAGACAATAATTTGTTCGCATTTATATTGTTTTGGATTGGTTCTAGCTAAGTCTATCTTCCTAGAATAATTTCACTTTGCATTATAATTACATAAATGTTAGTTTTGTTAATAATAATAATAATAATAATAATCATAATTCTAATACTAATAATATATAATAACTCGTGTGTCACTGTTTATTACTGTATGATACAAAAATGAACACTCTTTTATCTTCGCTTCTCATGATGCACTCAAGTTTGATACTCATAGTTTTTATTAGGGGAGGAAGAAGTAAATAACAGTTTTTATAAAATAATTGAAGTAAATAACTAGTTCTTAAATTACTTGGAGTAAATAATAAATTTAATAGATAAATGATTTATTTACGTCATACATCTTGTACATATTACTTATGTAGTAAATCTTGTATTTACCTAGTTAATTTATTAAAACTTTCAAATGTTTTAAAACAAGGTAATTTATTTCACTTATTTTCGTGAAAAATAAAATACTGTCTACTACAAATTTTCTTTAAGAGTACTAGAGGCCATGCCCAATCAATGAACTACGTGCAACTCTGAAATTCATAGTGATATGAGTAAAATTAGATTTAACTTAATTTCAAGTAGAATTTAGTGAAGTCCTTTGTTATTTTGATGGTGGACTCCAAAATTTTTTTAATAGACGATGGAGATAAAAGAACGGGGAATAACATCAATGACTTTTTTTTTTTTTTTTTTTAAATAAATAGAGACAAGTGTAACTGTTCTTACCCATCATTTATACTCGAAAAAAATTTCATAAAAGTGGAATGTTGGGTTATCACCATTCACCAACCTAAACTCTCCAGAAAGAAAAGCCTTTAATTGAAGTGTATATATAAGTACATATATGACTCGTTACTCCACTCCCAAGTGTCTAAAACCAATGATATACGAATCCAAACTGGAATATATATATATATATATATATATGTGTATATATAATATATAATATATACATATATGATTTGGGTAATTTGAGGGGGTGGGGGGGGAAAAATCCCTACTTCTAAATAAAAGGTTTTACAAGGCTATAATGCCTTATGATTTCTTCGCCTCCCTGATTTTGGGCATGAGATTCCATGCACCATCATTAAATTTGACTGCTTTATTTAGATCAGCATGTTCAATCTGATTGAACATTAATTGACTGAATAATTCTTGTTATACTACCCAAACTCATTATTAATCCTTCTATAATCAGACAAAGACTCATCAATGATTAAACCTAAAATACGTATATATTGGGTGATAATATAATTCAATCAACTTTTTGGAATTCAAACACAGCAGAATGTGTCAACAATTTAATATTTTGGTTCACTTGACAAATGGTTGTGGGGAACAAAATCAATCCGCTAACGTACATGAATAATCATGAGGGCATGAGATTAGAACAGGAGAGAATAATATTCATATATATATATATATATATATATATCCGATCCCACCACCAACCACCCTTGTTTTCCCCTCATTCCAATTATATATTGACGTGAATATAACTAGAGAATTAACTTGGTTAAAACTTAAAACGAGTAACAAAAACAACAGCTATATATAGCAACTAGCTACATTAACAGAGCCCCTTAAAGTCATAGTTGTCCTTACTGTTTTTTTTTTTTTTTTAAATAAGTTTTAAATTTTTATTATCTCTTTTTTTGTCTTATTGGGATTAAGTTTTTTTACATGGTATAACATTACACCTTTTCATTTTCGTTTTTATAATTTCAAAAAACAATTAATATGCACCCTTATTAAAAAAAGTTAAAGACTTGCTCTGCTGTTGACTAACTATTTTTTCTTTTAAGGAAAGGAAAATTAACAAGTCACCATGCTTAGACTCACAAGCCATATTGAAAAAACAGAGCTTTTAATAATGCATGTTTATTTTTTTTTCTTTCTTTTTTCTTTTCTTTTTTTTTTTAGCCAAAATTAAGTTTGGAATGAGAAGATCAGTGTTAGCAAACTCCCTACGTGTTACCAAAGGGGCTCTCTAAAATGTCAACATGAATGTTTGCTGAACGTCTTATGGACGAACCCTACTCCTTGACGTGTAGCGCGTCAATCTAGCCCCATCAAATGTGTTAATAATAAGTATATATGAAGGCTTGATCCCAAATACTCTTCATGGAGTACTAGGCTGATTGGAAACAAGCCTTCCTATCAATAAGACCCCAAAGAGAGTCACCAAACACTCGAACATTCGACTATTGACCCATTATGATAAACTATTACCGCTATGCCACCGCACTCGGTGGTGCATGATTCTAAATATTTGATCTGATTAAAATCATAATAATAATAATAATAATAATAATAAAAAGATGGTAAAGTGCTTGTTTAAATGTAAATAACAGCAATTGATTTACTAATTAATGAGGTTGCCTGATCTTGGTCGATGTAAGCAAATCATTTAAGCAGACTATATGATATGATAAATGTGGAACAAAGACGACATGTAGGGACCATGTTGTTGGAAGCTGCACGACCTTGTTTATAAGCATGAGGAAAAATCCCCCCAACTATAGTTACACTCCAAAAAAGGTGACAGACAAAGTGTATTTTTCCATCATATTTGACTGCTAATTTGTCCAAAAGCAGTTTTCATTTAATTTATTTACTCACCCAAAAGAATACAAAAATAAAAAGTTATATATATATATATATATATATATATATAAACTTCAGAGTTCAGAGAATGAAGCTGAAATCATGTTCATGTTTGACAAGCGGAATAATGGCAATTGTCCAGCATTGATGGGATGATAATACTCATTTGGTTTTTTGGGGGATGAATCGACTCCCAAAGCATGCCTATTTTCATGCCAGATTTGTCTTGTTTCTTTTCAACTCTACAGAATCCAAATTCCAGATCTTTAGTACTTTGCAAAATGTAAAGTATATATGCATGAACCAATTTTAAATCCTTTTTTTTTCCCTCTCTCTCAAATAGTGGATGGTTATATTTCATAGGAACCATAAAAAAAATAAGGAACAAAAAAAAGAATTGTAAATTTTAACGAAACTTTATGTAAATCTAATGATCTTATAAATTAAAACTGTACATTATCAATAAGGTAAATTTTTATACATTACCAAAGAATTCTCTTTCTTTAATTATTTTTTTCAATACAGTTTTTATTTAATGTACTTTAACCCAATCAAGTATCCAATTATCGAATGAAAATAATTAAATAAACAAACAATTAGTATCTAAACATGAAACTATAATGCTTACCAAATAGTCACATACTAATTTTGGTTGTACATGATTCTTCAATTATATCAGACTTGGGTTAGATTTTATTTCTTGAAAAAGACAGGAATCTAGATTTGGTTTGATTTGGGAACAAGTTAATGGAAAAAAGCATATATATGTATATTTTCTTCAACCTGTCGGCTCAAATCCTAGAGATGTGCGCATGGGATATAGTCTTATAGAGGTCTATATAATATGTTCAGTTTGTGTGTGTATACATACATACACACATACATACATACATACATACATACATATATATATATATATATATTTGTCACTTCTTATTCTATTCCAAAAGTGGTGTTTCTAAAGAATCAACAGATCCAAGCTGGAAAGATTGCAAAGTTAGTCATGTCCGTTATCACCTGGGAGAAAAGCAAGTGTGAAAACAATGAGAATGTTTATGGTGAAAGGAAAATGCATCAGCATCCAAAACTCTTATTTTTATACACACACACACATATAAATATTTGGGGCAAATTTGTTCATATAAATTTGGTACCGTCTGAATGCATATTCTTCTGTCACACAACTACATTGACTTATGAAATTGAAGACAAATCCCGTACATATCCTAATTTCAATTCACACATCTACTAACCAAATTATTGTGAGCTTACCACCGAATATGGTGGCCTAACGGTAAAAAATTATCGTGATAAGAATCTCCGATCAAAGATTCTTAGATAACTCATTTTGCCCCTATGTAGCTAGCGGCCAAAAAGTTGACCGTCCAAAACCCATAAGAACAAGAAAAGGAGTTTGGAACATAAGAAACACCTTTTTTGGTGATAATATTGGTTATGTGTAGGACTAAGTTTGGTATCAATCTGCACTGGTGTCATTCACGTTTGATGCTTATCCCTAACTGGTGGAATTAGGATTGTTACTCTTACATTATATATTCGATAATATTATTTCTACTCTATCTTTTATTTTGCTCTTTTGTCTTCTCCTTTTGTCCTTTTTTTTTTTTTTTTTTTAATGTCTTCTTCACTTTTCTTGTCTTTTCCTTCGTCCTATTCAGATGAATGAATATTTAATCTACAGTCTCTCACTTGGGTTTTCACATAGTATGATTGCCAACAACATAGAGTGAAACAAAAGACTGACCTTTCAGCCAAGTTCTAACGTTTTGGGCAGCAGAACTTTGGCCTTTTTGCGGCTGGTCAGAATTTTTTTTTTTTTTTAAATAAAGTTGAAGTTCTATTCATCTTCTGATGTAATATATATATATATATATTATATGTATGTATGTCCCACATATATTTATGTACTGTATTGACCATCGTGAAATGAGCATATTGATGATATAAGCTGCATAGACTCCTCACATGTTTTCATACTAAAATGAAATATCATGTAAAACTCATCTACCTTTATTCCAAAGCTAAATAAGCTAGCTACTACCCAAAACAAAAAAACAAAAAAAACAAAAAAAAAAAAGTTGCATTTTGCACATACAAGAGGAGTACCAATAAGCCAATCAATAGGTTGGTATTAATATGATCATCACAAGACATTTTGTGATGTTTGGTTTAATCACACACACACATGACACAACCAACGGCTGTGATTGGACCAAACTGACGTGGTGATGATCAGAATCAGCTTTTATTATATCTGGTCATGGCACGCCAGGGCAGAGCTCAATGTAGCCATAATCAAGCAACTCCTCAATCATTTGCTCTACAATATGATCATCCTCAAGTGGCTTGTTCGACTGTTGATTATTTGTACTAATCTCTCCTTGACCATTGTTGCCAACCCAATTCCCCTCCGGCCACGGCCACTCGATACCGCCGCCACCGCCGCCTCTCATCTCGGGCCACTCGAAGCCAATCACGCCTCTGTTCCCGGCAATGCCGGCGCTGGAAGCGGACACCGACGTGGCACCATGGTATTGTGCCACGTGGGGCTCCTTTAAAACGGATTGTTTTGCCATTTGAAGAGAAGCAACGTTGCATTTCTGAAGCTTGGCTTTTAGAGTGTCCGAGAGAAGCTTATTGGATGAGCTTGAGTGAGGCTCATTGGGATTGTAGGGAAAGTTGGTCCGTGCTTTTGGCCCGCACATGATCCTCGCCGCTTGGTCATATGCTCTTGCCGCGTCCTCTGCCGTTTCGAATGTGCCCAGCCAAATTCTCGTCTTCCTGGTGTTAGGGAAAAAAAAAAAAAAAAAAAAAAAAAAAAGGAGCACACTAAAGTAAGAAAAAAAAAAACGTTTCGCAGAACGCAAGGTAAATGGCGAAGAAACGTTTCGGTGGAGAGTGAATTACAGTAGAGGGTGGCGAATTTCGGAGACCCAAGAGCCCCAATGTCTCTGTCGCACGCCTCGGTACCGCTGCTGAGACCTAGCCATGGCGGTGGGAAGGCGAAACGTTTCGGGAGGTTGGGATATGCCCAAAGGTGTTTGTTAAAATGTCTGATTGAGTTTTTGTGTCAATTAGCAGAGGAGAGGAATGGTGACTGTAGTAGTGTGGGAGGGGAGGGAAGCTGGGCAATTGTGGGGGGATTTATATAAGCGCTTCTTGCGGGCCATTAGAATAAAGTATATTTACTATTTAATTAAAAACGGGAGCCCCCACAAAAGGGCTCTCCTCTTTAATCTTTCTAAGTCCTTAATTCTCTCTTTTTCCACTCTCTCTTTCTTTCTTCTTCTTTTTGTAGTTTTCTTAAAATCTTTAACCGCACAGTTGGCAAAGAAACAAAAAGAAAAAGGAAAAGGAAAAAACAAAAAACAAAAAACAAAACAAAACAAAAGCAAGAAATAAATAAAAAAAAGCTCCGTGTGTAAGTTTTAATGGTTTCTTTAACCGTGTGTAAGTTTTCTTAGGGATCTTAAAAATAAATTAACCAAAAAAAAAAACACGGTTTCTACTGTACATATATGTGTGTATACATATATTTTGGTCACTTTTTCCACTTATTGTTAACAACTATATGGATCCAATCATATTGGTTTTAAAGAGATAAGCATAACAAGTGTATTATTATAACCTCTTTTTTTTTTTTTTTTCTTTTTTTATCAAGTTTACGAATTAACAAAGAGTTAATAATGAACCAGCTAGCGCCAGTGGCAAAGTTACTCAAAGTCTTTTAAAAACAAGAAAGGGTTATCTCAGAGTGTGTATTATATACATATATCTTTGTTAGGAGTCCATATTTTATTTCTTTCTCCGGATAGGATTTTTGATCGCCAAAGACCGACTGAATGAGGTGAAAATGAAGCGATTAAAGAAAAGAAAAGCAAGTGGGTTGTTTTTTTTTTTTCCTTTTTTTTCCTGGTTGTTCTAGGGCATGCGTGTGTAAAGGCGGTATATGAGTTTATTTATTTATTTATTTATTTATTGTAATAGTTAAGTTGGACACATGTACGTGGCTCACATCACACAGTTTCTAAACATAGGAAACCTACCCATATGCCCTAATGCATTGTCAAGCCACAAATCCATGTTTTCATGTCATTTTCATGCCCATGTTCTCTCTCTCTCCTCTCTCTATATATATGTGTCCGTATCTATATATATATGTTGTAGGCTAGCGGGGGTTGCTATTTTTGACCACATATTCTTACATTGCTGCGTCAGGGCAAAAAAAAAAAAAAAACAAAAAACAAAACAAAACACTAAGGGGTCTGCAAAAGATGAAAAATGTTGGAGAATTGTGACATGATAAATATGAGAGCTAATTAATGCAAAACCCAAAAATATGTTTCTTCCCAATCACTCAAAAAAGGGGGAAATAGAAGTGCATTAAATTTCCCACATGACAATGCTATTTTGGTATTTGCAAGTAGCCCTGAATTTGTCCAAGCCCCAAAGAGTCCTACGTACCCCTATCTTGTCATAAAAAATGCTTTTATTATTTGTTCGTGAGTTTTTGAGCTTATCATCAGAATGAGATCATGAGGCCATTACGTTACAGCACGTCCTATATGGGAACTCGACCCCCCCTCCTCACCCGTGGGATTTTTTTATTTTTTATTTTATTTTTTTTAAGTTTTGGAGCATTTGACAAGTTATATTCCTGCCCTTTACATTGCTAATTTAGAATATTGCTTGTGTATGTTAATATCACCCCATAGGTTTCTATCTTTAGCTAATGGTTGGTTTGGATCACAGTTTGTGTATGATATTTAATTCGAATACGATTTATGTATTTTAATATGCGTTTAAATGTTATATTTTTATATTAATTTGAGTGCATGTATTCGAATGAAATGTGCATTTGGATGTCAATATTGAAATGTATTTGGATACATGTTTCTAAAATATATATATTGGAATATAGATATTCACATAGTGAATAATGTTTATAGGGTTTGTTTTAAAAGTTGTGTATTCAAATACGATACACTAACAACTAAATGAATGTTGTATTGTATTGAAAAAATATTCAAATTGAATAGGCATCCAAATACTCCATTAGATTTTGTTGCTTAATTGATATTTGGATTTGAATACTATCCTATCGATGTCTTGATTAATGCTACTCAAATTACTAATTTTTGTTGGGGGAAAAAATTGTTAAATAATGCTTTATCACCAATAACTAGCACTGTCGGTGGTTAGGTAACTAAGTATCAACTGGATATTCTAGTGTAAGCCGGCTAAGTTCTTTTTACAAGTACCAATATTTATTAACATTGTTGCATACGATTTCTTTGCATATTTCGTTTAGTGTGTGCGTGCATATACATGTATATATATATATATATATCACATATACATACATATATATGTGAATTGATATATATTAATCTAATGACTTTCTCTCATGATATTTTTCCTAATTGTTTATTTGGAGCCAAGGGGCATGGGCTTATCAATCCTTGTCAAACGATATTAAGAAATGGAATAAAAAGATCAATTTTATATATATATTTTTATATCTTAGATTCGTCCTTCGCTCTAAAAGCATTTAAGTATTGGTTAGCCATGGTCATGGAACGAATTGCCTCGTTTATAGTTCAAACACTCTAATGGAGTATTCTTGCAAACAAAAAATTTAAAAATTGAAATTAAAATTAAAATTAAAACCCATGGTAAATTTCTAGGAACATTCATAGGGACAAATTAATGAAGTACATCTAAGCAAAATGGCTCAATAGGATTCATGCTCTCATGAATTTCCGTTTTAATACATGAAATGCAATTTAGAGAAACAAATTAATTGCGCCAAGTTTAACGAGCGTCAGCTGCCATAACCTATTAAGTGACAGCACGAGTCTCCACTAAAATTTGAAAAATTTTAGATTTTTACTCCTCTAAAGTACACTTATAAACTTGAAGTTACCATCACCATAAAAATGAAATTAAATTATACCCCCAATTGAATCATTAACATATATTACTATTTTTCTGTTGAGCAGAAGTTATCTCTTTTATATATATATATATATATATATATTTTTTTTTTTTTTTTTTTGCCTCAACTAAAAAATTTTTACAGTGCTACTACCACCGAGGGAGATGTAAGATTAATTATGGTAGATCCCAGTGAGAAAAACTAAAACCTATTAAGTAAATAAATAAAATACAGGAAAAGTAGTTGATTCGTGCTTCACAAAATGCTTGATAAAAGTTGATCTCTAAGGAGAAAGGTAAGATTCAGTAAAAATTAAAAAATAAAAATAAAAACAAAGAAAATTCCCTTGGAAATACCAATTTAATATTAGCCATTTAGGAATTAATTCTTGGAGCTATTAATTGATAATTTTTGTTGTTAATAACGTAAGGAAAACAAGGTTGCCGCGAGTTTGATAAATATTTTAGTAAATAAATTCAGTTTATTGGCACACTTACGCTTGTGATTATAGATAGAGAGTTTACAACACCATGCTAGTTGTAATGTTCAAAATTTTGGAAGATAGTAGTGATAGTGACAAATCACAAACATAGCTGTAAATGAAAATTATAGTTATATTATTAGCTATCAAGCAAAAGATAAACAAATTTATTTATTTTTATTTTTATTTTAAAAGGAGAGAAACAAATAAATTACTGTATTGCCACTTGGCAGACGAGAAATTTTATAGAGAATTGCAAGGAAATTATATCTTGACATGTTCACTTCAGAATATTATATAATTAAGTTGGGCTGTAAAAAGGTAGGTTATTTTTGGTAATTCTCTAAGATCACTATACAAATAGTATATTAGAAAATCATGCTATTTTCATATGTGCATTTTCATTGAACTAGTTTTTGCCAAGTGCTAGTAAAGAGTACTTGCTCCAGCGACAATAAATTATAGTGAAATATCCAGTTGGATGAGGCTTCTAGTAATGGAAATATACATAGTAATATTGAGTAAACCAAATTAACGTAAACACATTGTTAAAGTGAGGATTACGCTTGATGAGACAATGGATATGTACGTTTAGAGCATCTCCAATTTCTAACTCTCTATGCGAATCCTAAAATTTCGCATTTGAATAAGAAAATCATTTTCTAATATAGAATGCTAGATTGGTTAATTTAGCATTTAAATTCCCTCCCCCCCCCCCCCCCCCCCCCCCCCCCCCCTTTTTTTTGGTCAACTTTTGCACCAAATATAGCGTGTGCTAAATCTTGACATTAAATGGTCTGTTTCGATGAGCTATTGGATTAATATTATACTCAAATGCCACAGATAGACCATTATTAGAGTGAAGTTGTTTGAATGTTTTACTATTTTACAACAATTCAATTCAACTAAAATCCAAATCAAAATCTAAGTATTTACTTTTTAAAATTAGTACCACACTCATTTTTCTACCTTTACAATATTTGAATGTTGTCTTTAATAAAAAAAAAGGTTTATAGCTAAATGACCTTTTTTTGATAAGTTTTTTTAATAAATGGCCCAAGTTCTTAAAAATTAGTTAAAAAGCTTAAGTTTTTATAAATTAGTTAAAAGGCCTTTTTAACTTAGAATGGTCAATCACTTTTGTAAATTGTCAATTAATGATTAACCATCGGTCAATAAATGATTGACTATCAGTCAATCACTGTTGACCATAATATAACTCACAAATTTTTGTAGTCAATCACCGATTAGCCCATAGTTAATAATTGATTGACCATAAACAATATCACAAATTTTTATTGTTGTAGTCAATCACTGATTGACCCATAATCAGTTATTAATTAACCATAAACAATATCACAAATTTTTCGATCAATCAGTGATTAACTATGAGTAAATCACTTACTTACCATTTAAAAATTTAAAAAAAAAAGTTTCAAGAAAAAGCTCTCTCTATCTTCCCCTCTCTCTCTCTCCTCCACCTACGATAGCCCCCTTTCTCTCTCCCCATTCTTGATTCTCTCCCTCTCTCCACTGCTTTCGTTTTCCCTTCTCTCTCTTTCCTCGTTGATCGGAATGGCACTGTGCCGATGACAACAACGACAGCAATGGTGGCGGCTTGTTGCAATTCAACCAAAGAATGATGAGACCATAGCGATTTCCGGTAAATCAAGTGATTGAGGGTCGCAGGCTCAACGAGCTTTTCTCTCCAGCAACAAGAGCGGCTTCCTCTTCGCAATCTGGTTTCTCTCTCTCCGTCGCGAGCAGCACCACGATTTCACCCTAGTGTCGCAATTCTGGCGTCACTAGTCTTTGTTCGCGGCTGTGGTCAGCAACGGTGATGATTGAAAGGAGAAAAGAGAGAAACTGGTAGAGGGAGGAGAGAGAGAGAGAAGCGGGGGAGGGGGGGAGAGGAGTCTGCGAAGTTGATGAAATTTGATTAGGTCATTTAGGGGGTGTTTGGTGTGTAAGTTTGAGTTAAGATTTGTAAGTTTAAATAGTAAATTTTTTTGAATTTTTTTGAATTTTCAGAAAAGACAAACAACTTTTTAGGGAAAAAGACAAAAAACATGATGAAAAAAGTACAGTTTAGTTTAAACTAAACTTTTTGCCAAACAAGGCCTTAGCTTAATAAAAAAAAAAGGTTGGGACTATGGACTACCCAGCCTAATTTTCTTTAAAAAAAACTATCGAAACATATATTTATTTAAATACACAATTTAAATTCTATATTTGAATGAGAACATTTAGTTTATTTAAATGTAATCTATGATTCAAACTATGTATTAGTTGTCATTGATTAGTGTATTAGACTTCTTCATTTCATAATTACAACATTATACACAACAAGAAAAACATTAGTTTTGTGCCGACATCTTAGAAAGAGACATTAAAATTTTTCCTCCTAAAACTTATAATGCTAGAAAATTAAGACAAAACAATATAAATGTGCATTTTAAATAATATTATGAATTTGGACGCAAAATAGAACAATAAGCCTTATTTTTTAACTTTTGGAATTGGATGATTTAAATTCTAAATCTTATGTTGGAGTCGTGTAAAAAATGATCGTTAGATTATACTTGTAATCATAAATAAAACAATATGCTACATATACTATTTTTATACCCTTCTTTTGCATAAAATATAATAAGTATTTGCATTTGAGAATAGAGACAGTTTTTAGTGAGGGTTTAGTACCTTTAATATTAATCTTCATCATATGAAATTGTTAAAGAGTTACGTTGTAATTGTCGCACACACGAGGCGTCCCGTGTACCAAGAGGCAAGGTGCAAGTCTTTAACAAAATTGTGTGTGTGTGTGCGTGTTTTTTTTTTTTTTTTTTAATTAGTGCTTTTTATGGTATTATTGAAATTCTAGTTTTCTTTTTCGTCAACATCAGTGATTTCGTGTCCTGCAAGGCAACACCCAAATACTTTTTCCTACTCAATTAGTTGGCACCTTTCGAGTTTTGTGAAAATATATAAACTCGAAATGAATACACGTGCATGCAAACACAACTAAGATGTATTAAATTTAAAAAGAACAAAATATTTTTAATTTTTTTTCTTAATATTTGTATTAAATAAATTTCTGACTTCGTCGTGGATCAGCAACGCAACACAACGATGGTAGGAACATGATCTTTTCTTTTTCTTCTTTTAGGAGTAGTACAAACAATACAAGTTGCGAGTGACAAAGAGACAAGATGGGTTAGTTTTAGACAGCAGATTTGGAAAGCTGCAAGCTTCCAAAGGGAGTATCATATATAGATCTGATGAGACTTTATAAAAAAAAGATTATTACGCGTGCTTTTGAGTTTTGACATCAGTTATCACTTTACATGCAAAGTCCCAAATCCCCAAAAAAAAAAAAAAAAAAAAAAAAAAAATGGGGTGACAACATGCTTTTTCAATTGCCACTGTATGTTCTTTACTTGACATTCATTCAAACAACTGAGACTTCTGTGCCACTGAGACTCGGCTTTACCAAGCCGACTCTATCACTCTATAGACCATATCTGTGGGCCTTTCCACAATATCTCTCCCATTGACAATTTTGTGAAATGTCGTTTTCTTCTTTCATGAAATAAATTTTTTTTTTTTTTAAATTTCAATTCAAAACTCTTGTTTCTGGTTGCAACCAATCTAGATGCCCCAAAAAGAATGGAAGGATTGGTTGTGAGTCTACTTCTTAGATTTTTACTAGAGAAATTATTTAAGATTCGAATCCACTATTTTATCTCGTGATGTTTAAAATACAGAAAAGTGAAAAAGAGTCGCCTATAAGTCCTTTTTTTTAGAATAATAATAATAATTGGAATCTATGTGATCTGCTCATTACTTTCTTTGCAATTGTTGGCTTGTGAAGATTACCAACCCAAGCATTAATCAAAGAATTGCCCTTTCATTTAATTTTTCATGAAAGCTTGTTTATCTTTTCTTATAGTGATGATAATTATGTTGTTTCCTTCCTAATCAAAAAGGGTATCAGTAGTGGTTTTTTATCTCTGAATCAACGCTACCATAAGAATCTACTGGTATTACAGGTGAAACGAAAAAAATGAATTATCACATATTTTTTCGCCTAACATCTAAAAAATCCGAAGTCATCAATATCCAATTTAACTTGACAGATCATCGAAGAGAAATAATTACAGCTTTAAAATGGTCAATGAGATTCTATCCTGAATACTATGTCACTGAATACAGATGGTGAGGATAATTATGTTGTTTGTTGAGTGTTCTCGAATTATTGCTGTCAGTAAATGTGCGTGTGTTTACCTGTAATAAATAATAGTAGGTACAAGTTTTGCATGTGTGTAAATGTGTCATCATATTTTATGGAGAACTAGATGGACCAAAAACTCCCAAAACGAAAGGGAGGTTTTCCTCTCCCTTTTTTTTTTTTTTTTTTCGCACGTATAGAATAGGGGTTGTTCTGTGGTGTCAGAATCTAATTCGTGGAACAAATGCGGAAATTTCTTGTTCATTTTCCTTATGAAATTGAAACATGCTGAGCTCAAAAGCGAGATGGCAACGGGGCGGAGTAGTCTTCTAAGGAATGCTTTTGATATCACTGTTATGTTCGTAAACTTCACAAATTTTATTATCACCTTTACAACTAGGATTGTACATTTTACGTCCCAAATTACATCACTGCTGAGAATTTTGAGACGATAAAACTTACCTAAAAATAGGCCTCTTTAACCAAAAGAAAGGTGGAGATTTCTGTCATTCATATTATGCCTGTCTATTAAAATCATTTTTGGTTTGTGTCTGTCCCCCAATTAGAGAAAGGAAAGACAATAAAGTAAATGTACAGCTTATGCAATCATAAATCCAAGTTACAACAATAAAGATTATTTAATAAAGGGAAAAAGGAAAAAGAACATCAAACATACATTTGAATTTTTTTTTTTTTTTTTTTTACCATTATACTAACATGATTGAAAGGAACATTCAATTTAATTGCTTAAAAAAAAAAAGGCCTTGTCATTGCCACAAGGCTTAAAACGACATAATACTCGAAAAGGTATGCATGTGTGCAATCCTACATGAAAAGAAAGGCCAAAAAACGAAAAATCGACTATGGTGGGGATATTGAAAAATACCTAACAAGAACTCTCGTTCCTAAACTAAGTTTGTGTTTGGTTCGCCGATTGAAAATGAAAATTTTAAGTTGGAGTTGGTTGACTTTTCAAAAACTAGTTATAATTTTTGTTAATTTCTTAAAAAAAGACAAAAACTGAAATGAAAAAATAAAGTTTAGTTGGAGATGAAGCATAAAATTTCTTTCTGTAGCGAAGAATCCCTATTTGCGTTCTCTATCATGTAACTGGCAATATCAACAAAAGAAAAGTCATTTGCCCAAAAAACAGAGTAATAGTTCCCACGGGGCCTAAGTCGATACGACAAGAGCTATTTCACTTTCTCCCACTGCTAGCGACTCGTGGCTTGCTTTTGACCTCAGCATCCTGCATCGAAAAGATTGAACATTGTAAATAAATCAAAACATCAATTATATTTTTGATTTCCACAGTCGTCCGGTTTCACGTTTTTATTTCGAGGATAATATTGTTTGAAGCAATAAACACTTGGAAGAGTTGTACCTGTGTCAAGTGCAGAAAAATGTAGGGCTTTGCTGTCGCTGGATAGTGTTTTTCTGCACCTTTACTCCAGTCGTAACACACCTACAGAAGAGTTTGGAAACAAGAATTTTCAGATTTCAGCAATGAAGGACACGAGCAGATTACTGTTGAAATTAAAGTTGTCCAGCTTTCTCAATTTTTAGCACCCACCAAGAGTTCTCAAACATCTTCTTAAGAGTCGAAGGGAAAGGAAAGAAAGTCTAATGCAACTTTAAAACTCAGACTCACCGAGTAGGCAAATATTGACCCGTCATTGTTGAAGGTACCACAAGGTATTGGTTGGCTGCACCTTTGCATGTTCTGAACAATAAATGTGTCTCATTAACTCAGGAAAGTATAAAAGTAACCAAAAAAAAAAAAAAAGAATGGTGCTCTTGACAACAAAACGACCATTCATATGAAGAGATCCTAGCAAAGTGTTAACAAAAGCGTTCAGAACTCCGGTGAGTTAAATCGAGCTTTCTAGGATCTACAGACTCATTCTGATGTACCTTGAGTCTTTGTTTGCTGTCCTTATCCCAGAAATTAACCACCCCATCAGAGCCTGTAGTTGCAAATGTGTGATAGACCTGCAAAACAAAACAGTTGAAGAACATATCTTTCTTGATGGTGGAAAAAATTTAGATACATAATTTAATTCAGAAACTAAAGAATTGTGATAATTTTGCCTGTTGTTTTTCCGTTCCACGGACGGTAATAGTCTGAGTTTTTTTTTTTTTTCCCTCCCTCCTATGCATTATTTCTATATACAACCTAGGTTGAGCCAGCATTGATAACGTGTTATCAAACAAATATTCAAGAGAACAGAAATCCATTGGCATAACAAAATCTTACAGGATGAAAATTCAGAGAATTGACCGAGTATACATCAGCGCCTTCTCTGTCTCTGTGACATTTGAAAGTAAAGTTTTTACTTTGTTGTGACTCCTCGATATGATGTACAGCAACTCTTCCTTCTATAGAGCCAACCTAGAGAAGGATATAAAATTCAATATCTAATTATCCAACCGAAAGAACAACCGGAGAACCAATACATGAAACATACATATAAAATGGAACTTGAAAAATGACTTAAAAAATAAAAAGAAGAAGAAGAAGATAAATACCAAGAAGCCCTGCTTATTAGGAAAGACAGCAACACATCTTGTCTGAAACTTCAAAGGTGAGGTGATTCTCTTGTACTCCGTCTGTTGGCAGATTAAAATTCATTAGAATATAAACAAAAGGCAAAAAAAACTAATAAAAGAAGTCTGGCAACTGTAAACTAATTCTTAAGGTACCTAAAACAAATTTCAGCCTAACATAGTACAACCTATTTTGTGAAATCCAAAATCTAAATGCTTATACCCTATGATGATTTTACTCCTTTTTTATTATTTCATTTAGGCAACTAAAAAAAAATCTCGACTTTCCACTTAACAAACTTGCATTTGCGGTCTTCCAAAAACAGAAACTTTGTTCAAAAATAGTTCATATAGCATTAAAGCAATACTAGAGTATGCACATGCTATTCCTTCATGATTCAGAATCAAAGCTGTTCACATAAGTAGAGTGTAACGATACAAGCATGAAGGGAAATACTTAGAACAATGGGATAGTCTTACCTGAGGGTTTTGCAAGTTAAAAACTATCAGATTTCTATCTGCAGTGCCCACAACCATCACAGGATGTCTCACTGACATTGTATGGCACCGGTCAGGAAGTTGCTGAGTATGCACCGGATTTTTCTGCCTAATGTCCCAGTACCTAAAAGATGATGGTTTGACATTTTTAGCTAACTGATTACATGCTTCTAATGGAGAGCAGGCATAAATTTAACAAACGGAAAAAACTCTTGAGGAATGTAAACGAAGGAAGGAATCGGAGAGAAAGAGTACGTACTTTAAGGTCTTGTCCCAGCTTCCAGTGACTAAGAGGTTCATCTCAGGAATCCAGGCGAGCTCTTTGACGGGTGCGTCATGCATCGCCACGGTCGTTGGTTGAGCACCAGACAGCAAAGGCCACATCTTGACTTGCTTGTCGCAGCCGCCGGAGAAGATGGTTGTCCCATCGTCCTTCCAAGTCGAACACAGAACCGGTTGGTCATGAGACATTGAAATCTTGGGCGTACTGCTGACATTAGTCCCGCTTTTATTGATCTCCCAGCACCTTACTTGGTTGTCCCACGACGTTGCCACCAGGTAATTGGCCTTTGGACTGAAACTCAGGCTTGAGACAGAATCGCTGGGAGCTTGAGCCACCTAAAGAAAGGAGGGGGAGAGAGAAAAGAACAAAGAAAAAACGCTCATTTTCTGTTATTCTATTTTCATTAATGAAGAACTGATTCTTGGTAGTTGCACATGTACAAAAACTGCATTTTGGAGATACTGGACCCACCCATCATATCACATTTTTCACCCAAATGCTGGAAGATTAGTTTATAATGTCATTTTCTGATGAGAAATCTTGGTCCACAATCATTCTGTGGAACCCATTATTACTGAGGTCCCACTAAGATTATCGTATATTTTGGTTAAACAAGATAGAATTAAAGTATAAGTGGTCAATCTTCAAAACGACAACTAACTCAACAAACATCTTAAACTGAAAAATGTAAAAATAAAAACATAAGAGAAACGACAATAAAGAAGGAAACGACAGTAACTATATGTACCTAACTGAGAAAACGACAAAAAAAAACTAAAGCAACGATAAACGACATAAACTGGAAAAGCGACATAAGCAGAAACGACAGTAAAGGTTGAAAACGCAGCAACCGGAATAAACGAGTAGAAACGACACCGTATATTAGACGACATTGAGATGATGAATTGTAAACGAGATCAACTGGAAACAAAAACAAAAAAAAAAGTAAACGACAAGAATTAACTACAAAAACGACATCAACTGGAAAAACGACAGAGGGGAAAAAACTATAGAAAACTCTACCCTTAAAAGTACTATTACACGACGAAAGAAAGTTGAAAACGACAAAAACGACAAAAAATGAAAAACCGACATCAACCAAAGAACGGTCAAGAAACGACATAAAAGGAACCACATCAACTGGAAAACGAACACAGCAATAAAAACGATGAGAACTGAAAACGAATAATAGACGATGAGTCTGGAAAAACGGGAGAACACTAAAAACGACAGTGATATCAAAGGCCAGATCAACTCCACAAGATATGACGTCGAATTATAAAAGAACGACAACAAAAAAAAAACGACGAATAAAGAAACGACATAGTAACATAAAACGACAGTAATCACCAAATGCCGTGGAGAAAGAAAGGAAACGAAAACGGAAAACGACGATCTGGGATAGGGGAAACAATGGGGAAAGACGAGATGTAAAATCTAAAGCGAAATAAAAACCTAAAATGGTGAAACCAAATTATGCGCTCAACCAAGACCAGACACGACAGTGATTGAAGTCAAGTAGAATCAAGAGTGCTGAAATTCAAGGATTGAAGAAGAGTGACATTGCCAAAGAAAACGAAAATGGAATAAATATAACAAAAAGTGGGAAAAAAATGAAAAATTAAAAATTTAGGGTTGAAAGAGAGAAGAGAAAAAAGAGTAACCTCGAAGGACTTGTTGGGATTGGGATCTGAAAGCGGTGTCGAAGTTCCCATGCTGGATTGTTAGCCAAAGAAAGTATCGATTTTTGAAAGAAATGGAAGCAGAGGAGAAGAAGAAGAATAAGAAGAACGAGAGGGAAATAGGAAGGAGAGAGAGATATTTATAGAGAGGGCGAGGGAGGGGTTTAAGAACCGGGGCTTAAACCACCCCATGCGTTTTCACCACGCGACTTGCTGCCATGGCTATGTTGCCGCCAGCGTAGCGTTTGAACCACGCCTGTTTATTTGGGGGGGTTTTTTTTTTTTTTTTTTTTTTTAATTAATTGACCTAATACTTTAACTCTTTAAAAGTGATATTTTGATTTTGATTTTTTAGTTTTAGCTATATTAATCCTAAACTCTCTAAAAATATAATGTTTTAATCTTTTCGTTCACATCCGTTAAATTTCTAATGGAATGAGTCACGTGAATCATCACATGAGCTCAATTAATCTTAAAGAAACAAAAATACCTTATTCATATCAATAATATTAAAATATAAAAAATTTATAAAATTATAAAGAGAGAGATAAACTCAAAACCCACCCACCCCCATGATCCGACCCGCCTTTACCATCATCGAGTTCCACCCCCTCAGTGTCTTCTTGATACGTCTAACTAATGATGAGAGGCAATCAAGTAGCATTTACTCTAAGATAAGTTCTAAAACTTGGATTTAGTTTCCCTTAATTGGTTTTCAAACATACTTATACTAAACAAATTTTATTTTTCAGGTATCACCGTCTTCGTTATTTCTTTTCCATTATTAACATGGATTATTTTGTCTTATTTCTTATTAAAAGCTGTTTAGTTAACCATGTATTTAGTTATGTTTTGAGTCTCATAGTTTAGCTTAACTTGTTGTTTGGATAGAAATTAAGACCTTATAATTGGAATTATTTTTTCGCCATTAATTGTATTTTTTAGATATTTTCATATCTCTCAAACAAGGGGGGATGGATTTGTGGGGTAAATGTATTTTTTTAAAAGAAGTTTTTAAATATAAATTATTGGAATTTTATAAAATTAAAAAACTAACTATTTTTTATTTGAATAAAAAAAACCGTTTTAAAGTAAAATAAATGTTTGAAATTTACTTATTTACCTTTTTTTTTTTTTGTAATATTACATATATATATTTTATTAATACTAGTATAAGTTATTCTTATAGAAGTTTTAATGGTTGTTATAATATTTATCTATAGATGGATATCGTTTTTTAATCTTAATCGTGTGATGTATATTATACGATTCTAATAAATTTTATGGATGGCAACAAAATTAATGATAATTAATGAATGTTAGACTGAGAGTTTATTAAATCCAATCTTAAATGAGCAAGTTGTTCTTAACCTGCCGACATAACTTTTGTAATTTTTTATTTATTTATATAGAATGTAAATTAAAAATTCGATCCCTTTTTATATGAATCCCGCTTTTAGTCTATTTCATTATGGATTTTTTTAAAATTTTTTGTTAAAGAAAGCTAAGTAGCTTGACAGGTTCATGATCGTACGGATTAACAAAAAGAAATGAAAATGGACAAAACCATTAACATAAAAAAGCAAAAAACCGATAATAAAAGTAACTCAATTTTTGTGTGCAAAAACACACGGTATAATTGGAGGAAAAAAAAACTAAATATCAAAATAAATTATTAAGTAAATTTCTATGTACATAAGAACATTATATTATATGCATTGGAAAAAAAAAACTGAGAATAAAAAATGATTAACTTGAAAACGAAATAAACTAATTAATAAATTAATAGAAAACGAAAAAAAAAAAAAAAAAAAAACAGAAACATGTAAGCTTAAATTAAGACGAGGGAAAAAAAATAAAAGTTAAATAGACACAACTACATTGCCAACCTATAGGTAAAAACGTAAAAAATAAACTTTTGAGTTTAGCTGCTAAAAATCCTCTTGAATAACAATAATGCTTTTTTTTTGTTAGCAATAAGTTCCTTGTGTTAGACTGCTACTTGAATGCTTGGAATTGATGAAGTTTTTTTTATTTTGAAAGGAGAAAAGAAAGAAAATAAAAAAAGATAACAGTTTGGAGAAAATACTAAATTAGCAGTATATATAATACCATGCCAGTTAATTATTGTGAAACAATTTTGTGAAAAAGAAAGAAAAAAAGAAAAAGAAAAAGTTATAACATATATTTTTTAAAACAGGCAATTAAATTAAAAGGAAAATATTACCTTTCATGAATCTATCTTCAATGTTTATTTTAAAAGAATCTTTTTCAATTAATATTTAAGATGAACATTTTGCCTATTAACCTAGCGATTCTAATAAGTCATCTAATATGCAATGTCATAAAAAATAATTAAGATTTACACTTGTTTCTATACTTTTATATGTAATCATGGAGAGTTAGAACAAAAAAAAAAAAAATCATTAAAAATTCTTATATATATACACATATATATAAATATATTATAGAGAAATTAAACTAATCAGTAAACTAAGTTTCTATTTGATAAAGTAATTAGAGATGAAATTTTTAAATTAGAATTGATTGACTTTTTAAAAATTAATTAAAAATTTTATTAATTTTTTAAAAATAGATAAAAATTAATATAAAAAAATATAATTTAATTAGAGCTAAATTTAAATATCAAAAGGAGGTTAAGTAACAAAATGACAAACTTTTTTAGTCAAAAGCTCACTCAAACTAAAAAATGGAAGTGAGAGAATCTTTAAAAAAAAAAAAAAAAGATGTGATATGGGTGAGGCAGAGAGACAAATGGACACGTGATATGGGTGATGAAGAGAGACAAATGGACACGTAATCATCCCTTCCTCGGCAGTTAGCATTGCAAGGCATCTTTAGTATCTAGTTAGAAAAAGTACCTTTAGAAACTTAACCAGAATATAAACCAAACGAAACCAAAGTAAACATTAGTTTCTAAAAGCGACTAAATCTACCCATAGTTTTACACGTGTCATAAACAGCAAGCAAGTTAGTAGCTGAACAAGGATATGGGCTCTTTTTATAGATGTTATAGATTATAGATACAGATATATGGTCAACTATATAATTAGCCCTCCTAATTTTTGATAGATTTCTCAATTTAACCATTTATCTTTAAAATTTATAAAAGAAACTTTGTAAATATCCTTAAATAATTTATGAAAAATATTTAATACTTTTATAACATAAAACCTTCGAACAAAACATAGGATTTCAAAAATAAAATAAAATAAAATCCTTTACGTAAGGACTATTTTCACAAATAATTCCTTAATTATATATACTCGGTCCCTAACTTTTTATTTTGCACATCCAATTACTTGAACTTTTTATTGTTACTCAAACAGCTTCAACGTTAGTATTTCATAAAAAAAAAACTGAACGGAAATTAAATATATTCAGATAATATAAGTTTTAATTAAGACTAAAATTATACTTAAATCTTATCGGGAGATCAAGTAACTTGTTTGAAATTTTCTTTCTGATAAATAAGAACTGCTTCGGAATTTTACATCAATATTCACACAACAATATCAATTTATTAAGAACTGCTTCGGAATTTTACATCATTATTCACACAACACACTTCTTTATCAAAAGTCAGTTTATTAAAGTTATTTTATACTTTACTGCAAGGAGTTTTCATTTTCCCCTGTTTAACATTTTCATTTCAATTTAGCGAAAAATGACATCAGAGTTTTGTTTTTGTGTTTTTGTGTAATTTTCTTTGACAACAGCAGCAGTTCAAACAGTTCATGACAAGCATTTGGTAACACCAATTTTATATAAAGACATATATTTTGTTTCTTGATAATTATTGTAATGATGTGGTTAGAGGTTTACCCTATAGCAGTAAATTTTTTATTTTTTATTTTTATTTTTTAATTTTGGACTATTCTACTCTGTAGCAGGGAAACGAGAGCAATAATTACAATCTCCAATTCACAGTACCGTCACATTTCCAAAGTGCTTCACGTTCATAGTTCAGTTAATTACCGAACTGACAAAGCACAAATCAATACAATGCAAATATATATATATATATATATATCATTAAACTAAGAATTATAAACACACTTTTTTTCGCTTCATAACTCTGCAGCCTGGATTTGCTGGTCCAGCAGCACAGAAGTCTCCAGTCATATGCCTTCTTCCTCCTAAAAATAGAAATATACATATATATATATATATGTGAGTTTCATTATTTGATGAACAAAATAAACAGAATTGTAGAAAGAACTAATTTTTCTATAAATTGTCTCTGCATTTCTGACTACATCACATACTCACCTCTGTTTAATCAAGCTTTTCTTGGATGTTCCATGAATATACCGCTGAGAACTTAACAGAGCATTATGAGGACTGGTGGGAGAGGGTTTTATTGACTAATTTTCTGTACTTTTGGTGGTCATAAAACGACAAAAATCAGCTGTTTAGCCATAGAAGGAGGAGGGGGTGGACTAAGCGCTACTTTCATCAGCTTCCGAGCTGCAAAAACGACATCCGATCAATCAGTAATCAAACGACACATGATAGTGTGATACTCAACTCTGCCTGCTAGCAAGTACTCAAATCAAAAGCAAACAAAAAGTGGATGTTTTGGCTGGCAAATTATACGGACCTGAACTGACTTGTGAGAATTGCATGGCCATGGCGGAGAGGATGAGTAAGAAGTAGAACACAATGACGAGGGAAGGGAATGACGGGCATAACAAAGAGAGCTTCATTTCGATATCTCTCGAAAGAATGTCGTTTTCTTTTTTCTTTTTGGACAATGAGAAATGTTTGTCTTCCGAGTTTGTGATGGTGCAATCGGCAAGGGGTTTGATATGGAATCTGTTAAACTATATATCTATATGTATAAGGAGGAGTATCTAATCAAAAAGAGGTTTTTTTTTTTCTTTTTTTTTTTTTTTCCTCCTTTGTGGCTGAATTTCAGTGGGGATTTCTGGGAAAGTTGGTCTGGATTTTCCTAGCATGTAGAAATAAATTGGTGAGTTGCAGATAGAAGAAGGGCGGTTGAGGGGTTGCGTCCAGATTTTGTTGAAAGCTACTTGTTGTGCGGCGTTCCTATTAGTGATGAAATGAAAGAGTGAAGAAAGTGCTTTCTATTCTTCATATGTATATGTTATGGTTGTCGTTTATATTTTGGTTGTATTCTTCCGTTCTTTGTCATAGAAGTTTCACAAAAACTTCTCCATAGAGAGGATTTGACTTTTAGGTCCCTAATCCATTTTGAGAATTAATGCTATGTGTGATACAGGGGAAAAGAGGGGGAAAAAAGGGAAAATTAAAGGAGGAATTTTAGAGAAGAAAAGAGAATTTTATATTATTTAATAAAGATAAAAATGATTATAAAAAAAAAGTACAGAAAAAAATGAGAGGAATAAAGTTGTAAATTCATGGGATCATAAAATTTTTTATTCTTTTAAAATAACTATTTTGACTTCACTCGATTCTCATTTTATTATTAAAGAAACTTTACTAAATACTTCTTTTCTTTTCTTTCTCTTTTACCACCAAATAGCACGAAAGAAATCTCCCTCATTCCTTTTCATTTTCCTCATTAATTGCTTTTTTTTTTTTTTAAAGTTCCTCCTAATTGAACTTGTAAATCATTTCTAGGGGACAGATGAATTAGCGACAATAATATAGGAACTATGTGGTTGGAAGCATCTCTAACTAAATAATATAGTACATTAAATCGAGAATTGAAAATTGTAATATACCATATGCAAAAAGATCATACATATGAAAATCAGAAATGGCCAAATGGGCACCTCTTATTTTGGGATTTCTACCGTATAATTTTGCAAAAAAAGAAATATGCGTTTATTATTATTATTTTATTAATTGCGTCGAAGCGTTTATGAACCTCATATTAGATTGAAAATAACATAATAATAAGATTTACTAGAAAAAAGACACGTTTTATAAATTTTTGGCATTCATTTTGTGTTTCTTTTTTAATTTTTATTTTTTGGGGGCGAAAATGAAGAAAATTTTAAAGGCTTCCCTCTAACAATTCCCTACAGGTTACAGCTCGCGCGCTGCCCTGGATATCTCTTCCCTGCTCTGTAACACCCAGCTAAAACCCTGAACCCTTCCATCTCACTTCAGTCCTGCTCTTCTCCCTATCATGGCGTCCCCTCTGCTTCCGCTCTCCGGTATTTCTTCAACCTCCTTTTCCTATTTTCCCTTGTTTCTGTTTGGTTTCTCTGAAAGTGTTTTCTTTGGAAGTTCGATCTGGTTTTGATTCGTAAAGATACTTTTTTTTTTTTTTTTTTTTTTTTTCCATTTTCTTTTTCCCTTTGCAAATTGGGGTTGGGTTTTACTTGATTCCTATAACCTGGTTCTAGGGTTTACTGCTTGCATTTTTCCTAAAATTTTCCACCATTTCTATTTCATTTTCCTCTGTTCCAATTGTTGCTAGGGACTTCTGGTCAACTTGAATGCACGCGAAGTGATATTTCAATTAGTTCTACTTGTGCCATGGACGTTGCTACTGAAATTTATAACCCACAAAGTTTGTGTAAATGGAAAAAGAGAAGGATTTTCTTGAATGAAAATTCTTCGTCGAGTGAGATTCTGAGAGAAATTGAGGCTTCTTTACCCACACTACTTAGACCCGAGTATTATACGGAACCGGGCTTTGACGAGTTGGTCTGCAGGGAATTGATGGATCCCGGTTATTGTAGTCGAGTTCCGGATTTTACTATTGGAAGATATGGTTATGGGTCTGTCAAGTATATTGGAGAAACTGATGTTAGAGGGCTGGATCTAGACGACATTGTGATGTTTCGAAGGCATGAGATAGTTGTTTATGAAGACGAGAGTGCCAAGCCCTTGGTTGGTCATGGCCTCAACAAGACTGCTGAAGTAACTTTGGTTGTAAGATTGGGATCACCAAAGGTTGAAGATTGTGGGGAGGAAATAATTGAGGATAAATTAAGACGGAGCATGCAGAGGCAGGGAGCTCAGTTCATCTCGTTTGACCCGAAAAATGGTGAATGGAAATTCTTAGTTCAACATTTCAGTAGGTTTGGATTAAGTGAAGATGATGACGAGGATATCATAATGGATGGTGCTCCGGAAACTCAAGAACCCGCGGAGATGAATGGCGATGAAGTCTTAGATGTTGACGAAGAAGCTGAGTTGGATCATTCTGGGAGTTTGCTTTCTCATTCTCTGCCTGCTCACCTTGGTCTTGACCCAGTAAAGATGAACGAAATGAGAATGTTGATGTTCCGCGATGAGGAAGAGGTCATTGAAGATTTCAATCATACACATTGTCTTCAGAAAGCATCATTTGGTAAGGAATCCGTCTGGCCTCCTTTGCAGAATTTGACGCCAATGAACCATAGATCTAGTCCACCTATTGCCCGCAAAACTCCACTGGCATTGCTCGAGTACAAACATGGTAGTTTTGACTCAAACTCTCCGGGAACCATTTTGTTGGCCCAACAAAATAAGACCACTCCTCTGAAGAAGTTAAAAGTAGATGGTTTTAAGCTGGAACTCAAGCATGAAACGCCAGTAACCGGAAGCCATTCTCGCTGTTTAGTTGATGCAGGTTTGTTTATGGGCAGGTCATTTGGTGTAGCGTGGGGTCCAAACGGAACCCTCATTCATGGTGGTAATCCTGTAGGGGGTAGTGATTCTCAGAAGGTGTTGTCTTCTGTGATCAACTTAGAGAAGGTTGCCATTGACAAAGTGGTTAGAGACGAGAATAACAAAGTGAAAGAGGAACTTGTTGATTTTTCTTTTGATTCTCTATTAAGTCTCCATAAAGGGATAAATCACGAAACAAAAGAAGTTGAATTTGGCTCTTTTAAATTGAAGCTTCAAAAACTTGTCTCTAATCGTATACAGCTTTCAGAGATTTGTAGGAGCTATGCAGATATTATTCAGAAGCAGCTGGAAGTACCTGGCTTATCGTCTTCTGCCCGCACAATTTTGATGCATCAAATAATAATCTGGGAGTTAATTAGAGTCCTTTTCTCTGATAGGGAAAATAGTGGACAACTGAAATCTTCGGACGCAGACAATGAGGAGGACATGATGCAGGACGTAAAAGAAGCTTCTCCTGAAGCTGACCTTGAAGCACTCTCTCTCATCCGAAGGGCAGAGTTCAGCTATTGGCTGCAAGAGAGTGTTTGTGGTCGCGTCCAAGATGACATAAGCTCCCTTAACGATACCAATTATCTACAGCATATATTTTTACTCCTGACTGGGCGGCAGTTGGATTCAGCCGTGGAACTGGCTGTTTCTGAAAGTGACGTAAGACTCGCTTGTCTATTAAGTCAGGCTGGTGGCTCAATGGTGAACCGTTCTGATGTTGCGAAGCAACTTGATCTATGGAAAATTAATGGGCTAGATTTCAGTTTTATTGAGAAGGACAGGATAAGGCTTTATGAGTTGCTTGCTGGCAGCATTCATGGGGCTTCGCGTGATCTTGAAATTGACTGGAAGAGGTTCCTAGGTTTGTTGATGTGGTATAAACTGCCTCCCCAAGCTTCATTGCCCACTATTTTCCGCACTTATCAAAACCTTCTTGATGATGGACGAGCTCCATGTCCTGTTCCAATTTACGTCGATGAAGGATTTGAAGAGGAGGCTATAAATTGGAGAACGAAGGAGCGTTATGACATCTCATACTATCTTATGCTTCTTCATGCAAGTGAAGAAAGTCAATCTGGCTTTTTGAAGAATATGTTCAGTGCCTTCTCTTCAACACATGATCCACTTGATTATCACATGATTTGGCATCAACGTGCCGTGCTGGAAGGAATAGGTGCTATCAGTTCTGATGATCTTCATGTTCTTGACGTAGGACTTGTTTCTCAATTGCTATGCTTGGGCCAATGCCATTGGGCCATCTATGTGGTTCTCCATATGCCTTATCGCGAAGATTTTCCATACCTTCAGGCCAATCTTATTAGAGAGATCTTGTTCCAGTACTGTGAATCTTGGAGTTCTCAAGAAATTCAATGCCAATTCATTGAGAATTTAGGTGTTCCAGTTGGATGGCTACATGAAGCAATGGTATGCTACTTGGTTTTTCATTCTGCCCTTTGCCGTGGTTTCTTGTTCATATATGTCATGTGGAGTTAGTAATTTGCAATGGTAGTCTTATATCTTTAGTTGGAAATCCTTCTTTAGTTCAAAGATCGGATTACATTGATAAATTGTCAAACTTTGTCGCTGAAAGCTCATATCCTTGGTCTTCTCCAAGGGATTAATTTGATGCTATATCGGTTGAAAGGATTAAAATGATTAGACGAATAATTTGTTGTCTTGATATTCTGTTTCTGCTTGTTGAATTGTTTTGATTTGTGGCTTGCAGGCAATTTATCACAATTATCATGGGAATCACTCGAAAGCCCTTGAACACTTTCTTGAATGCGCCCAGTGGCAAAAAGCTCATACCATATTCATTACCTCAGTTGCACATACACTATTCTTGCCCGGTAACATCTTTTATGCTGTGATCAAATCATTCTAATTGACTCTATTGAGTTTTCATTCTCATATATTTACTTTTTTAAGTTGGGATTATGTGAACATATACAGCATACTTTCTTGCCTCTTTTCCGCAATGAAAAAGATATTTTGATAAATAGGATTTAATATTTTCGAAAAACTTGCATTTTTTCTCAACCTTTCTGCAAGATGGAGTGACATTATTATGATAGTAATTATATCCTCAGCTTACTTTCACTTGCATAAGTAACAAACCACTTTCTTTCTTTTAGACGGTTCTTTAGGAGTAAGATCTGCTATACAACTACTAGGTAAAAGTTGCTGATTTTTTTGTTTATTTCATTTTTTATTTTTAAAATATAGGCAAACACTCAGAAATATGGAAACTTGTAACTTCAATGGAAGACCAGAAGTCAGAAATTGACAACTGGGACTTGGGGGCTGGAGTTTACATTTCATTCTATCTTCTAAGAAGTTCACTGCTTGAAGATAATGATACGATGACCGAGCTGGTAAGATAACTAACCGCCCTCGCGTCTTTTTCAGCATGTAGAGGAAGTAAATTGTACGTTAATTGGAATCAGAGATCAACATATACAGTAGACAAATATGAAACTAAAGTGTATGGTGTTTGTATACTGTAAAAGAGGGTGAAAGCTCGCATCTTAATCTTGAATATCATCGAAATGCATTGTTGATCATTTTTGTTTGTTTTCCAACATTGAGGATATTAATTATCTTTGCAGGATTCTCTTGAGAGTAAAAACACTGCTTGTAGAAACTTTATTAGTCAGTTAAATGAGTCCTTGGCAGTTTGGGGTGGTAGACTGCCAGTTGAAGCCAGGTATATTTATCTTTACATGTAAACAAATCTCTACCACTGGTATTTGCAAATTTGATGGTACTTTGTTTACTTACATGCGGAACTTAAATATGCACTAATAATCACAGAATCAAACCTCTTCAGTTTCATTACTTCTGCTATTTGCAGTAAGGTAGCACGAAATAGGAAATATCGTGAAAAAAAAATATTGCACAATTTTGTTTGTAGCTTTGAATATTTTTGAGACGTTCCATCACAAAATCTTTAAGTTTGTGCTTACATTAGGGTTGTCCAATCTTGAGCTGCAGAGTAGCGTATTCAAAGATGGCAGAGGAAATAAGCAGTTTGCTATTATCTGATCTCGGGGAGGGCTCCACCCGTGATGTGCAGTTGAGCTGCTTTGACACAGTCTCTAGCGCTCTGATTCCTGATGAACTCCGCTCTAGTCATCTGCAAGATGCAGTGTCTCTTTTTACATGCTATCTTTCAGAGGTGGCCACCTAGGAAAGATGATAAAAGGTGAAGGTGCGTCTATTTTGAGTTGTAGTGTTCGGCTCCAAATAGCTTTCCTTGGCTGCGAACATTTTTTGCTCGCCCTCCACCCACTTCATCTTCAGCTTGGCTTTTATGATAAAAGTTGATCGTGTTTGTAATGACCCTCATTTCCTGTAACTTTACTTCGTTTTTTATGTCAATCATAGAGTGTTTTTTACTCATTTCTTTCCCAATTCTCTTTTTGGCTCCCTTCTGTTCTAGAATCCGCAGATATATGGAAGCTAGGGTTAAAACTTAATACCAAACGGAGGCAGAATCCACTAAAAAATAGGTAATGCCCGGTGGTTCAAGTCGAGGCTAACCAACAACAGCTTCTAGGGATAGTAGGAGCTCCAGTTGAAAAAGTATCTCAAGATATCAAATTTAGAAAGTTGTATCTTGTCGAAGTTGAGAGACCCGAGGTGACATGAGGAGGCTAGAGCTTCTCTCTCTCTCTCTCAGAGCTTCGTAAAAGTTGCTTTTGGTTTCTCATGTTCAAAAGCAGCTTCTGTAAGTGTTTAGATGATATGTTAGAAGAACTTTCAGTTTTCAGAAGTGCTTCCTGTCAAAACTAAAAAATGTGACTTCTAATTAAAGCTATTCCGAGTAGAGTTTAAAATTTATAACAAAATTTAAATTAGACGTTATAAACTTCATTTAATATTTTTAGTACTAATTACAATATTTTAGAGATAATTTTAACTTCAAAAGCTCTTTGGTTCTAGACACTTATTGAGAAGTCACAGTTTTTTTTTCTCTTCTTCTACTAGTTAGAAGTAAAAATAAAAACTTCACCAAACGGATCCTTAATCTTCGCAAATTCTACAAAAAAGGGGCTTACCTAACTAGAAAGGGGCTTCCATCCTAAAATGGTTCTCTCAAGTCCAACGTGAATAATGTCTATTTGTTTAATGTAAAATCTATTGATTGTCACACTAGTCGGGATGAGACCTCAAGAGAACAAGGATGCCGAAGAAGCAATGTGCTGAGAACGCGTCCGAAAACAAACAACACCCAACTCCACTCTTCGGCACCTTTGCCTCGAAGTAGCAAAAACTGCTCACGCTACTGTCTCAGCCTCGTTGCTGCAAACTTGTGAACATAAACACAATGGAGCCCGATGACGTGCCTAAAGATAATGTCAAGACTACGGCCAAAACACTCTTTTTCTTTGTTTCAGAGCTTGCAATTAGACTATATCTGTGACCATAGTTTTATTTAAAAAAAAAAAATTTAAACAGTCCCATAAAAAAATAATAATAAACAGTTAAAAAACACAGCCTTATTAAGAGATATATATATATATATATATATATATTCAAACAATTGTGAGGTATTTCTTTTCTTTCCTCTGAATTTTTGTTCTTGAATCCTATCAGATAATTTTATTATTATTTTTTGTGATAAGATCCTATTTAGTTAAATATGTGTTTGACACACTATTTTTAAGCATCAAAAAATTCATTTTAGTTCAAGTCTAAATCTTTTTTTTTTTAAAAATTTATATTGTATTTTTTTAAACACCTATTTATTTTAGATTCTTATTTTAAAATGAACTTTTTCTATATTAAGATGGTATGTCAAACGAGAGCTCGAAAATAAGTAATTAAGCAAAAAGAAAATAAAAGGGTAATTAAGGTGACAAAAATAAATGTTTATCAATAAAACGCCATGGGGGAAAGAGAATAAAGTGAAAATTGGTTCCATAAAAAATAAAAAATTTGAAAATCAGGGAGAGAAATAGAAAAGAAAAGAAAAAAAAAATGAGTAAATTATTCATTTAGTCCCTAAACTTTTTACCTTGTACAATATTGGTCTATGAAATTTTTTTGTAGCTGAAATACCCATAAACTTTAAAAATGTTATTATAATAGTTCTTTCCGTTAATTTTTGGATGAAATCTATTATTAATTTGGTTAAAAAGTAGTTCTAATTACGGATTATATCAAAAATTAATGGAAAAGACTCATGTAACAACATTTTTAATAATTTATGGGTTGGAAGTCATTACAGCTACAAAAAAAAAAAAAAAAAAGGAATGCTCGTAAACTATTAAAATATTGATACAATAGTATTTTTTTTATAATTTTTAAACAAAATTCATTAATCAAAAAATGATACTAATTAATGGATTTAATCTAAAATTAATAAAAATTATTATTATTATAATATTTTAAAAATTTAAAGATATATTAGGTAATGGTTTGAGTTGAATAAAGTTAAGGATGAGTTTGGTTCACCCATCCAACTCAAATATTTCAACTCAATTTTTATCTTTTTCTGAAATTTTTTTTTATCTTTTTTAAAAAAATCAACAAAAATTATTATTCAAATTTAAAAATTTCAACTCAATTAAGGGCCTGTTTGGTGCACAAGTTCAAGATGAGATTTTTAAGTTTAAATAGTAAATTTTTTTGAATTTTCAGAAAAGACAAAAAACTTTTTGGGAAAAAGACAAAAACTTTTTGAGAAAAAGACAAAAAAAAATTTGAAAATATTAGTTTGGACTTAAGCTCCAAACAGGCCCTAAAACTCAATCCAAACACCAAACACCCCCTAAAGTTTAATGACCCCCTTAGTAATTTATCAAAAAAAAAAAAAAACTCGGCGACATCAGAGGAGCAAACCCTTTTTCCTTGTGCTACCGTACGCCGCCCATCCGAACAGTTCTAAGGAAGGAAAGAGGTGCGTACTTCGCACCGCCTGCAAAACTACAAACACCGCGTATCACTTCCTCTTCTTCCCCCCTTTCCCCCCCTCTCTCTTTCTCTCCTCTCTCTCTCTCTCTAGAAAATTTGGGCGCAGCTCAGACGCGACGAAGCCCCACAGCTCGCTCGCTCGCTCGCTCTGGTTTGATTCTCGCGTAGTTCGTTCTCGAAGAAGATGAGGCGGTCGGCCCTGAGAAAAACGGGTCAACCCAACTCAACTGGCTCCGTCAATTCTTCCGCCGCCGATCTCTTCCGCTCCGGTCTGTTCTCCGATCTCCCTCTCTTTCTTTTCTTCTTCCTTCAATTTCTCCTAATTCTCCTGCAGCTTTTTTTTTTTTTAAACCAAAAATTTTTTTCAAAAAAAAAAAATCGAAACTTCGGGAATCCGTTGGATTATCTGAACGATGCATTATTAAGGATCAGAGAAGGGCTTCGTCGATTTATCGGTCTTGTATCGTACATGCAAATTTTTTTGTTTTTTTTAATTTAAAAAATTCGATCTTTTGATCTGTTCTTTTAATCTGGAGTCTCTATATTCAAGGAAGGTTCTTTGTTGATCAGCAAATGTGTGGGTGAAAATATATATTATCTAAGAGTTAATTCGTTTAAAATTCCTTAGAATATGTAATAATGTTTATTTTGTCTGTGTTTCAGCCTCCAGTAAAGCCTCTTCGAAAGAGCTTGAACGGATTGATAACTTATTCAATTCATATGCTAATGGGTCTTCCGGGATGATTGAGTAAGTTTACTCTACGTTAATACATTCTGGATTTCCTAAAATTGGCAAGATACATTGTTTTGCAGACAATAGCTCTATTTTAATTCCCTTTTTAATTTATTTTTGTGTGTGAATAAGTCAATTAACTAATCTCATTACGGGGTTGTATGCTTAGCCTAGTGATAAATCCACACCCAACACCCACATTGGATAAAAAAGGACCATGTCAATCTATTTAAACCTCAGTTTATGACTCTGCAAATCCTACCTAAATACTAAGTTGAAAATTGAAATTCAGTTACAATTGTATGGAATGTTCGCGGATACTGACTTATTAACTGTATTTTGTGCAGCCCGGAAGGAATTGAAGCTCTTTGTTCGGACTTGGACGTGGATCATACTGATGTGAGGATCTTGATGCTAGCATGGTAACTAATATTTTAAGTCATTTGATACCTCACTTCTTTATGTTTAGCCTTTGCTTATGAAGTTATGAACTAACGAACTGCATATACCAGGAAAATGAGGGGTGAGAAACAGGGATATTTTACACTGGTAAGTAAATATTATTTTCACGTTGACGCTCTTTTTTTTCCAAGAATTCGTGTATCCAGCATATTTGTTTCATCAGCACCGTCTTGCATAGTTAGTTTTTGTATTCCTTGTATTCTCTCATGTATGTGTTGAATTATACACAACCAATCTTGTCTTTGATAGGAAGAGTGGCGAAGAGGCCTCAAAGCATTAAGGGCTGACACTGTAAATAAATTAAAGAAAGCACTTCCAGAGCTAGAGAAAGAGGTAATATCTTTGAATTTCTTTCTTTTGGATTACTTTTGTATTTGGTACTTACATTACACACACGTGATGGAAGGTTATTAAAATTCTGATTCTTTTTATTTATTTATTTATTTTGATATTAAAAGGTGAGGAGGCCGTTGAACTTTGTGGATTTCTATTCCTATGCGTTTCGATATTGCTTAACAGGTAACTTATTTTACTCTGGAAAGTAGGTTATTGTTGGAATGTTGTTGTCATTCTTCGTTCTGAAAATTTATTTATATATATGCTTATTTAACCTTCTGCACTTTATTTTGACAGAGGAGAAACAGAAGAGCATAGATATAGAGAGTATCTGTGAACTACTGAATATCGTTCTGGGGTCTGAATTCCCTGCCCAGGTTGAATCGTTTGTTGAGTATTTAAAGGTGAGTGGCCGCATTGTCTGCTATTCATGTATATAACCCTCCTGAAGATCAGATTAGAAAAAAACCCCATTTGACCAACTGTACTTGAGAGGAAAGCTTTTCCTATTAATTTTGAGCTGCAGAGAATAGGATTTGTTTGCTGATTGCTCCTTTCTGTTTCATTGTACTGAATAACTCTTTCACTTGTAGTTGGAGAAGTGAAAACTTAGTTATGTAAGTCTTTGATGAATGTACGAGGAACATATATGAAAATATGAATATATATAAATATATATATATATATATATTTATCTTTCCTCCCAGTGAAGCTTATAGGTTTTGGCTAAAACCCTGTTTACATAAAAAAAACATACGTTTATGAATGCAGACACAGAACGATTACAAAGTCATAAACATGGATCAGTGGATGGGATTTTACCGGTTTTGCAATGAGGTATTCTTACAATTTTTTTTTTTTAACGTTTCCAAATGTCTCCATTTATTTGCAATTTGACAGTAGCATCCTTGCACGGGTTGCAAATCTAAGATCTAATTCCTGGACTGTTGAAAATTAATTTTGGTTGCTATTATAAACGTAGAGGTAATCCTGAGTGTTTGTTGAGCGGTTAGCGGTTAGGCTTGTGGTTTACTCCCACATGGTCTGCGGTTCAATTTCTCAGGGACACTTGCCTATACCAAGATTTTCAAGCTTCCCTAAGATTGTAGATAATGGCAGAGGCTCCATCTTCTAACTTAAGCCCAGTAAGGGGTTTTGGGGGATTTCTGGGCTGTAAAAAGAAAAAAGAAAATGTTGTTCATCCCGATTCAGGATGACTGGGGATTAGAGTGGAGGTATATGGGGTATATTAAAAAAGAGAGAAAAAGTAGTAACATTTGTTTTACGGTTTCTGGGTTGCATCAGGTTAACGACCATCCTTACGCTTATGATTGATGCAGATCTAGCTTACTGTAGTATATGGCTATAATCTTGACTTACTAAGATACTAGAAACATGCTGAATAAGTGCAAGTAAGAAAGGGACACGGGATGAAACTAAGAGTGGAAAATGAAACGATTTATCTTGTAGTATAAAGTGGAAATTTTTCTCGATGCCAAGCAATGCCATGCCTAATGCATTATTATTGTTGAACAGATAAGTTTTCCTGGCCTTGATAATTATGATCCTGAACTCGCTTGGCCTTTGATTCTGGACAATTTTGTCGAGTGGATGCGGGAGAGGCAAAAGTAAAGCTGATAAATTTTCAGTCAACTTGATTCCCTGCTATAAACCAAAATTATTGCTAAAGTAGGTTCTCTCTTGAAATCTTTATTTTTCTACATTTGAGTTTTCATTGGCATCGCAGTTTTCTGACTGCCATTATTTATTATTATTATTTTTTAAATTGTGGTTATTTAATGGTTAATCTTAATGTCATTGTGATTGAAATTGTTGCAGGGCTACCAAACTACATACATCAGATGGCCCCAGGAGTCTTTTTTTATTTATTGACTTTTTCTTTCCTTCCAAACACAAGGTCAAGCCGCAAAATTGTTTACCTTTAGAAATTACATATATGTTTTTAGTAATATGCTTGAGAAAGTCTGGAAACGTGTTTTTTTTTTTTTTTTTTAAATTTAATTATATATATATATATATAAATTGTTTTGCTGCTTCCATCATTTATGGTGGATACCAATCATACTATTAATCCAGTTGGTTGTTGCAAGTTATTTGTGCTGATCCTGTTTGTTAACCGTCCCTGTCAAACCTTGCCATCTACAATGGAAGTGATCAAGAGATGAAAAACTTATACCCTTGTCTGGTTATGTTCTTATTGGATATTTTTACTGATACTCTAGTTTCTCATCATCTAAAGTGCTGTAAAATTCTCTAGTGATTTGGACACTTTCGTTCGTTTGGCAACCGTCATTGTTGAAATTAGCCGGTTCTTTTCACACTTAATGACGAGTTAGGGAGTTCTCTAGTGGCTCTATTGACTTTTTTGTGCAAAAAATGCTTCTGTTCTTTGCGTATACAATGAGAAATTCTGGTGCAGGATGCTTCTATAGCAGAGATAATTAACTCTGATTTTACAATTTGAATCGTGTTAATGAAGTGGGTGTAACGGTGGTGTAGCTCAAGAAATTCTCTAAAGGTATCCAATCAACGTCCCTGATAAATAATTTTCTTGATAAACACACAAAGCGCCCATCATTATCGCACTCAAAATAGTCCGGCAGTGTTTTCTTATTCCTTGTCGAAGAAAAAATAAGCCCCGTTGTTTCTCGTAAAAACGAGATTGATTGTGATTGTATGTACAGTCTAACGGTAATTTTGCATGATTATACCTTGAAGAGTTTGAGTTCTTCATACTTGGTTTAAAAAAAAAAAAAAAAAAAGTGACGGGTTTGATTAGCAAGCTATGGCACCGGGGACCATCAGCTTGATGGTAGCTTCTTGAAACGTGCCTGGTTTCACCATGCCGTTTATTCCAGTGCACGATTTCTTGGTACAAATAATTAAACAAGTCAACGAAGTAGTTCCATTTTTGTTGTACCATTAGCGCCTAGAGATGAAAAAAAAAAAAAAAAAAAAAAAAAAAAAAAAAAACCTCATTTTGTGAAAGTGGAGAGCCTTCTGCCAAAAAGAAAATTGTAGGCACGACTTTTTTTGCAGAGTAGGTCCATGATTGACGACAAGTAGACCTTTTTAGTACAAAACGAATCCAATCAAAAATTAAAATAGATATAAAATTATAACGCTCCATTACCTTTTTTTTTTTTTTAAATTAAATATGATTCAAATATTCCGATATAATCTGATGATTTAAAGCAGCATCCTTATTTGTGGTCTGGGCTTAATCGTTTAAACAAGCACTTTCCTACTAGTTCAGCTTTTCCCTGGATAGTGCTTAGTAACAAGGACAGACTTCCACATCATGTTATACTTCATCTTGAAGTAAAAAAAAAAAAAAAAAAAACACAGTTTTACGCTTTCTTCATTGTGCGTTGGGGCTTTCTTGAAGCAAAGCACTTTTGAACCACTACACATTGATGTCACTGCTGAACCTCTTTCTTTTTCCTTTCAGTATGATTATTCTGTCACTTTATTGTCTCAATTTGTGACCACAAAATTTTCATTAGAAAGCAAAAAAAGGGGATGAAAGCTACAAGCTTATTAACATCCAATCTCAACTTTTACCCAAGAAAAATTCAAATTTGCCTTGGAAATATGATTCCCCCCGGGTACAAGAAAAACAAAAATGAAAATCAAACAAAATGAGAACTTCTGCAGAAACAGATCATCACTTGCGCCCCCCCCCCCCCCAAAAAAAAAAAAAAAAAAAAAAATGAAAGCATACCCATGTACAGATATTTGCTGCATGCTTTGCCCAAGATCATGTTACCCACATTATATGACCACAGAAATGAAAATGTTAAATTAAAAACTTGACTTCGATTTTTTTTTTTTTTTTTTTTTTTGGGGTCCTCTTTTGAATTCTTTCTATGAGCAATTTAAGATGCTGAAGAACCAACAATCAAAGGAGAAGACGGAGGAAGAGGCCGTCTGGTCCTGCTTCTACCTCTGCGGGTTGTAGTGGTAGAAGGAGAAGAAGAGGCTGAAGAAAAAGAGTTTGAAGAAGGCGGTCCGTTCGACTCGCTTGTCAGCTGCTTCTTCTCTCCTTCAAACGGTTTCTTATTATTGTCTTCAATTCTATGATGTCGAACTTTAGTCGAGTTTAGAGTCACAGGAAGAACACAGTTGCATATGAATCCTGCAATACAACATAATTCTACTTCAATTCACATCCATACAATCCAAAAAATACAAATATATTTAAATAAAAAAGAGAAAAGCAAAGTCTCTCATTTCAAACTTGTTTTGACTAATTAGTTAAACTACTCGATTAGTCTTGACTAAAAACGTCAATGTGGGTTGTTTAGGGAAAAAAACAGGTATGAATGCCCAAAATATAGAACTAATATTTTCAGATAATGTACTACAATAATTGCATTAATCATGTTACTAAAAATTAATCATATCTAAGATTGTAAACGACAATGCCGCGGTAAGAATCTTACCGATCCTTGCGAGGCGATTAACCCAACTTGGGATTGGATTACCGGTCAATCTAACACAAGCGTCATTGCAGAAATGATTGCAGTTTTTGGTGATCAAGTTATAGGCATTGCCTTTGTACTCCTCTGCGAGCTCTTCCATGACTGCTCTGACTTGTGCAGCTTCCATATCCGATTTTCCGATGAGAATTGTTTTCCTAAATGTGAATCCGTCACACTGTTTGGGCTCTCCTTCGAAGATCCCGGTTGTTGAATACTCGTGAGCTCCAAATGCATACTCAACTCCATGAACTGTAACACATCCAAATCAGATTTCTCCATTTTCTTTTCTTATACACGTTGCCCAGAATAAGATGAGGAGAAAAAAAATATTTTTTAAACAACCAGAGAAAGTTGAAGAAATGAAAGAGCTAATTGAAGCTTTAAGATTCGTTTTGAATTGGGAAATAGAAAGAGAATTCAAATGTTGATCTAAAACCCAAGATTTGCTATTTTGTTTTGCCACGTTCTTATCAAACATAAAAATCGAATAAGAAGAAAAAGATTAAAAAAAAAAAGGGGTAAAAGCTGGAATCTATTCCGTTCGAGGGAACCACACTGACCAAATCCACTGAACCAATAATTTTTTCCATAAATTCAAATTAAAAAAATAAATAAATAAACCCCATTAAAATACAAGTATTGCAAATCTGTTATCCGATAATTATCCGAACTCAAACTCAGATCTAGATTTCAAAAAAAGAAAAATAAAAAAAACCCAGATGAGAAAAGTAAGAAGATGAATATACATGTATACAGATACATACATACATATATATATATATATATAGAGAGAGAGAGAGAGAGAGAGAGAGAGAAGAGTAGAGAGTACAGACCTTGGACACCAGAATGGTAAACACCGAGACCAAGCCAGTAGGCGTAGCCATTAATGGGTGTCAGATCATAAACGTTGAGGTACACTGGCACAGATCCCATTCCCTCATTGCTCTTGCTGCTACTACTGCTGCAGGCTTTTCTGCACAACATTCTCTCTCTCACTTCTTCATTTACATTACACCCCTCCCCAATAAAAAAAAAAATTCAAATTCAAATTAATATGGAAAACCACCAGTCCCTTTCAACATCACCACCACAGACACAGTTGAGGACTTCCCATTTTACAACAACAAAATCGCGAAAGAGAAAACAATTGAGATTAAGAATTAGGTAAAAAGATTAAAAAAAAAAAAAAGAAGAAGAAGAAGAAAGGGACGTGTGTGTTTATAGAAATATATATTATAAACTATATATATAAGAAAGGGAATGAGAATCTTCTGCTAATGGGTTCCACCGGCGGCGTGTAGTGCCAGTGCCGCACTGTCTTTTTCTTTTTCGTTTTTTAGAGTATTGTTTGGTTGTGCGTTTATATAAATATATATATATATATGTGAATTTGAATAATGAAATCTGGGTTTGCAAAATAATAGGGCTTGGATTTACTTGGAATTCGATAACGATTGAAATTAGTTACACTTCTGATGGTGTGAGCTGGGCTTCATGTCATCCCTTATTTTGAAATTTCGCCTTTTTTTTTTTTTTTTTTAAACTAGTGCACCCTTAATTTAAACGGTATTTGATGAATTGAAAGTCAAACTTTTGATTTTAACAAATGAGACTCTAAATATTCATTTGGATCACTGTCTTAAGATTATTATTTTTTATATATTATTTAAAAATATTTCTACAATATTTTCTTCCATAAAAACATTTGAATTTAAAATGCATTACAATTGTGGTCCAGTAACCAACTGGAGTCAATTGATGGATAGAGTTCCCCACATTTTTTTACACAAAATGCATCAGAAAATTTTGTTTATTGGCAATTACACCTTAAACATTTCAATATTGACATCTTGGGCCCTAGTTGTCATTCCACCCTCTTATGAATTATCTAGGACCAACTTGTTAAGGATTGTCATATTTAAGATCATAAAAATGTTTGGAATTCTACTTATAATAATAAACTATTCCGGATCTATTTGTGCAAATTACATTAGCTTTAAAAATTTTGAATTAGTTTTTTTAAAAATGAATTTTGAATTATTTTTTTAAAATGACTTTTGAATTAGTTTTTGGGAGAAAGAAACGTACACTAATTATGATACATAGTGGGTGCGTGTCATATTTTATTATGACCTGTAATTAATTAGTGGGGGGTTTATTTTTTAAGAAAATTTTCTTTTTGGAGCAATAAATCCAAATAAAATATTTGTATTTTGGGATGCATAGTAAGAGGAGGAGGGGCCACGAGCCAGGGGGACCCAACCCAGATGAGAAATTGAGAAGTGTATTATATTATCATTAAAAGCCATTGAAAGCTCATTAATTAATTTCATTTATATCTCCTTAATCTTCTTGTTGGAATGCTTATTGGGTTGATGTTGACCCAAAGAGTGAAATAATATAGGCAAATTGAATTGTCCAAGAATAGAAATATATTTAGGAAGGATTAAATTGTCATGTTCAGAGGTGGTCATAATCATGTCATTGGTTTAGCCTTTGCAACCTTTGCTGCACACACTCTTAAGTGTGAACAGACTGGTTTACACATGCAGTTTTCAACCCCCTCTTTTTCCCCCTCTTTTGATGGGTAATACACATGCAGTAAGCCTTTGCAACCTTTGCTGCATACACTCTTAAGTGTGAACAGACTGGTTTACACATGCAGTTTTCAACCCCCTCTTTTGATGCCTATTACCCATAACTATTGAGAGAGATAAAGGGCTAGCTCAAGACATTTTGAAGGACGTAAATTTATTTCTTGTGAAGCTCGAAAATGTCTCATTTTACGCAGTTACGCGCATGTCAATAAAATATATATATAACTCATCTGTGATCTTAAATATAATTTTTTTTACTATTTATTTATTTATTTATTTTTTAAACTTTGAAGATGAGAGAATTTGAACTCTTCATCTTATGGTGAAATTAGGAGTGAAATTATCGTTAGACTATTTTTACAGTCATTTTGAAACTTTGACTATTATCTCACTATGTATACAACATCTTTTTTTTTTTTTTTTTCAACAAAGATGACAATTTCATTGAGGTGTAATAAATTTTACAACTTAAATTGTAGAAATACCAAAATTATTTCTTTGTGCACTTTTGTATGATTAACTTGCATGTAACTCCATAAAATTAATAATCTTGAGTTTCACAATAAATGAATCTTCGACCTTTCTAATATATATGGTCACCTCTAGTATTCATTTTTATTGGTACGATATCGACCCTGTTATCAATGTTGATGTTCACTTACTGAAAATCTATCAGATTTACCTCTTGAAAACTATAGATCTAACAGGAAACCATACAAAAATGATTAAACGTAAATCTATTCTACGAACATATTAATATTTGAGTTGACCACATTCATTACCAGTATATGATGAGATCTAAATAGTTCTGGACAGAATTTTTTATATATGTAAAAAATACAAGATAAATGAAAAAATTATGCACAAGGGGCAAGTTTTCCATGTGTATAACTAGCTATAATATTTGTATTCATTGGATGACATTTTTGTCTCTGTCACAAAAAAAAAAGCGTATATTTTTTTTTTTTTCCATAAATCCAGTATATTGTAATTTATATAGATTATAAGTAAGCGAAGTTCCCTTTTGGCTCGAAGAGCTGGATACACTGAAAATATAGACATATGTACGTATACACGTACGGGTGTACGTATATGTGTTCAAATTTGACAAACAGTTTAGTATAATAATTTGATTGCTTGAATTATCATCTTTGGTTATTGGGGGGGGGGGGGGGGGGGGGGGGGGGGGGGGGGGGGGGGGGGGGGGGCGGGGGGTGGGGGCATGTAATTTGACCATATCTTGATAGGATACTAATTGGTGAGTTCAAAAACGGATAATCAAAGAGATATCATAAATATTGATATAATATAATACATAGCATTGACCAAAACTGTGTAAATCGAAAGCACATGCGTTAACTAAATCTTGTATTTTTTGGTTGAAGGCCATCTAGGATAGTGTAGGAAATTCTTTAACTTGCATTTCAAATTTAGATAGCCTCTTTTCATAAGCGATAATTCTACACTTAAACTTTACCATAAGGTATAAAATTTAAATTATCCAATTCTGAATTCAAAAAATAAATTTGTGTCTTCATTTTTTTTTTTTTCAAAATGAGAATGAAAATAATTTTTGTGAAATGACCACCATGTAAAAGTACTAGAGAAATATAACATGACAACATTTAATACCGTAGAAAATTGATATGAGACTAGCAACAATAATAGCTCACTACATGTCATCACATTATCATAAAAAATAATAAATAAAAAAAAATCTTTCGTGGTTTGCCACATCAACATTTTTGTCAAATAAATATACAGAAATTCATGGAAGGGGCAGCTTGAATGGTTTTACGAACATCAAGGGGACATGTTGAATAATGTTGATAATTTTAAGAACAAAATAAAATAGAGCACATAGTTCAAGAGGCATTTATAAAAATAATCTTAGTTTTTATGTTTAGAAATTATACCCCTTTTTTTTACTTCCAAAATAACTAGGGAGCGTTTGGAAATCAGGTTCGAATCTAAAATTTTTCATCTTAATTTTTATCTTTTTCTGAAAAAATCAACAAAACCTATAGCTAGTTTTTAAAAAATCAACAAACTTTAACTTAAAATTTCATTTCTACCCAGTCACCAAAAAATGTCAAACAAAATGACTAAAATTGAACATTTTGTTTTTTTGGTAAACTTAAGTAATCATTCATCCATTTTTCCATGAGGCAGATCAAATTGTACACATTAACTTTAGGATGACATAACCTTTATATCTGAAAATCGGGACTAAGTTGAGACATGGTATAATTTTTAGGGTCATTTATATAAATAATCCTTACATAATCTTAAAAATTAGAAATTACAAAAAAAAAAAAAAACTACTAATTAATTAATTAAACAAAGTCACGTTAGGGACACCAATTTTAATTTCAAGTACTGAATATCAATTCACGCGAGGGTCTTTTTATTAGTAGATACAATTAATTAACGTGACAAAATACATATTTAGAAAAAAACAACAATTCACATATTATTTATATTGGAATACTCTCCCGTCCTGCGAGGAGAGAGAGAGAATCGGGGGAGGGAGGGGGAGAGAGAGAGAGAGATGACAACCCGATAGACTAATCGATATAACCTAATAGACTAATCGGTACAACCCAATAAACTATCTAGTACAATCAAAGAGACTAACCGGTATAAATGTCATTCATGTACGACAAAAATAAGATGTCGGACACGAGAGTAGTCATATATATATATATATATATATGTATATGTTAGAACTCAAAAATTAAAGTAGTGTTGGTGAACCGCAGCTGGTCAAATCAATAGTCAGGTCCATTCCACGTCCGCATTATTTTCTTATTTTCTCAGACGAGGGCAGGTTTCTTGTCGTTGGGCGTTTCCAACAAGAACGAACAAAGCCATGTTTCGCGCCAGAGAGAGCTGGTTTCGAGCCTTGAACCGATTCAAAACGAGGGTCGTTCTCCGGCAAGCCCACCGCCTCCGGCACATCTTCGACCAACAACGGCGCCAACAGCAGCGACAAGGCCGAGTCCAGTTTGACCAAGTACGACGAGTCGTATCGGCAGCTCGACAATCTCGACTTGATGACTGCCGCTAAGATCCTCTTCACTGAACCTCCCAAGAAAAAAAAATTTGGGTATTTCACACCCTGCGACTCTCTGCTTTTTCACTTCATATAATGCCTTTTATGTCATTTGTTTCAATTGGGAATGTCATTGCTATTGTGGGGACTTTGGGTTGGCTTTTTTTCTCTTCGGAATTTCGTCGAACACCTTTTGCGCATGTTGTATGTCGGAATTCGTAGGTAGTCGAATTTCCCATATGCGTGAGACATTAGAGAAAGGGTCAATCTTTTTTTGTTCAATGTATTCAATATGGATGAAGGTATACTTTTTTCTTACCCTGTTTGTTATCTTAAAACCTTATTTTCTTAATGGTATTTAATTAGTTGTTTGACATATTCTTATCTGCATTTTGTTCTTCATCAGGCTTGATTTCCACCTGGTACAATTCTTCTTTGCCTTGATGCCTTCCTTCGGTATAGCAATCTACAAGCTTTGATATAAATCATCTTTTGTGTTTGACTTACCTGTTGGTTTTGTGCCACTATCTGAAGAAACCTATTACCTGTGTAACAGCTGTATATTTGGTAGCTCAATATGCTCGTTATGAAATGAGAAGGATGGAAGAGGTGATCAAACTTTCTTTGCTCTTTATCGATCCTTGTTATGGCATCTTTGTGTATACAGCAATGTCTTCCACGATAGGCACAAACTTTTCTTATGCCCTAAACGCCTTTGTTTTCGTTCATATTGGTGGAAAACGGTGGTTCAAATTTGATAGGAATGTATATTTCTGGTTTCAGTATTGGTTAGTTGTAGTAGATCTTCAATACATCTTTTAGTTAAAGCTAAAATCTTAATTGGAACATGCAACAATCACCCTTTACTTTTCTTTAGTGAACTGATACACCAAACTTTTTTTTTTTTTTTTCAGTTTCCATTTTAATAATGTTTTTGCACGCATGTTTTATAATTTTTATAGTCTTAAGGAATCAATATGTGTGGTAAAAGCTCATTTTAAAGTGAAATCAAGTTGTCCCATGCAAATAGATGTTTTTAAACATGCTTGCCAGCAGCCAAAAAAATCCCTTCTCAACTCTTTTTAAAGGTGTCCCTGTTTGACGTTTTCCTCATCATCAAAATCACCATCTCAGGAACTGGAGCAGAAGAAGAAGAAAGAAGAAGAAGAAGCGAAAGCGAAAGAGCTGGAACTTAAAGAAAAAGAAGCGGAATCTGTTCCTGACCTTTTGGAGGTGAAAACTAGACTAGATAAACTAGAGGAAGCCGTGAAGGAAATTGTGGTCGAGTCAAAGAAGCAGTCAAGTAGTGGAGTGGCAAAAGACCTGGAAAGTGGTAACCACAAAAAAAATCACGTAAGCACCACTGAGACAAGCAGCGGAGTCAGTAGATCGGAATCTAGCGAATCCGAAGAGAGAGACCGTCTCAGTAGACAGAAATCTGTGCAGGATAAGAAGGAGAGAGACCAAGGTGGAGGTGTCTCTGAAGATGATAAAAGGTGAAAAAATAAGCAATTCATTTGAAATTTTTTTTTTTTTTTTTTCCCTGTTTGTATCTATCTTTGCTCAACATGAAGGAAATCATCACTAGTAGTCATCTTTCCTTAGTCTAGATTAGCGAAATATCTTGGAAGTAAAATTTGTTCGTGAATCTGCCTTGTTCATGTCTAATGGAGTGTAAGGACGTATTGGAATTTTGTAGGCTCCTAAACAGAAATGTTTACAAAGTCTAAAAGTAAAAGCTCGTCGAGCTCATCATTCAGATGTTAAACAGTTACTTGTTTCAATTTTCCAAAAGATAATGAATGAGGGAGCTAGCAGTCACGGCCGATACTTTATTCTATTTTTGTTGCCCGCTTCTTTTGTTTCTTAAAGCGTATTATGGTTCTAATTAATATCACTAGGAAAGGTAGTTGCACGGATAATCTAGTGATAATTTCACACCTGACTTAATCATAAGATGCAGAGTTTGAATCCTCACCTCAAGTTCAATAACTATTACTAAGAATGGACAATAAATTTAGGCAAAAGCGACCTGAAGTTTGCTGGCAAAAAAACAAAAACACAAAAAAAAAAAACCGGAAAAGTTGGATGCAAACTGTAATAGCAAACTTTTACGTGAAGACTGAACTTTTGCAAGAAAAAAGAAAACGAAATAAAATTATCCTTATCTAAAAGATGTATCGTTTATTTAATATATAGAATTTAAAGATGAGAGATTCGAATTTTTCATCTTTTGATAGAGTTAAATGTGAAATTACTGTTAGACTATGTCTGCAACCATATCTCCTAATTTGAGACGATATCATTTATTTTGAAAGAGAAAATCTGCCTCCTGGTTAATGACATGTCGTTTCCTTTGTTTTATTTGTAATAACAAACGACATGAAAAATGACGCCATGTCACGTCACAGTTTTAAAAGAAAAAAAGCTTGCAACCAAGGAACTACATGTCGTTTCGACTTGTTTTAAGCAGCTTTTCGCTTAGGTTTCAAACGAGATGTCGTTTCTTTGTAACCGACACCGAAATTTGTACACAGCGAGATGTCGTTTGTTCAGCGTAAATCGACTGTCGTTTGCTCAACCCCTAAAACGTCTGTCGTTTAAATAACTGTGAAAAAGAAATGTGGTCTTCTCTCACTTTGGGTGAGCCTTTGAACCCTAAAAATCCCTAAAACCCAGACAGAGAGAGAAGACCAGGAGTTCTGTTCTGAACCTCTCAATGGCTCGCTTATTTCGACCTCTGAGAAGACCTCTTCTCTGTCTCTCTCAATCTTCTTCTTCTTCTTCGTCATCAATGGCTTCCAAAATCCTTGCTTTTGAGCTTCAAGATCAACCACCAAGCATCTCAGTCCTAAACCCCAACTTCTACTCCTCAGCCCAATCCCCAAGAACTTACATTTCCGAAATGCGACGGTCCGCTTTCGAAGGAAACCTTCTCAGGATTCTACGCAACGAGATCCGCTACGAACTCGACCGCTCTCCTCCAAACCAGGTTTCTACTTTTCTCAATTCTTGCAAGCATTATGCTTCTGATTATTGGGTTCGCGAGAGAAAAATGAAACCAAATTTGATATGTGAAAAATGTTAATGTTGCTGATTCGAGAATAAGCACGAAAATATTTTGAATTTTTTTTTAGGTGTGAATTCTGCTCGGTTTAGTTGCTTATTCGCATAAATTTCTGAAGAAATGATCGAAAGAAAATTATAATTCAGAAGGGTTGTTGCCAAATTTTAAATTTTTTTTTTCTCGGTTAAATTGCATTCGACATAGGCCCAAATCCTTTGCAGTGAATTAATGGCGTAAATTGAGTTTATTTATTTTATTTACTTATTTTTATACTTGGACTGTTTCAGATGTCCCTATGAAAAGTAATTTAGCCCGGACGAGTAGCGAGTCATTGGATTTACGCGTTTTTAATCGTAAATTGCTTCCTGCTGTTACAGCCAGTTACACAATTTGATTCGTTTACAGTTGATGACCGGCCTGGAGAACAATGGATTAGCTTGAATAGAAAGTTCGGAGAGAAAGAAGACATAAAAATCGAAGCAACCATGTTTGATGGAGCTCTTCGTAATCCAAAATCTGGCGGTGCAGGTGCTGGAGAACAAGAAGTGAATCTTCACATTACCCTGATTGTCAACATCTCCAAGGAGGGAAGAAATGATGTGTTGGAGTTTGTGTGCTCAGCTTGGCCGGATTTCCTCGAGATTGACAAGCTTTCTATCCGTGAACGCGGCAATATGCTAGCTAAGCCCTATGATGGCCCTGAATACAAGTATGATAGTTTGTTTATGTTACTATAGTACTGCTACGTCTCTGTTGCTTAGGAGCTGTGAAGTGACTAAAAAGAAGCTGAAATTTGAAGAACATTAACACAGTTTTAACAAAATACTATGACTCGGTTTTGTTGGAAGTATTGAGTTTCTCTTGCATTGCTCACCACTTTCTCGATTTTTCTTTATGCATATTTTGTGCCCCCTAATGTTTTTTTAATGATTTTATTTTTTTTAAGGGATTTGGACGATCAACTAGATGATGCACTTCATGAATTCCTGGAAGAGAGGGGCATAGATGATGAACTTGCAGCTTTTGTGCACAAGTACGTGAAGAATAAAGACAAAACCGAGTTCATTAGATGGATGGAAACTGTGAAATCTTTTGTTGAAAAGAAGTAAGAGTTCTGGTCTGAGGATTTTATTCTATATAGAACTTTTTATTCGTGTTTGGCAATGGAAATTCAACCTAGCATGCAATTTTGAGCTTTGCATGTGATTTTGACTGATTAGAATGGAGCATACATTTATGTAAAATCCGATAAAGAAATTAAACCGGTGCGACTGTTTGTTATACTTATGATACTTGGCCCGTGATGCTAAAAATTTTGAAAACCAGCGGTAGTCAGCCGTGCTACTGGTAGTATCCTACTTGGGGGGTAGTCGGCAGAAAATAGTACAAATTGAGGTAGTGGGGACAAGGGCATCGGCAGCGGCACGGGCAGAGGCAGTGGTGTCGGTGATAAGCATTTAAGACCCGGAAGTTAAATTTTTCTCGGGATTCATCTTGGACATACACATAATTAAATCTGGAATCTAACTCTAATACGACTTGTTAGGTACTTTAGTTTCCAAATTCAAAGATTGACCTATTAAGAGGAGTAATACAAATCATTTTAAATCCATTCCCAATTTCTGTAAAGCCAACATGGGTTGTTTGTACGCTCAGAAGCTCATAATGAACTCAAAACAAGGTCTAGAATTGCCAGAAGAATGTAGCTAAGCAGCATTTCTGACCCAAATTTTACGGGTTATGACTCATGATTGACGTTTCAAATTCTACTATTTGTAGATGCCATGTGTGTCACTACTTTTATTGTTTTGTTTATTTATAAATTCCCTGGCCTAAACATGTACTTTCCCAATTGGAAAGCAATAAACTCAATTTTTGACCACAGTGTGCTCCTCCTATTAGAAAAAGGAAACAAAAACAAAAATTAAACAGAAATAAAACATAAAAACAAAACAAAACAGATTATACGACTCACGGGCAGACAGCAATTTTAATGGTATGTCTTTTAGTCAAATAATGGATAAGATTCTAATGAGCTTTGTGCCCCTTAGTCTGTCAGCAATGTGCACGAGTTCAAAGCTGATGTCCTTATATTGTGTTTGGATATGTTGGACGGTCTATGTCAAATACTGTCATCTTTTTTCGTATAAAGGGCCATACTTTGTCACCTTTTATACTTTATTAACCATCGCGCTGAATAGATGTCCACACATCATTGGAATATCGTGCCCTTTCGAGTCCTGACAAACACAACTCTTTCACAAACGATGACTTACTCAGTTACTATTTGAATGTACTAATCTATTCAATTTAAATACAAACAATTTGAAAATAAAATAATAATCTTTAAAAGAAGTACTAGTGATGCTAAAGTAGCATCCGGATGAACCACCTATAATGCCATATTATTTAATTGGATATAAAGCATTCAACATGGCTCTCCAATTTTTTTATTTTTTAATTTTTTTTAGAAATTAAATAAACAAATTTTGTCAACATGTCTTCTGCAACATGTAGTATTATACTGCACTCAATGTCCTGATGTTGATTATCTCTTTATTATTATTATTTTCCCCATTGAAATGGACAAATAATATGCCTTCCTAAGCAAATAATAATAATAATAATAATAATCCAAAGAAGATTTAGACTGAATATTTAAATCCACAAGACGACAAAACATCTTTAATTATCAAAAGAGAAAAGACTATGCTAGTGAGGGAAGAAGACCAAGTCATGCTTTTATTTGTCACCTAATCTCAGCAATATGATAGCTCCAAATCTTTCATGTATCTCTTTCCAAGTTATATATATTGCTATATATGTATAGATTAATATATAGATTTCCAAAAAGGCGTTCCTTAATTGAGAGGCGAAATCAATGGTTGCTCAGTATTTTAATGGGAAAAATGGTAAAAGAATAAGGCAGTGTAACACAAAAAAAATGGACAGGCCAACTGATGTACAGCATGTGGAGAAAATCCAAACACTTTTATATATATATATATATATATATATATAGTCAGCATTTCATTTTCAAGACTTTGTGTGACAGACCCGGTTATCCTATCACAGTCCTTGATTGATTAATATAGGAATTGGAATGATAATCAAGTGCCATAATGACACATCTTTCAGTTACTTTACATCTTAATTTGAGGAGAGTTTTGTTCTCTATTATGACTAAACTCCCACATTATAATGTTTGTTAACATCAGAATGGATCCGGACCCACCCATGAGATCTTCTTGGCAATAAAATAATCAAAGGTTATCAAGCTGGCTTTCCCAATATATAGCTTCTAGTTTCTGTTTTAATTGAAGATAAAAAATTTTAAGTTGAAATTAGTTGATTTTTTAAATTAGTTATAATTTTTATTGACTTTTCAGAAAAAGATAAAACTGAGATGAAAATTTTGAGTTTGAGATAAAATAACAAACGTAGCAATAATATCAACCTAGATTATTCTTATCTATGTCCTCTCAATTTTAGAGTTACTATAATTTTATCACCTGAATTTTAAGAACTCTCACTTTATGCCTCAAACTTTGAATTTAACACCACTTTACCACTTCTATCATAGTTTAACTTATAAATAGGCGGACAAAAATGAGTTAAATGCAACTATGTAATTTTGTTTTTAGCATAAATCCTAACATAATGAACTTAGTAAAACTCCTATGGAAGGAGTAAAGTGGGACTAAATTCAAAGTTTATGAGGTAAAGTGAGAGTTTTTAAAGTTTACAAAGTGAGAATGACTCTAAAATTCAGAAAAATATAATAACAATAATCCTATTAGCTTTATATTATTCACAATGTAACTTGATTTTAAAAATCTTTTGGTCGATCTGTTCATAGATTATATGTGTCTTGTTTTGTATGCTCAACAAAAAATTAGTGGTAACTGAGATGAGTCCCTTGTGGTATTTGAATTTCTACAACTATATTTTTAGTCAAATATTTATCTAGATAAGATCACTTAATGGGATTCATTTATGAACCACGGTATAATCTAATTTGTGGTCGATCTATTATGGATTATGTGTGTTATACTTGATGTGTGTGGTCATCAAGGGGGAAAAAAAACGATATTAAAATGTTATTAAGAGTAAAAATGATGTGATAGCATAGCGAAAGGGGTCATTGTAAGCCCTGTTCTCACATGGGTTTGCTACACCAACCTCTTTTAACCCAATAGAGATGGTCTATTACTTTAACTGCTGGTGGGTCAAAGAAGCTGTCCATTGACAATCACAACCGTCCAAGTTTTAGAACAAAAATTTATTTTTCAATTAATTATGGGAAATGACAATCACAAGCATCCAATTTTGTGCACGTTTTGTGCCCCCCATGTTGTCACTCCATAATTATTAAGGTACATGACCTTAATCAGGGAGTCCCATGTTTGATATCTGGTGAACTAAACTGTCATCTACAATTATTACTACCACCAATTTGCTCTTCTGTTTTTTCTTTCATTCTTTCTTTCTTTCTTTTTTTTTTTTTATTACTATTTTTCCCAATTAACATTTTCTAGTGTCATGATTATAACACTTTTGTAAAGTAAATTTCTAATGCAGATCATGTTGTCTTAGCTTAATTACTTGAAAGATTTATAAGTTATTAATTTGTGACATCCCATGTTGTCTAGAGTAGTGGAATTTGGTAAGTGTATATATATTTATATATTAGAAGTAGTGGAATTTGGTAAATATTTGGTGCTATTGCCATATGTATGACACTCTTTAAACCAATGCCATGCCCCTAAAGTCCACTTTTTCACCTCAAAATTCCACTATTGCATCCAAGATGACTATTGGAATCTGTCATTGGGATTTGTTTGTTTATTTATTTATTTTATTCTATGATAGGCTTTGAAAAAAAAAATTCAATATCGATAATGATACAATTCTAAAATAAGATTGTATTTTTTTTTTCTTTTCATCTGATATGATTCGAATGTAATATGACATTTGCAAACTTTTACTGAAGGTGATTTTTTCCCCCCCCAAATTTAGACGTACCTATACTCCAAAATAAACTGCTAAAAGGCAATAAAGAACCTTGACACTTGAAAAGAGTGTAGAACAAAGCGAATTGTAAAGTTCCAAATTCCAAACAAGGTTTATATGACATTTGGAAGTTCAAGTGCTTCCAAGTTAAGAATTTCACAACAAAATCTTCCAAACATTTACAGAACCTGCACCTAACAAGTAAAACAAGAGGATCTACTCAACAAAAATGACAGACTCAATTTGTGAAGAAAAAAAAGAAAAAGAAAAATTAAACAACAAGAGAAATTTAAATTCAAGAAAAAAAGAAAAAAGAAAAAAGAAAAAAAAAAAAAAAAGAGTGCTTTCTTAGAGCTTGAGAGACAAGTCAAGTTTCTGCAACTCATCTTGCTTAGTCTTGCTATTCCACCACAAGCCTCCAATTTCATCACGACTCGCCGGAGAAAACCTCCGAACAGCGTCGAACCTGGACGAGGAGGAGGAGGAGAACCCTCCCCCCGCGGGCTCTCCGGCGTGGAAATTCTCCGGCGCAAGCCGCCCAATTGCGGGCTGCTGATCGATAGGCAGCCTCAGCCATCCGTTGTGACCGTAAAGCGGAGAGGAACTATTCATGACGTTGGGAAAATGGCCGTAAGAAGAAGGCTTGTGGATCATGGAGTGCACCTGAATGCCGAGTGACCTGTTGAAAGAGCCATGCAGAGGCAGAGAAGCCATGCTTGAGTACGATCTGTAGGGAAACAAAGGCGATGAGCTTGGAAGGCCGAAGAAACCTCCGGCGGAGACTGCCGAGGAACCGAATTTCTGGCCTCGTTTCGCAAGCGTTCGCTCCCGCTTGTGCGCGTTTTGGTGGCCTCCGAGAGCTTGGGAGCTGTAGAATTTCCTTTGACAGTAGTTGCATGAGAAAACTCTTGGCTCAGTGCTGCTTTCGTGGGGATGATCGTCGGGACTAGTCTCCGATGAATTCGAGTCGAAACACTCGATGAAATTGAGCTCCGGCTTCGACCCTTGAAGGCTCAGATCCAGTACTAAATCTTCTTCCTGTTCTTCTTCATCTTCAATTTCTAGTACTTGGCCTTGTTGTTCCTGTTCCTGTTCTTTTTCTGTCCCTTTTTGTGTCTCCATTGAGATAACTTTTAGGCTTGAACTCTCAGAAAGACATGACTCAAATTCGACTGGTATTGGGGGCTTCATTTGGAGATGGTAAACTTTTAGGCTTGAATTTTCTTTTCTTTTCTTTTTAACTTTAGAATTGGTTTATTGGGGGTTTTGGTTTTGAAATGGCAAAAACTGCTCTGTTCTATGTATAGAGGGAATATCCCACTATTTAACAGTTACAAGGTCTTAATATTACAAGACTTAGAGAATAAGACTAGAGAAAGAGAGAGAGAGAGAGAGAGAGAGAGAGAGAGTTGTAAAACTTGTAAAGCGTTTTGATAGAAACTCATGAGGAACACCCATGTACGTCTTTTCCTTGCCTGTTTCCCAATGAATGTTTTCCCAACTTCTCCTTTTTGTCTTCCAACCTTTCTTCTATGCATTTTCTTGTGCTTTTGGAGTCTATATACCCTTTTCTTTATATCCGTATATATAATATACATATATGTGTATTTATTCATTGTTGTGTATGTATGTAGCTCATTGCCTACGTACTAAAAAAAAAAAAAAAAAATCCCCAGACAAAGAAAATCTATGATTTTTAAATATGTGGATCCCTTATGAATATTATTGAATGTAGATTGGACTAGCTATTTAGCCTTGTAGTTAGTCCTTCATATACATATATATATATATAACTATGGAGATTTATAAGAACTTTGAATTGATTTACAAAATCTCCTTACAGATGTACTTTCTGTCTTTTTCCTGCATAATGCCGGAAACTTTATCATACATAATATAATATTCTATTCTTTGATGACTTCATGAATTTGTACAAATTATTTTCTTTATAACTCTTGCACTCTACTACATCTAGAGTTTCTTTACTGTCTTCTACAAAAATTTCAAGTCAGAAATTGTGCACTATCTAATGACGCTTATGATTGATTTACACATATATTAGAAACAAAAGACTGCAATTTTGAAACTGTTGATCAACTCAATGATGAAGGCCAAGCTTTATCCGGCCATACATACATACATACATATATATATATATATATGAAACAGTGCTCGAAACCCTACTCAGTATGGATTACTTTACAAATGGTCAATAGGTCAACCACTATGTAGACCATGATAACCATAGGTAATTTAGTGGGATGATAAGGCAACTTATTTTTTTTTTTTAATAAGATTTTGATTGAGTGAGAGTCAATGCCACTGTAATGGTCATATAATATATGAGCAATATTTCAACTTTATATGTTACACGTAGATAATTTATCTTTTCGAGTATCTGAATACGTCACTTTTTATCATTATAATTCTTTTAAAGAAACTCAAAAAAAAAAATGATAAGGAAAAATTCAACATCAAAAAAGAAACTTAATTAAAAAATATTATAGTCTTGAGATGTCTTAGGGCTTGTTTGGAGCTTAAGTCCAAACTAAGATTTTCAAACTTTATTTTTTCTTTTTCCCAAAAAGTTTTTGTCTTTTTCTCAAAAAATTTTTTGTCTTTTCTGAAAATTCAAAAAAATTTACTATTTAAACTTAAAAATCTCATCTTGAACTTGTGCACCAAACAGGCCCTTAATCTAAGTCGATCGACTGGCCGGTTTCATAAGATTTAAGAATCTGGTAATTGCCTTCTTTTATAGCGTCTAGAGAGGAGAGGAAATAGCTATTGGTCTTGTACAAATTATCATTTTACTTTGGAGTTAGCTCCTGATTTCAGCTTCTTCACAAGTAAGTTTGTAATTGCGGGTTATAATATATAGGGTCTCTTCATGCTGATATCTTATCTTAGAAGTACAATTTATTTACATGAGATGTTAGCATGTCTGTTTTCAGAGAAAAGAAGGAAACAAAATGGAAACTTGAATAATAAACTAGCAATATTAAGGAGTACAGGAAAAAGAATCTCCAATCTTTTCATGGGTTAGGTGTGTTTTTCTAGGGTCGGGAGGTACCTACAACGTAATATAAGATACCTCTAACGTAATATAAGATGTCTCTAATGTAACATAATATGAATAAAACACAATAATAATAAATAAATAAAACATAAGACATAATAAGCCTGCAAGATGTGTATTTCCTATACATTAATAAATAAAAACATATTTTTCATCTATTATATATGTTACGTTTTTTTCAATTATAATTACGTCTTTCTCATTTATTATTGTTCGTCTTATATTATATATATATTATAGTTCACTAACTACATGTCACTGGACCACCTAGACTAGCTAAAGAAGACAAAAGACATATCACTAATCTTCTTAGTCTTTTTTCTTTCGAATCTCCATCTTCTTAGACACTATCCAACATTTTAACTTTTGTCTAAGAAATTGTTTGTATGCATATATCAACAATTATACTTTTCTTGTCATACAATCGCTTCAAGTACTATGATAATGAAACAATTTTTCTTTTAACTACATACAAATTAAAGTTGCTGGCAAAAAAAAAAAAAAAAAAAAGAATGATAGGGCTAGAAAGTTCCATAGAAAAGTCTTAATTTTATGGCAAATACACCACATTGAACTTTAGATGGTTACTAGATTGGGATTATATTTTGATGTTTTCCTTGAATTACAAAATTCCGGAAAGTTTTTTCTATGGCATTTTTCTTAAAAAAAAAGTAACAGAATGGGAAAATTTGTTACAGTTTCAAAATTTGAGGGAAATGTATATAATATGTTTTGAAATTCGGGATTTAAAGTGTTACAAATATTATAGTTCAGAGGCAATTTTTGTAATTTTTTGATAGAAGAGGAAATTTTTGTAATTAATCCAAAGTCATTCTTTCTTTCTCACAATGGTGAGTATTGTTGATAACCCCCTAGACTAGAGAGTCTCACAAAAGCAATTCTTAGGCAAAATTATTAGTTTCATAGCATGTATGACAATTTTGTAAACGATAGTACACTATTGTTCCAAATAACATATGCCAACTGTCCCATATTTCTACAACAAAACGCCTTATCATATATATTGTTGTCGTCTACATAGCTAGTTGTATGCATAACAAAGCTTTCAAACATTGTATGATGATCGAATTGATTTGAATCATTAAATTTCTTTCGTAACAAGTTTCATATGATAGAAATCAGTATAAATTTTAACGGTTTAGATCGATTTAATCATCATTTAACACGCTTGAAAAATTGTCTACACGTGCCGTAGTTTGTTCTCTTCTGCAGCACAGACACAAAATAACAAATCCGAAAAGACATATGCCCATAAAATCATGGATGGAGTTGAGTTAAGACGATCTGATCTTGCTTAATTATTCTATTCAAAAGCCGAATTAGTCTTTGATTTAGGTGACGTATGGTTGAATAATTTCTAACTAGCCCATCGGAAATGTTAGGTAAGCCTCCAAACTTAAGAAGAATAATTATCCAATGAAATTTCTTGTCGAATCACAATCTTTAATTGGGACGGTTACAGTACTACTCTAGCCTAGTAATCTAGTACCCATATAGATATAGAACACTTAGCAATCACATCTTCTTTGATCTTCCCAGATTGCCTTAGGAAACAATTCTTTGACAATTTGATAGATATGTAACAACCATCTCATAAGAAGAATATTCTTTTCCCCTTTTTATTTCATTTTTATTTTTTTTATACTACCATTTACCTCAAGGTCTCTTATATTAGATCAACATCGATTTTTTAACTGTTAGATTAATGTTTTAACAATAATATATATGAGTACTTAATTGAGAAATTTAATAAGCGTCACACAATATAATTGCTACAATCGTAGATCTAAACCGTTGAAAATTTGATCCGATTATTAAAGTAGCAATTTTTATTTATGGTATCAAATAAGAGGTGATATATAGTAGATTTATTTTTTTTATTTTTTACTTTTTTTGGGGGGGGGGGGGGGGGGGGGGGTGGTGGTGTGGGCGGCGGCAAATGTATGGGTTTCTTTTGTTTTTATATTCCTAGCTATATGCTTTTTCACTTGCAAAAGAAAAAAAGTGACAAGAAAAGGGTAACTCCATCTGTCTGCATTGAACTCAGATAAGCTTTTAAAGAAAAGCTCCGTGAAATTCGGGAAAAGCTTAAAAAAAAAAAAGATAAAACAAAAAATACAGCTATTATGATAATTGAGATTATGAAACAGATGGCTAATTTTGAAGTATTATTTGTGACCATTTGGTAAGAATAACACTTTCTGAGACGTAAAGGGCATTTCCTTTTCTGATATTACTTTCACAAAATTATATACATAACTTGGTTTGTTTAAGCTTTGCAAGGAACACCACACCCCACACCACCACCCCCCCGCCCCCCCCCCCCCCCCCCCCCACAACCAAAAAAAAAAAAAAAGAAGAAGAAGAAGAAGAAAGAGCAAAAAAAGCTTCGATTTAACAACAAATAAAGCATTAGAATTTATTTACGTGTCATTGATGGAATAAATAATTTCCTGTTCTAATCATAATCTACGAAATTTCTTGTAACTTTCTCTGTCGTAATTAAATTTAACAATTCAGGACTTCAGAAGATTAGGACTTATATATATATTTTTTGAAGGTAACAGAAGATTAGGACTTATATTAACTCATAAATATATGTCACACACACACACACACACACACAAACACACACACACATATATAACCCTTATCCTTGGTCATATTACAGCTTTACGTAAGGAAATTATTATATCCATTATATCTACATATATGGACATAAAGATTAACCAAACTTTTAGAAAAACCTTATTTTTTTAAATCCTATTTTAATTAGGGAATTATTATTATTTTGCTTTAGATAGTGGAATGGTGATGGAAATGTAAGAATTGGTCAGAAATGTAGGATTTCTGCATGGATCACGCTACATTGTCTGTTAGTTTTAAGAATTTTTTGCAGCGAAACAACTTCAACTGTTTTAATCAATAAACTGAAAGAAAAAAGACAAAAATAGTACTGACTTTTTTAATATTTACTAATTAATTAACACAAAATTGGTTCCTAATTAAGATCAGATTCCAAACATTAATGTATGCAAGCATCCTAGCCTATAGCCATTGAAAATGTATATTTTGATGCGGGTTGTACTAAGAAAAAACTTTTAATTGAACAAAGATATTATTTGTATATTTCAATTGTTGAGTGCGGACACAATTAGAAGTTTTTTTAGTCATCATCTAAAAAAAATGTCCAATCGTAAAAATATATAGAAAACAATAATAAACTCACAAAAATATGTCTACCTTAGGCCGGCCTCAACTAATAATTTTTTTACATTAATTCAATTTTTAGAATTTTTATAAAGATCCTAGTTGGATAACCAAACAAAAACTTGAAAAGTCGATGGAAGTACAAACACACCTCTCTCCTCTCTCAGCTGCTAATGCACTTGTTCTTGTCCCTATTAGTTTCTACATGTGTGTTCTAAATGGATATGACACCCAAAGTGAAGAAAAACCCACATGGGAACAAATAAACTTCCATTTGAGAGTGACCAATAAGAGAAGGCCACTTTTCAGTCCTGGAGAGATTGGTTTTCCAAGTCCGCGACGCCGTGGGGACGGTGACAAGTGGCCGACAAGTAGATGGAGATAGTTGAAGGTTGAAGATGAAAAGCCCTTAATATGTTATGCTCTTCTTAATGTTATCTTATGCTTAATGCCTTTCGTTTTCATCAATCAGTATACTCCATGTGACATTCCTAAAGTATATAAGCATAGAATTTGGCAATACCTTAACATATATATATAAATATATGAAACATGAAAAGGGTAATACGAAAAGAAGTGCACAGAGCTAGATAGAGATGAGTGGGAACACATACTCCGCTCAATTTTTCAAAAATACCGTCACCTCAATACTCTTTTCTCATATGTGGTCTATGTTAATTTTTATCTCGTGAACCTGCAGTTTTAATAGTGTCGAACTGAACTAAAATCATGACTCCGTCCTTGTTAAGATATATAATTGGCTGTGTGCAAGTGCATACCTCCTTTTGATCTCTCTCTTCAGTTGTCTATTTGCAAGGACCAATTTGCTAACTCCCTTTTGTTGGGTTTTGCTTGCTTTGTCTAAATCAAAATTGGACCCGAAATCTTTTGAGAGATTTTATTGTCTGCAAAACGAGTAGCAACCAGCATTTGAATGTAGTCCCAGCACTTCTGAACCTCAGAGGAAGTCTTTGAAACTTTTACATCAACAGTCTTAATCCGCATCAAAAAAGAGATATCAAAACTACTCTGGCGATAACAACTTGGTCTTTCGTCCCACTTCAAAAAAAGTAGCACCAAAATTCATGGCATCTCTCTTTTTAGCACTCTCTTTTTTACTGACCACTGCTTTGGCTCCTCTCTGTGCTCGAAAAGTGATGGACCCAAGACGTCATTGGTCTGTCTAATAATGCAAATTCTCTTGTTGGAATTTAAAAAGAAAAAAAAAATCCTTATAGCAAGTACTTTTTTTACCTAATACAATGGAGTCGAGTATAGAATTATCATTGGACTATACATGTAATTGTAAACTCATTTTGAATATTTGTTACCCTCCGGTTTGGCATTTTTCAAGACATAATGTTTGAGGTTAAAAGAATTCCGGTGCAAAAACTAGTCATTAACTAACTAAAGAGAATGGATTTGTTCACTTAAAAAATGTGTGAAACTAGAATTTGGAAAAAAGGTAAAATAGAATTGGGGGGGGACAAAAAGTACCAAGACTTTCATACTCCACTTGGAAATTTGTTTTAATTCATCCCACCACTAGAAGAAATAATTGAAATGCTTGAGATCAATGTAAGAACTAGAAATTTTATGTCTATTTTGTTCGAAAAAGGTTGCTCTTCATTCCAAAATAAAAATATATGTTAAGTTGCCTGTAATTACGACATGACGACATGTTACTTGTTGTATAAATAACCAATTAACCAAACGACAATCTTACATTATTTTAAAATCTTGTTGTCGTTACAGAAATAAGATGACGTTTACTAGTGCTCTTTTGATTTTTTTTAAAAAAAAAAAACACACACACACACACACACACACGCACACACTTTACACTTTTTTAATTTAAAATTTTGTTGTCGTTTAAGCACAAAAGGTATTGTTTGTTGTTTAAAAAACGATTTATCAAATTTATTGTTGTCGTTTTTAAGGTTGGCGGTGTTTATAATTTTGAGAATTTCGCTTTTCACACCAATGTCGTTTCGTGAATTATAGTCGCTTTTAGCTTTTGTTCTTTTGTTTTCTACCCTCCAATTTGATGTTGTTTTAAGATGTTGTCTTTTTCACATTGCTGTCACTTTTGGAAATTTTAATTTGTTTGGCGTCTTTTCCAAGCTGGTAGCGTTTTGAGATGCTGTCGCTCTCTTCTGTTAATGTCGTTTTATTCTCATGGTGTGGCAAAGCGTCTCGGTTATGGACAACTTTTACAACTAAAATACTGTAACTTACAAATTATCTTTTTTCTTCTTTCAACGATTGCGCTTATCATAACACTTCTTAAAAGGGGAAAAAAAAATGCACAAATATATATATATATATATGTATGTATACTTTTATTCTCCTATTGAACCTTATAGGGCCTCGTAGAAATAAAAGAACTATAATTTGTAAAAGATGGTAAAATCATATATATATATATATATATTAAAAAAAAAAAAAAGCAAATGAAAATAGACATCTAAAAGCATAGATGATGTCTTATCGTTTAACGTGATGAACATAAACAAAGGGGTAAATCTTTTTTTTGAAAAAAATGGGAAAAGTAAGTGCGCCATCACATTTTGGTACGTATACGAATAAAAATGGAAAAATTGGATACAAAACTCTGTTGACGTCTAGTGTCTACTAGCAATACATGGATATCTTGTGTTTCACGTATGTGAATTAGCCTTGGCCACCACAAGGCAACGCATTCTGTAACAAAGATGAACTCAAGTATATTGGACTATCCACAAGAACAAATTGTCACGACGGACTAACAAAAGATCACCGACCACTATAGACGAGGTTGGATATAACAATTAACCACAAGTACCAGCCAAATATCCAGCCTCAGGTTCACTTGCTCAACCAGTAAATGAATATAAGAAACGTGCATACAGATGCAACTAGGGAAAGTATGATGGTATCCATGGACTTTTTCCGTTTTATCGCAGAAAGAATATTATTTACCTGCAATATCCGTCAAAATAGTAAGTCAATACTTGAAACTCACATACACTTGGGAAGAAAGATGAGATAATCTTTTCTTTTCTTTTTTTTTTTAAACTTGTGTTCCCTACTCGGAAGCTGAGAAAGTATCTAAGCGTTTTATATAAACGATGCCCAAATGCTCCCTTGGCAGTGGTCAGTGATGATTTCGTTTCAAAATTATTTGCTTTCACATGACATACTGGTTTTTGTTTTTCAGCAACAAACCCATTCGATGCAATTTGCAAAGAAGAAGATGCAATTGAGCTAGTTCTATGATGTTACTTCAGTACTGAAAGAATAACTGTAAAAACAACGACCACATTCATAAGTTTTTATACCGTCGGCAGGCGGCTGCTAACGTTGCTGAGCTTCGAATTGATACCACCAAACGTTGATCGTTGAAGAACAAGAGAACCAAGTGTTGATTGAGCTTGTGAAATTACAGTATCCATCTGCACCAGCCGAAGAAAAAATGGGAGCAATGAAGTACGTATATTTGAAAATTGAGCAGTTATGCATGTTTATTTTTTCCCTTCGAATATGTCAATAACAAGGACAAATTAATTTTCTGAGGGAAATTATACAGATCCTTCCGGGTAATATATCCATAAACCATGTGACCAGAAAGGGGAATAAAAGACGAAAATTGAGACAAAATATATCCTGTATAGGAATCATGAGTCTTCTGCTCAGATAAGATTGAAATGCTAAACAGGTGTTAAAGGACCATGTTATGAAGAGTCATTCAATAACAAGAGCCGAACATGGATTAGGTAATTTCTACTGGAAACAATTAAGATTCGTTTAATACTTGCCCATAGGAAAAAAAAACGTAGGACATCCCTATAAAAGAACAGAAAAAATATAGTCCCAAGTAAGCAAAGCGTAATCCTCGATAAATATAACATTTAGATTTTTTTTTTGGATAACCATGGTGTCCGAGACTTTGCCCCGACTAATCCACGGGATTCATGCAACGCGCCCCATCCACATAATATACCATTTAACTTCACATACCTGTCCTGTATTTCTGCTAATAGATGCATGCTCTTTTAGTAGAGCTTGCTCAGCAGAACCACCACCATCTTCTAAGTCTAATCTAGTCCGATCAAACTCTCTAAAATCCTCAAGGAGTGAAGCATGTTCTTTCTTAGCCCTAAGGCTGGAGCGGAGACGATAAAACTCCTGCATTTGAAACATTTTGAACAACAAATTAATGCCCGAGATGTCCATTTGTAATCAGAAACCTACATATCTATTAAAAAGAAAAGCAGAATGAAACGACTTACCAACCATATAACATGAGGCCAAAACTCGGGGTCTCCTTTTAAAAGTGAAAAAGAGGAAGAAAAAAAATACTTGAAGAAAAATTAATCAAATTTTTACATAAATTCCGTGAACAATAGTAATAGATGATGATGCCGATGGTGAAATAGCTATCAAAATCTAATCGGAGATGAGTGTTGGATTCATGGGCAACAAAGTCAAGCAAGTTTAAACTACTTTGTGGCCCTTAAATAACAACTGTCAGTTCAAATAGAAGAGACAGTAAACTAAATTCCAATTTCCAGTAAAAAGTAAACAAGAAAACACAGCACCTGAGTGAGATCCTGAAGAATTTCTTGATGCCTAGTCAAAGTATGAGAAACCATTTCTGAGCCACCCGATGAAACCCAAGCTTGCATTTGTGAGTTAACTTGTTGAAGCTGCTTTAGCAGTCTGTCTATCCCAGATTCAAGATCATTCTCTGAACCATCAGCTTTTGCAGAATCCTTCGAGGAAACTAGTTTACGATAAGAATTCATCTGCTCATCCAACTGAGCTTCGAGCTTCCTCGCCTGAAATCACACATCGACAAAAAGTTCACCATTAGAGAAGTAACTAATAACTCATAGATAAGCATTACATCATCATCTTAAATCGTCCCGGAAGACTTTGAGCCACCGTTTCCCTCATCTCCAACACCGATCCAAAAGATCTAGTTCAACTTATATGCGCATAGGATCAAGCATATACGTGCTAGCACCTCACTGTTCGACTCGAGCAAGATTAATCACTAAAAACCCTAGTTCATATTTGCATCATGTTTAGACTGTCTCACATATGTACAATCGGGTTCATTTGTTCCGAGTTTCTGCCACAATTTTAGTCAACAATATCCTAATCTAGTCATAATTCTTCCTCTTTACGTAATGTCCTAACCATATTACCGTCAATTACGCATTCCAAACGATGTTAAGAGAATCTATAGGGCCTGATTAAATCTTAAACTTCAACAAATGCATCCTCAACCTCCTCGTATGGGCAACTGATCCATTAACGGTGGATCGACCACAAATTTTCAGAGATCAAATTCTTAAAGAAATGAAATTGAGAAATCAATTCACAAAATTCGAAACCACATCACACAAAATCCAACAATTGATGAGAAAAATAGGGCACAAAAACACATAACAACTTCAATGATCTTCATTCAATTCGCTGAAATTTCTCGGCAATCAACCAAAGTTTCAAGAAATCAAATCGGAAATCCTCAGTTTCGGCATAATTCAGAATTTTCCACCTCTTTCTTGGAGTCCAAACAGGAAGAAAAACTATCTTGATTATAAAACGAAGAAGATGAAAAACAAATACCTGTTTGCGGAGGGCGTCCCATGAGCTTGGAACCTCCATGGACGCCACCGACAGCATTAACGAACAAGAAAAACAAAGATCGAGATTCCAAAAATTACGTTGTTAATAGAAATTGTGCAAACTTTTTTTTTTTTTTTTTTTTCCTTGGTCCCTTTGTTTCGTTGTCAAAGATCAACCGTAGAGAGAGAAGAGAAGAGACAGAGGGAGGAGAAATGAGGATGGGGGGGGTTGTTTGGCGACAGGGACAGGCTGTCCGCTCTAAACGGCGATTTGGCGAACTGCGTTTGCGTGCGCTCTAATGCATTTATTACTTATTTATTTATTTATGGGGAATACTATCTGAAATTTCACTAATTACATTATTATTTTACTTTTTTATACCAAAACGCTCGTCTTAATGCCTTTCGTTTATTACAAAAATTTAAGAATGAACTAATAAAATGAAAAGGACTTAACATGCCTTTGCTTAGTAGGTTTGAGTTTAAAATTTTAAGTTAGAATTGTTTGATTTTTTAGAAATTAGTTTAAAAAAATAATTGATTTAAAAAAAAAAGATAAAATGAGTTGAGTTTTTTGTATTTGAATTACTGCATCAAGCATATGCTTAATTTATGGGTTGTTTGGTTCTCCATTCTCGATGTAAAATTTTCATTGTAGTTTATGTCTTTTTCTAAAACTCATTAAAAATTATAATTAATTTTTGAAAAGTCAACTAATTTTAACCCAAAAATTTCATTCTAAGCTGGTACACCAAACGCAAGCTTAGTTCTATTTAATGATTGTGCTAAATTGGGGTGATAATTCGTGTTAACAAGTTATCTTTGTGTCAATTTATTTACTAATCGTATCAGAAAATATCAACTCATATATAACCTATTTATTAAACGTGTAAAAAATTTCAACTCAAACACAACCCTATTATCAAACTATATAATTGATTTAAATTAGTAATGAATGCAATAATGCACTAATAACTTATTTAACACTTATTAAAAATGTTTATTGGTCAACTTATATTGTCTTTTAAGAAAAACAAGTTATATTACATATAACTTTTATATTATAATTATCCAATTTAATTTTCAGCCCAAAAATGCAATTTAATTATAAAATTACAGATACAATTCCGTTTTATATAAGTTAATTTAAACACAATTTATTGCATCAATCCGTTATTATCCAAACTCATTTATAAAAAAATCCGAACCTTTTAATTTTTGTATCGTATCATCGTGTTTTGACCTAAATTATCAATCCCAACCCCAACTAACGTTCCTTTTAACCATCAAAGTAACATCATGTCATTACAAGGTGTGTAAATCTAAATTTAACAGATTTAAGAAATGTAAATTTTAAGAAGCGGTTATTTTAAAAAAATAATAATAAATAAAGAAGTAATCCTCTAAAAATTAATCATGTGGTATTTATAAGTTTAGTCTAACGATAATTATACACTTGACTCTATCATTATAGAGTTAGAAACTTTTGAATCCCCCGTCTCAAAGTTTCTTGAAGAAAAAAAGGTCACGTGCGGTGCACGTGTTGGAGAAAATGGGCCCAACATGTATTAAAATGGGCTTGAACCCATAAAACCCGAAGCCCAATTTTGAAACAGCGCTAGGTCTAAAACCCTCAATCCCGAACCACCGCCATTCGCATTCTCGTCTTCCTCACAGAGCTCAACCAGAGGAAATATCTGATTCCGGTACTCCCTAATCTTCGCTTTACTTTGTTTTCCTTGCTGTTTGGGGTTTTCAACGTGAAAAAAGTTCTGTTCTTTTTTTTTTGTTCTCTGTATCAATTTCTGTTTTGTTTCCTGTGTATGTGCTTGAAGGAAGAGAAGAATGGCGGAAGAAGAGGCAAAGCCGTTGTCATACATACCGGAGACGATTCTGAAAAGGAGGAAGAGAAATGAAGAAATAGCATTGAGGAGGAAAGAGCAATTGGAGCAGAGGAAATTCGCCAATAAGAAAAACAAGACCGAGTTTATCAAGAAGCCGGAGGAGTTCGTCAAAGAGTTTCGATACAGGGTAAAATTTTTTTTTTTCTTTTCTTTTTTCTAAAAAAGTTGCTCAACTTGATGAGTTCTCTCGATTCTGAACTTGCGTTCTTGTCTATACGATCACTTTTTTTTAGTTATGTTTTTAAGTGCTAAAGTTGAGAATTTGATGCCATTGATGCACATGAACTGCATGATTTGAAGCACTTTTCGTGTTAGGAAAAGCTTCTAATAGGAGAGCTTTTTATTTGGTAGTTGGGTTTGTTTGTTTGTTTGTTTTTCCTCAAAGTTTCTGACTCTTGTAGAGCAGTTCATGTTTAGGCTTGTGGAAATTAGGATCTGCGTTTTCTTACGAGGTGTCGGATTCACTTAGGTCTATTCATTTAGTTGATATTCATGGTTTTTTTTTTTTTTTTTTTTTTTTGGAATATTTGAAGAATCTTTGTGTGCTATGTAACTGTCCACTAGAGCGTGCAGCAATTGTAGGCTAAGATGTGCGTTCCTAGAGGAAGGAATAACATTTTAACATGAGGACAATGAGCCATCGATCACCCAAGTCAAATTTTCTGATGTAGAAATGTTTCATTTAACAGCCCTTGTTTCCTTTCATTTGCCATGCTTAAATGATTGAATCGCTAAATAAAATTCTTATTTTCTGCTACCTCCATTTAGGAAGTGGACCTTGTCCGAATGAAACACAGAATGAAGAGAAAGAGGACAGAATTAGTGGAACCCAAGTCAAAGCTTCTCTTCATCATACGCATTCAAGGGTGGGGGTTCTTTTGATTTTGTTTGAATGTTTTCTGTATTGGCATCGCCTCCTTTCTTTCTTATTTTATAATTCTTCATTTTTGCAGAAAAAATGATATGCATCCAGAAGTTAGGAAGACCTTGTACGACTTGAGATTGAGGAAAGTCTTCAGTGCGGTTTTTGTTAAAGTGAATGCAGGGATCATTGAGAAATTGCAGAGAGTAGAGCCGTATGTTACATATGGGTATGGGATGCTAATCCTTTTGCATTTTTATTCGATAGCCATATAATGTTTTTCACATGTTGATATTACTGATGGAAAGATGTAAGATATGTCATAGCACTACATGCATGTCTGCAATTTTGCAAGTGAAGTATTTATTACCTGTGATAATCGTATGTAATGGAGATGATTGGTTTCCTGTGTTGGGCTTAGGTACTTGTTGTACACCCACTTATAATGATGTTGAATTGATAGCATTGCCGAGGAAGCTCTAGCTGACCCTACGGTCAAGAAGTATTTTTGTTTCTAGTGATTGGCTTAGGTTTCTTTAGGTTCATCTTTCAATAGAAGGACCTGGCTCGAGGTGCTAGTGGATCATTCAAGAGGGATCCCTGGTTGCGTGAGGACATTATCTTTTCGTAAAACTACAATTTGCTACAGTTATAATGAAAATGTTTGCTAGATTGTTTGTTATATCATGGTTGCAACGTGGGCCTTATACACGTTTAGAACTTCAAAGTTAATGACAAAATACCTCTGAGATAACAACTCAAGGCCAATTAGTTGTTCCCTTTATATTCTTTTCCAGTCATTTTTGTTCTTCTAAGCAGTAAATATTAACCGTGGTTTATAGTACTAACAGTAGTTCCTTTACATTTTGAAGGTATCCTAATCTTAAGAATGTGAAAGAGCTGATTTACAAGAAAGGTTTTGCAAATGTAGACAAGCAGATGGTGCCTCTTACCGATAACAACATTATTGAGCAGGTACTCAATTGCCTAATCTTTAGACTTACACATTCATTTATTTCTCATGATCGAAAAAGGATAAAGAATGACTGAAAATTAGTCAATAAATTGATTTGTGTCGATCTCCATAATACAACATTTCTAACCTTACCTTAATCGGGCAGGAACTCGGGAAATCTGGAATTTTATGCATCGAAGATATCGTGCACGAAGTTGCCAATGTTGGTCCTCATTTCAAGGAGGTTACTCGCTTCTTATGGCCCTTTATGCTCAACAAGCCAGGAGGATTAAAAGGGTCAAAAACAGTATACAAGCTAGGGGGAGAAACCGGCAACCGCGAGGAACATATAAATGAACTGATAGATCAGATGAATTAGAATGGAGAGTAGTTTACACAGCTTAATGAAAAATAGTTTCGTTCTTCTTGTCTGATTATTGTCTATTTTCTTCCCTCTTTTTAAATGACAATTTCAATGGTGTTGTAATAGATTCCTTTGACCCATATACTGGAAGTCAAATTTTGTGAGTTATCTTCTAGATTTTCTATCTTAGCTCCTAAAGTTCGCTTCAGCTACAAATAGAGAAAAATGAGTATGATGTGATTTTAAAAGGTTTTTGAAAATTTTAGTTTATTTTATTCATAAAAAGATTCATATTTCTGTCTTTGTCGAGAGAACGATCTATTTTGGCGTAGGATATGCAAAAGCTCAAATCATATGCTTCAATTTAGGCAAAGTTATTTATTTATTTATTTTAATTACAAGCACACGGTAATATTAAACATGATTTTGTCTTCTTATGCACTTAAAAAAAAAAATTCAAAAGAAAAAAAAAACAATTAAAAAAACTTGAAAAATCTGATGGTTCAAGAATGGTTTTCATCTCCTATAAAAGGCTAAAGATTCAAACTTTATTCAACCTTTTCCTTCTCGAACAAACAGGGTGGTGTAGATCGAAAACCTCAAAAAGTCCGAAACCCGATTTTGTCAAACAGGAAATGGAAAACGAAGATCCATGGCTGGCTCCGGATAAGTTATATCACGTTCTCTTCTGCTTTTCTCTGACTTTTCTCTTCTCCACCTTGGCCAGCCTCACCCGCAGTCCCTTCCTTCGCCGCCACTCCATTCCTCTCGGATCGATCGCCTCCCTCCTCGCCGGCGCCGCCAAAGAGGCCGCCGACGAGCTCGGTTTCTTCCGGTCCGCCGGAGCCTCCGCGAAAGACGCCGTCGCTGATGTCTTCGGCGTGCTTCTTGCGTCTCTCGCTCTCTATCTGCTGAGGCGTTCGTCTCGACTCGATCGCGAAACGGACCCCGACCGAGGGATTTCGCTCGTTTGAAACCGGTCATTTTGTTTGGATGCTTCGCTGGGCTCTCGAATCTGATTGGTTGCTGGGAAAATTTCACAGAAAAGCTACTCTCTTCAAATTAATTCACTGAACAATTACTCGGCTTAGTTTAGGTAAGTTGTTAATTGAGATTACATTCATTTTCATCTTTGTATACATTGTGAAATAGTTCTATATTTAGAAATTTAAACTCGTTCCTGATAATTAATGAATGATTAATACGAGATTATCAGTACCTGTTTTGTATCAGATACTTAAATTCGTGAAATTAGCAAAAGCTTAACAAAATGATAGGCTCATACTGGGTTTTCTTGTACATGAAAAAACTAGTTGATCACTATATTAGTAAAAAGATGGCCTAGAAAAAAGATCCAAAAAAGAAGATGGCCAAGATAGAGTGTTGTTGACAATAATGACACACGAGTTATTTTTCCTGAGAATTCGATGATTCGACTCAAGCCAGGCTGCACCATGTTAATTTCGACATGGTTTTGTGATCGCTTTTTAGTGTTGTGACTGCGGATACATCATGCTTTATGAGCACGCCTTTGTTTCTTTACATTCTTAGATTTATTTCCTGATTTCAATTGTACTTGCGTGTGAGCGCCTGCACACTTCAAAAATTTCAATTCTTGAATTCCATCCATGATCCACCAGAAATGGCATTTCTATTATATAAACTTTGGGTGCAGTTGCACTTTCACCCACTTGGTTCATGAAGTTCGAGTTAAAAAATCCCGTGAACTCTTGCATTTCTCTTCGGCGTTTGTTGATAAGGATAAAGAGTATTTTTTTCTCTTAGTAATATACATACCACTAAAAAAAATGGACTTCCTTTTTGTCTTTTTAGATCTTGTAATTGCTTTAGATTATCTTTTACTGATCTTGTTGGGGGAAAAACCAGGATTTCGGGTTAAAAGAACGAAAAATAGTAAAGTCAGGTGGTTGGTTTTGAAGTTTAATACTTGTGAAGGCAATTCATGAAGATGGGAGATGATGGGAAAAGCACACTGGTTGGAGTGCTTTTATGTATAAGATTGAGATCATACTTTGGATACCAGTTTTAGCATTACATGATCAATCACGCAAGGAAAAGAAAAAAGAAACCCGACAACTGGGAATGAGAGCCTTGTAATATGACAGTGTACCAAGAAGAACTCGTTATATGTACTAGAACTCATTTCAGAGTATGTCTTCCTTCAGAACCTCCTCGTAAACTATCTGTATTATATTCTGATGGCGTTTCTAGATTATTCATACATGCCTAGTGATAGAGTCGGTACAATCGGTCACCTCCTTATGCTCCTTGTTGGCGCAGGTTTATCTTGATTGTCTCCATTTTCAACTGGCAGCTTGACAGCAGAGTATGCTCCTGCCCCACAAAGCGCTCCAAGGATCGGGGCAGTGAGGTAAATCCATATTGCTTCGTAGTTGTTTGCAGCTACTGCTGGCCCTAAAGTTCTCACGGGGTTCATCGAAGCTCCTGATGCGTCCCTAAAAATGTCACACAAATTGTAAGGCTCATCATACTGCAATAGGACAGGAGTACTTTAGGTTATTCTGAATATTTCTGTACTTAACAGCCACTCAACTGTCACATTAAGTCTGTGGCAAAAATTTGTTTAATTTGTTATACAATTTGGAGAAAAGAAAATGTTGCTCTTTTAACACACACCTGTCTTAGCTGGTACCTGCCTGAATATTCTTTTATATTTATATGTGTTGGTTTTGTAGTCACATGTTAATGTACTTATAAACGTAACAATGTCTACATTCAGGAAGCCAGACAGAAGGTCGGAGTTCGGACATACCCCGCGACTAGTATGTTGAGCATGACAGTTGCTCCCACCGCGATTCCCGCCAACTCTCCCACCTGCATCATGTAATGGAAATTTCATCACACAATTTGTCGTGTTAGGAGATTCTGTTCGTTTTCTTCCAAGTTCATCTTCTAATATTGATCTAGCCATGTAGTTTATGAAAGCGTGAATTATTTGTTTAATACATTAAAAAAAAAAAAAGGTCCCTTAAGGAAAAAGATTTAAATTTTTTTTGATAGTGATTGAGACCAAGGAGTTATCATCTTTCACCAATAGATGTGAGTTATACAAGTCCGCACCGGATAGCTCCGCATAAAAAGTAGGTACCCACTAATATTGGTTAAACTGACTGTATTTTCATGTGATGCTTTTACTACTAATTGACATGACAATTTTTTAAACACATTTTGACAAAAACATGATAACTCACCGTTGGTTGGTGTGTGATTAAAGTTTTTTATCATTGTTGTGGTGTTAAGTTGACTTGGGTCCTAGAGAGTGGAGATATGGGATATGGACAAGATTGAACTAGGCTTTATTTATCATCACTAGACATGGGACTATGCAACGTGACAACCATCTTCACTGACTCTTGTCGCTTTCTTAGTATAGTTTAAGAGGGGGGAAAAAAAACAACAATAATAATGGAAAGATTCGTGTAACCTGGAAAATCCTAGGAATGTGTGGTCTTAGAAGTAAAATTCATAACAAAGTTGATTAAAATATAATGTTCAATCAGATGTCGGTGTGCGTGAGCTAAATTATTATGATGTTTATCATTTAGCCCCACATGGGTTTACCAACCAGTAATGTTTGAAAAATAAGAATCTGGTTATATATACTTACAGCTCTTGTATCGGTGGCCACACCAGTGACAACAAACATGAGGAAGAAGGTGATGAGGAACTCCAGAGCAAAAGCTTGGCCATGAGACCCTGACGGAACTGTAACTCCACCGCTCATTATGGGGTGGAATATCCACTTTAGCAAAAATGAGGCGCACAAAGACGCCACTACTTGTGCTCCAATATACACCGGCACCTGCCAATATTGTACACATGAAATAGTGTGTGCATTTACATCTATACGTGGTATGACATGAATATATATAGGGGGCACATTCCTGTTTTTACTTTTCATATCTCTTTTTTTTTTTTTTTTATTTAAATTATCAACCAATTAAAATTTAAATGTTCATTATTTTTTGTTATACTCCTATTCTTATTCTGAAAAATCCCTACAATTTAATTTTAATTTTTATCCTTTTTATACTCACTAATCAATAGATAATCCCTATTTTTTAAACAATCCTTTATTTTTAATAATCTATTCTTACAACTATTTTTTTGTAAAGATAAATAATCTACAACTTTATATATGTATATACATATTTATATCTATGACGTTCATAAAAACAATACTTAAAAAAAAAACAATATATACATATATGTATAGATATCAATGGCGTCCATAAAAATAATACTTCATAAAAAATATATAAAATTGCAATTTTATTAGTTCCTTTAAATCTCATTTCCAAAAGAAAAAAGAAGAATGAATCATTGAATTTCTTAAAAAATAAAAAAGTAGAAGAAGTCAAAAATAAGAAAAACAGCAGATGATAAAAAAGAATTGTTTAAAAAAAATTAGGGGGTTCTTTGTTGATTGGTGAGTGCAAAAAGTATTAAAAATAGAATAAATTATAGGGATTATTGTAGAATAATAAGAAAAGTGTAATTAAGTAATATTTTGAACATTTAAATTTTAATTGGTACATAATTTAAGAAATGAGTGAGGAAAAGTAGATTGAGGGGTATCAATAGACACCTCCATATATATATACACACACTAGTTTTTAAGCATGTGCTTTGCACCGTGTGGATTTAAAGTGTTGATTTTTTTTAAAAAAAAAAAGTTATATACAAAAGTTTTTTTTAATAAAAAATTAATAGATGTTAAATTTTTGAATAAATCAATATATTTTCTTAATTTATTTGTTGTCTCCTAAAGAGTTTAATAAAATCAAGTAACCAAGGATTATAAGGGAACATAACAATTTGAGGAATTTTAAGAAAAAATAATTTGTTGACCTATTTGAAAAAAGTTATTTTAAAAAACTAAAAACTATTTTAATGAGCCAATTATAAATATGTAAACCTTTTGGCGAGAAAAAGTAATAACAAAAAATAAAATAAAGAATGAGGCAAGCAACTCAATAAAAAAAAAAAAAAAAAAAAGGAGAAAAGAAAAAAAAAAGTGAGACAAAATAGAAAGACGAAGTTTTTGAATGGTGTCAAAAAGTAACTATCCTTTATAATAAAGTTATAAATATATATAGTTATATTGGGTTGCATACGAATTTCCATGGGAAGTGCCTTAGAGCAGCAAAAGCAATGGTGATGGCCGGGTTGAGATGGGCTCCAGAGATGTGGCCGGTCGACAGAATGACAATCATGACGGCGAGGCCGTTGGAGGCGGCGAGGCCGACAAGGGTCTCGGACCCTCCTGTCTTTTGGTTCACAATGGCCGTGGCTGTTCCAGCGAAGATGAGCAGTAGTGTGCCTATGAACTCAGCTCCCACCTGATCATTTCATCAGTTTTTGCCAAAAAGTGGACAAAACAGTATCATGTATGCGTATATAGACATATATATATATAGATATTACTTAGATATATAGATATATAGATGTTTATACCCTTCTAGCAAGAGAGACAGGAGGTGGCGACAAGGCACAAGAGACTTTGGGAAGCACTGTCCCATCTTCCATGGCCCCCCAATCTTCAACGCTAAAGCACTTGAAGCTCTTGAGGAGGGATTTCCTACTTGCATTCCCACCTTTGTCTGGCCTGAACCCGCCGAACAAAGGAGCCCCCGGTGTTCCCGGCGTTACCGGCGTCGAAGGTGCTGATGGAACTTGGTCCTGATCACCCTGATGATCCATATAGCTTGCACTCCAAACCGGACAAGTACCAAAAAAAAAAGCCAAAAAAAAACCAAAAAAAGATAAATAAGAGGGAATTAATTGGCTTGAGTTTTCAGTAGTACTACTTTAGTTTCACTTTTTTAATTTTTCTCTTTATTGTGTTTTCCTAGTAATATTTATAGTACTAACTGAGATGCATGGACGTTGACTTGGAGAATCCCAAAGAAAAGAATAGAAAAAAGAAGGGTTGTCATAACTTTGGATCTAAAGTGGACGGTGGGGCAACCAAGGCAGGCTTTGCAAATTGCATTTATATATACATATTTTATATATATATATATATATATCACATACATACATATATATATATATAAATGTGTATATATTTAACAAGTGTATATGACACATGAGTCGTGGTTACCTTGTGGCCTGTCTTTTCTACACAGAGTTTGTTTGTTTGTCGTTTCTATTTTTTAATTCATTACAAATTATATATATCTATATATATATATATATTTCTATTTAGAAATACTTTTTCAATCTCATGAATCAATATTGGGAGTTCCGTTTTCAAGCAATAATAGAGTATGAAAGTTCCTCACATTTAGGGGGTTGTTTCTCTACTGATGAAAGAGTGTGAATTGTGCAGCAGTCATACATGTGACTGCAAATAATGCAGAAATATAGGCATCATATTTGGAGATAATTTGCCAACAATTTAGAGACAGTACTCTTTGAATGTGAACGATAAATTGCGTGACAGGTTCAATTTCACTATTGTTTTCCCCTAACCCAATATACGGAAAGCTATATTTTTTCTATATTTTATATATATAGTTGAAGTTAAGGACAGAGTATTCGAACTCTTCACTTTTTTAATAAAATCATGTGTGAAATTAACATTAAAATATATCTACAACCATGGAAAGTTATCTTTTAGTGGATTGAAGATAAACACTTTTTTCAAAGAAGGTATATACATAATTTTGTATTGGAATATAATATAAGTCCATCTCATAATAATTTAAGATTTTAGAATGGGTTAATAAATTATGCTTTTGGAATGTATTAACAATTCTAACATGTCTTATTTATTGATATCATAATCTGTAAGTATTTCTTCAATAAGCCCTCTACAATTTATTATAAAGGCTTTATTGATACGTATGTGAGTTCGTAGAGTAGTTAATTAGAAAAGTAAAAAAAAAAATTTGACTCCAACTTTGAACTTGGATATGTATTAAGCTAAACAAAATATTGCTTTTCTAAATAGATGTGAGTGTATGGGCATCCCTTTTATTAATTCCAAAAAAAAAAAAATTTCAAATATGGAACTTAAGACGCTGAAATTTATAAGTAATGCACCGGCTGAGCTAGCTCGGGATCTAAACATAAAATACTGTTATCCTATGTATATCTATTTTTGGTTTTGAAGAAAAACTGCACAACAGAAAAAAGTAATGCATGAAAAGGGAGGTTTGAGACAGATCATGGGGAAAAAAAAGAAAGACATCTTACCCAGAATATGTTCCTCCCTGTGAAAAGTTGCAAGGCATAACATAAACAGTCGTTTTTTGGGTGGTGGGAAAAACATCTCTCTTTGTGTATATATGTTCATGAATATAGATAACATGCATATAAATAAACTGAAACAACAGAAATTGGTGAACCATCAAAAGATTTGCACGAACCCTTATGTGTGTGTGTATATAGTTATAGTTAAGGTCATAAATTCAGTGACGGTATGATCCAACAGGTGTAATATCATGACTAATATCATATAATATTAAGTTATTAATGTGTAACATTCTCTGTTGATACATGTCACTTGTAGTAAAAGTTTCAAAATTTGTTACACATAAAATTATATAACGTCACAAATAAATAAACAAATAGTTATATGGATTAAAAAAAAGTTAGATTCGATGTATTAGTACAATAGTCGGACTTAAAACCAATCTTATAATTATATAGTGATCAATTCTATGTCTGCAGGTAAGGTCAGTTACTAAGGGCCTATCGGAAGAGAAACCAAGTGAACTTCGTTAAATTATAATTTTTAGATAATTACTGATTAAAAAAACACTTATGAGTACTTATATGTTACACAAAGTTTTAACTCCCGTTGATGCCGGACTCATCAAGGTCAGTTACTAGCTACTTGCTAACTACTTTCGTTTACCATAAATACACATCTATGCGATATAAACAACGAAACATGAATGATGAAGAAAGAAATAAATAAATAGGAATCTTTTGGTGTCAAACACACACAGTACTAGAAAGGAAGATCTGGTGGTCGTCAATATTACTAGATATATTGTTAATCGGGGAATTATATATAATGTCTTGACTATCTTTTCCAAATAAAGTGATGTCAGACCATCAAATCCGTAGGGGAGAACCATTAGGAAAAGACCATTTGTAATGAGACGATCATTGAGGAGGAATAATCATAGCAGAGCACAAATTCCCTTTTTTCCCTTATCTTTTTTCATGTCACCCATGTACACCTAATAAATTGATTCTTTTTTCATGACGAATTCGAAATATTATTATTAATTCCTTTACAACAAAAGCTAAAAATAATATTCTTTATTTTGTGATTCTTAGATGGCTACTACTCATCCTAGTTCCACGAGTACTCAAAAGAGCTCAGCCTATATTTTATTCCTAATTAGTTTTGTATACTAAAGGTGCGTTTGGTGTATTGCTTAAGAATGAAATTTTTAGATTAAAATTGGTTAACTTTTCAAAAACTAATTATAATTTTGAGTACTCAGCTAACTTCAACATAAAAATTACATTCCAAATTTGTGCACCAAACGCTCAACTAAAAGCATATCTTTAGTTTTCAACTTCTTTAAAGAAAAACTGGGACTTAAAAATTATTCATAATTTATGCTCATTTCCATTACATATATCAAAGTGATGCTATATTTATCATCAAAAAGTGTAAAAATAATATTATTCTACTATATACTGCAATCTATAACACTATTTTTAATGCTATTTTTCCCTCCTTTTTTTTAATCAATATTAAGCTTTAAAACTCATTAAAGTAATTAACTTTCAATATTTAAATGATTTAAAAGTAAAAAATATTTCAATAACTAGAAGAAAAAGTCAAGACATCAATCAATATAGCTCAAATATTAAGTTTGACATCAATTATATTTGGCGGTAAATATTTACTATCAAGTTTACCATATAACAAAATTTGACATCAAATATTGCACTTCATTGGAGAGATTTTTTTTCTTCTTTTTAACCTGTGTCAAAACTTACCATTAGAATATTAATTTAACACTTCATTGGAGATGTTAATAAGCTTTGAGTAGAAATAAGAAGATATAACTTATCCTTAGTTATAGAGACTTTCATTGATCTCCATATAGAATTGATATTAATTAGCACCCAAATTGAAGCGAATAATTAGCAATATTGCTAACACTTAAATATTTAACGTGTTAGTATATAAAAGGATGATACATAGGCTTTTATTTATTTATTTATTTAAATTCCTTTGTATTTTCTAAATTTTTCTTGTAGTGGGATGTAGAAAAACTATCAGTCGTAGTTGGCTGTAAAGTACTATTTAGGGGTGGTCTAATGGAGCAATAACATATAGGATGTTGATAGTGCGTCTATGAGAAAATAACAAGACCAACGTTGTAACTTGTCAAAAAAAGTGGCTAATATTGAGCCACGCCAAGACTTGGAGCCCAAGGCACTCTCTTGTGTTCTTGGGCATTACGAAATCTCTCCCTATATATATATGAATGTATATATGTGCGAATAATTTCATAATTGGCCGACCAATATTTCAATCGATTCATGAGTGGGGTGGTGAGTGCTAGCTAACCTTCTTTAGTTCAAACAATATCGTTGGTGAGATTGGGTAGCTATATCTATGGAGGGGAAATTTTGTTTTGTTTTATCTTATTTTGCTTAAGTTTTGGCTTGTGCCACGTCTAATAGAATTCTTAATTATGAATTAGATTTGACAGTCACTCTTTTATATGGTTCTTAATTTTCTCAGTGGAATTTGATCGCCTTCACCCACTTAAAGAAAGAAGGCTATGATTAAGCCAACAACCACGTAATTAGTTTCTATCTCTGTCTTTGTAAATAGTTTTATTTAATTTAGTTTTACATTTCTTCCCAAGTTGATTTTATTTTATATGTTTGTTTATTTTGGTGGTTTAATATTGATACTCGGCAAATTAAGGAGAGAGAATCTGCTTAATTATACTCGCATCACTTAGAATTTTAGATGTTTAGATTTTTACTCACCCAATTAAGTTAATATTATTGTGGCATGTGGAGCATTGGTTTACATTTGCACCAAGATATATAATTATCTAATTTGAGATTGGCATATTATAAAAGTATACTTCAATTTAGGAAGTATTTGACTGCTTGAGCTAGGTATAAAAGAAAGAGGAGTTATTTTGCTTGTATAAACTGAATTATTGAGACGTAATAGATGAATATATATATATATATATATATTTAGGCCTAATATAAATGCTTCTAGCGATCACAAACATGCATCTACTTATCTATAATATAAAGTACATCAACATCTTAAATACTTCTCAAACAAGCAAAGTAGAAGCTCTACATAAATATATAATTACCACACTGAGTTTGCACTTAGGCTAGCCATACAAGGAACGTGCGAAACTGATTAGATGCACGATCAATTCAAGGAGTACTAGCTAGCTAGTTTGCCCATAACTGATTAGGCAATCATAAATTAAACCTCGCACATAGTTAATTAGTAAGTACTAATATCAATTCTCATAGTTCCAATATTAATTTATCTTCATCATCTGGGGGTCTCGTTCCTACAGGATGAAACTTCTAGAAGCTTTCTTGAGTCCTTCACGGCTTCTCCTCATTGTCGCCGTCTTCCTCCGGCAGCTTGACGGCGGTGTAAGCTGCCGCCCCGCAAAGCGCTCCGAGGACCGGAGCAGTCAGATAGATCCATATTGCTTTGAAGTTGTGTGCAGCCACAGCTGGCCCTAGCGTCCTCACAGGGTTCATTGAAGCTCCTGTTCTTGGCCTAAAAATATACCAAAAGGTTTCCAAGAGAGTAAAACTGGATAAGTACATCTCTTTTCCTTCTATAATTATTTTAGCACTTTAGTAATTAATTATTAGTACTCAATTCTTCATTTGCATTAAGTAAAACCAATCCATGCATATATCATGTTTATCATATATATTAAATACATATATATGTATTTATATGCATGCATGCATATGTAATGCATCATATAAGTCGGATGATCAAAAGGATAAGATTCTGATCAAAAGAAGGTCGGAGTTCCGATCGACAAACCCCGCAACGAAATTGTTGAGCATCACAGTTGCTCCCACAGCGATTCCCGCCAACTCTCCAACCTTTAGTACAAGGTAAAAAAAAAAATTTATTTGGTCACACAAACATTTTAAAATTAATTTGTCAATAATTTTTCTTTTAGTTATACAGTGACTAGGGATGTAATTTCTTCTAGTCCTTACTGCTCTTGTATCAGTGGCGACGGCGGTGGTGACAAACATTAGAACGAAGGTAACAATGAACTCCAAAGCAAAAGCTTGGCCATAATCCACGGCAGGAACCGTGACACCTCCTGATCCGGTTATCGGATGGAAAACCGCCTTCAATGCATAGGAAGCGCAGAGAGAACCCGAAACTTGTGCTCCGATGTAGATCGGCACCTGCGAATTCACGAAATATATTGTCAGTCCAAGGGAACTTGTGTACGTAGACCAGTAATGTGTTACAAGTGCTGTTTAGGGTTAAGAATATTATGTATAACTATATTTGTATTGTTACATGTTTCCATGGGAAGTGCTTTAGGGCAGCGAAGGCGATGGTGACGGCGGGGTTAAGATGGGCCCCGGAAATGTGGCCGGTCGAGAAGATGATTATCATGACGAGAAGGCCAGTGGCGACGGCGACGATGGTGAGGGTGGTGGGCTCTCGTGTGTTCGGATTCATAATGGCTATGGCTGCCGCAAAAAAGATGAGTAATAGTGTGCCTATGAACTCAGCTCCCACCTGGAAGTTTTTTCCACACACATATATGTATACACACATATATATCCACACGCATGAAACAATAATCAGCAGCAAGATACCAAACCCCGTAATTAATAATTTGAAACGTGTGTAGCATATGGGATAAAATAAAAACATATGAGCATATAATAACAACATATAACTCAGAATTTATATTATATATGGAGTGCATGATATGTATGTGTATATTTATGTGTGTGTGCATATGTTTAATCTATATATATCATATATATATATATATATATATATTGTATACCTTTCTTGCAAGGGAAACGGCAGGAGGAGATGGGCGGGAGCGAGAGTCGGATTTGTGGCATTCACCTTGTTCCTGCATGGCCAATTCAAGGCCAAAGCAGTCGATACTCTTGAGCAGGGATTTCCTACTATTCCTCCAGTCTTGCCTCATGAACCCGCCACCACCGGTACCGGCAGACACCGGAATTGTCGGAGCACCGACGTGAAGACTATGACTAGGTATATTTTCAGGTGTAGTACTTATTCCATTTTTAGTACTTGCATAACCAACTTTCTCATTTTGATCCATTTTCTTCTGTAAAACGGAAGCGACAAAAACGAAAAAAAAAAAAGAAAAAGAAAAAGTGAAATTACAACTATAGTATAGTAACTAAAAAGGAACAAGGCAAAAGCTGTGAATTATCTAGAGTTTAACTAAACTATCCTAGCTTTAGATTTTTTTTTTTTTTCTTTTTTAGAGCTATGATCTTTTGAAGAGTGTAGTTAGAGATCTGCGGTATTTATAGGCTAAAAATTTAATGGGGTTGACATAATATGGAGTGTAATATATATATATATATATATATATATAAATCCCGACATAAGTATAGAGAGAAAGTCAGGGTTAGTGGTGGCAACTATACGTGCTCGAGACCTAAGGGAAAAGAAAGTGGTTTCTGTATATAAATAGTACTAGTACTATTGGAATTAGTGGAGAGTGGGACGCATATATATATATATATATATATGCGTGTGTGTGTGTGTGTAATTTATTAGTTGACGAAGAAGACTTTGCATTTAAACAATGGGTTTAAGAATTGCACTTTTTGACATGACAAGAGAGAAAAACGAAAACACGACATGTGTCGTGGGTCTTTGCCCTTTTGCTTTTAAAAAAAAATATATATATATATATATATATATTTAAAGAAAAAGCGAAACCTCCAATAAGGAGGTTAATAAGCATGAAGAAAGAAACTTATAATAATATATTTGACAAATATATATATACTTAAGTTTATGTAGAAAACAAATTAAAACTATTAATCAAATTAAAATGATTTCTTTGATATTTAAAGAAGGTTCTAAAAGGTTCTTTGACTCTTTGTAGCTCCACTATCTCCTATATACACATGACGGGTTCATAAAAATAGAAAGATATATCAGGAAAGAAAAAAAATATTGTGAACTCGAGCGATGACCTTGATCAATAATTGAGTAGTTCAGGCCAGTAATATACTGCCACTTGCTTATATATTTACCCACACACTCACACACACATATATCTATATATATATATATATATATGTATGAATAATGTTTAATAATGTGGAAAAATAGTCTGTGTGACGTAAGAAAACAGATTAGAATTAGCAATTAACCAGGAGGTGAAATGTTAGGAGGTTTTTTTTCACTGAACCAGATCAATTATATGTGGTCCTAGTACTTTGAAAAATTGTGTGGTCGGTAAAAATTCTAATAATTTCCACCACATGATAACATGAAAGCCAAATCTAATCTCTCTTAGTGGTGCAGTTCGGGAATTTTTTTTAATAAACTTTTTTTTGTGTTCGAACGCTTTCATATTTACTGTGTACCATGTTTCTTCATTGGACTAATCATTAAAGCATTTAACTTAATATAAAAACTCATAAAGTCAAAAGATGTTTGTTAAAAGTATTAGATTTAATGAATACTTGTATAGTTGACAATAATTTGATATATATCTATATACCAACTGGTGAGTAACTTAAAACTTTGAACATACATTTTTCTAGGTACATATGTGTGTGTGTATTAAGTTAACGTCTATATCATTATGTATATATATATATATGCTTAAGTAATTTGATTGATGAGTTTTTTGTTTGGTAATTTAGGTGTTTACCTACATGGTAAAAAGGGGTGTATTTTTACTTTTAGTCAATTGATCAGTTTTGTAATCTTCAGTGTTTGATTAATGGAATATTCTCATCCCGTGGACGTAGGTAAATTTACCGAACCACGTAAATCTTGTGTTGTATTTATCTCCTTTATTTTCTTCACTTCTGTTTGTTTTTACATTCTACGTGCGTCTATATAGGTATGTATAATAATACTACTGCATGCTAGCTTACTACATATTGATTAGAATTAAAGAGAGATCCTGACCGTATAAAGAGTAGTAAATTAATTTACATATACCCACGTGATATAATAGATAGATAATTAAACCACCACATATAGTTTAGGTTTAATTATCACAATAACAAATTACTTTTGTTGAAAAGAAGCTCTGATAATCAGCATACATAAACTAAAAAGATTCATTTTTTTTAAAAGGAAATAAGACTAATTATTCATTTTAATTTTTTCAGTAAGCTATATATATGTTCAATTAAAAAAGGCAGGTGATGAAAAATGAAACTGTCAGAACACAAATGAATGAACAGTAATTAGATGAAAAAAATTATAATAAAAGGAACCTGAAAAATGATCATGATCATCACTTCACCGCCGTCAAAACAAAACTTCTAATTAACAAGCTAATTTCGGCCATTAATTTTTTCTGATAGAAGCAAATACGAGAGAGATACATACCTTGTTCAAATGGCTTGAAAAAATTGCAGATATCAGAAATTAATTAACTCCAAATATTATTTGTCTGATCTTAAGCTCAAAATTGCAGATCGTCTTGCTCAAGACTCTCTACTCTTTAGAACTGCATATGATTATCAATATTGGCATGTAATTTTGCAAGTTTGCTCGCAGTAATGATATTAATACAATTATTTATATATAGTTCGTGTGGCTATATATATATATATATACATCTCAACATATTTTTATTTATTCCTTTTTTTTTTTCCATAAAAATACCCTGTTGGATTCTTATAGAACACAGATCATATGCCACGTTTCGTTGTAAATCTTAACAAACACTCTTTCTTTGACAGCGTCCTCAATCGATATAATATTCTATGTACGTACGGCAGTGACGGAATCAGGATTTATTGATAGGGGGGCTAAAAAAAATTTTTCCGATCAAGTCATTAGATACATTAATATTTATGTTTTCAATAAATTATTTTATTTTTTAAAATCCAAATTGTTTGCCAAAAAAATGAGTGGTTATATTTACACCCACAATATTGATAAATATCCTCATCTAATACATGTTATCTAATATAAACATAAAAATAAAATAATGTAAATGAACATATCAAGAATAAATAAATAAAAAGAATAATCATATAAAAAAACCAGAGAGATTCATTTTTAAATACTAAAAGAAGAGGAAAAAAAAACGCATAATACTAATGAATTAAAAAATAAAAAATAAATATTTCAATAGTTGGCTCTTCAAAAGACATCTTTCTTTTATTTTTATTTCACTTGAATCCTCAATTAAAAATTTTCATGTAGTTATAAAAATTTCTTAAGAAAAGAAATTGATGAAGAGCAATTTAGAGTTTAGATTTAGAACAATTTAGAACAATTTCTTAGGATTTTTTAAAAAATATTATTTCCATTTATAGTTAATGTGGTATATGTTTTTTTAATTATTTATCAAATTTTTATTTTTATTTATAGGTATGTGGGGGTATGAGTATTTTTAATGGTTTTAAGGTAATTTTCTTGTAGGGTAAAAATACATTAAAAATCTTTATTCATTTTGTGGGAATATTTATCAATATTGTGGGTATAATAAAATCTCCCTAAAATATTTAAGGAGTGTGAAGACTAATTTATATACATATCTACTATATTAAAATAAAACAACCTACTATATTAAAATTATTATATAAAAAAGATAAAGATAAAAAAAGCTAGGGGGGGCAAGCCCCCCCCCCCCCCCCCCCCCCCCCACCCCAAAAAGCCAACGTACGTTATTTTCATCATATATACAACTTTCATATGTACAACTTGCGATAAGGATTTCGGAATATCAAATTAGAGAAACTGAATATTTGTCATCTTGTTAAGAACCTTATGTAAAAATATATAATAGAAAAAAGAAAAGAAAAGTTGTCAATAGAGACATAAGAATTTTGGAACCTTTACCAAAAAAAAAAAAAAAAAGAAGAAGAATTTTGGACCAGGAACTTTATAAAGCCAATGGAATAGGCATATTGGCTTGTGAAGAGAAAGAAATGAAATTACAATATCAATGGACAACATTGATAAGGGATGAAAGAGTACACGTCTTTTTAATTACCCACCCTTCCTTTTTGTACGTCTCTACAACAACCATTAACATTTATCAGAAGTTAAAATTTGTGTATATACATATTTATATACACACACATATATACTTATATAAAAACAAGAACACCAAAACAAATGTAGCTTAGAGTCGCATCCTTGTAGTTCTTCACCATTAAAAGTGGGAAGGTCAAGAAAGAAAGGAAGAAAGAGGATCAAGATAGAGGGGATCGGATTCAGGAAAACAGTAAATATGTTATATATGTAAAAATTTGATTCGTGCGGATTCTTCCACTCGATCTCGGCAAAATTGCCATATATGAAATTGAGCACAATTTTACATTAATTGCAGAACCCTTTCGTGCAGAAGAAGACTTCCATGAGATCAAATACAATTGAAAGTGATGCATGGTGAAACTTGTGTATTTGGGACCTCATACGTGCACATATATAAGCATTTACCTCAAGTTGAATTAAAAAAAATATCACAGATCATGAATCAGTCATTAGTACTGTTGTTTCCTGTTCTGAAATTATAACTTAGTTCGTGATTTAATTGCAGAATTAACGCAATTTTTGAATCCATTACTAAAATGAAATAATTTGTTTTTCAATTGATACCTATAAAAGAAGAACGATGTGTCTTACAAATCTGATGATGAACAATGTTATTACTTATGTGAAACATCAAAATCAATATGGAACACAAATCAAACGTTGGAAAAGATCACGAAACAAGATATCGATAGTCATACCGGCCAAGCACAAATTCCTTTTTTTTTTTTTTTTTTTTTTTGTATTTTTCCTTTCATGCGATAAATCATTATCGTCTAGACCTTCCTCATAAATCTCCATTCCAACCAACTCATTTATTTATTTATTTACTTTTTTTTCCCCTCCTGATATGACCAACTCTAAATTTCAAATAAATGAATCGTTGAGGAATTATAAAACTCTAAATCGAATAAAACTTTGGAAGAGTGTTTTTCTTGAAAATACTTTTTTTTTTCTCAACTTTTAAAGAACATTATATGCAGTAGTACTAATATAAGATGCACTTTATAAGCTTCAACCATGCCTTGGTCTTTCTAAATTCCTTTCTTAGTTTTTTTAGAGAAAGTTTTAATTATAATGTAGGCTTTGGATTGAGTTTGGACAACGACATTGCATATTGTCCATATAGATATTTTTGAAAGCCAAACAAGTTAGGATCCATAAGAGCATCTAACATTGTCTTCAATACATGTATCAGCAGCCCACAGATGCCAATATCCTTTTCTTATCATAATAATAATATATGGTCCCATGCGCAAGTGTGTGGAACTAAATTTATTACTACTGATGAAACACTTGCTCACACTTAATAATATATATACAAGTTGCCGAGCATTTGTTATGCACGTACGGACGTAAACAAATAAAAATAATTTAAAATAATTTAAATAAAAAAAAGAACAAAGGACCTGAAAATTGAAGAAAAAATGAAAGAAAGACCAAAAATATATAAAGACTAAAATGAAAAAAAAAAAAAAAAAAAAAAAAAGAGGACCAATACGGAAAAAAAGACAAAAATTTAGATTAAAAAAGACAAGGGACCAAAAAAGAAAAAATAAAGGAGAAAAACTGCACAGCAATATATAATTAGAGATATATAAATATATATATATATATATAATGTATGTAAAGTACTACGTATTAACGTTAATTTTTCTTATTCATCATTTTGCACGTGTAATCCGCGCGTTTTTAACTGCTCACGGGTCAACAATGACGAAAAGGGCACCTGTCACCAGCAGTCATAAACTAATGATTTATCGTTATATACAAAGACGAAGGGAGGGAGAGACCTGGGGAGGCGGGTTTGAGTTTTTAAAAAATAATGATTATGGTACTGCATCTACATTACTTATGTTGAGAAAGTAATGTTTATGTGAGAGGGAAAGGGATAAATCGATGATTGCGAAGAAGTGGAGATTGTGATTTTAAGATCGATCTTGGGATAAATTGACGGAATTTAATAACATGTAAAGAGATAAAATTGTTAAAAAAAGAAAAGTGCCTATAAACTTCGTTTTTGAAATGAAAGGGTTTCAAGATGTATAGATAAATTCAAATTTAGTTTATCATATGTTTGGAACATGAGTTTGAGAGACAATTTTAGACTGAAATAGGTTGATTTTTTAAAAATTAGCTATATAGATGATAGATTAGGGGACATATAATGAGAAGCTCTAGAGCTTGTTTGGGGTGTAAGTTTAAACTTACACCCATCAACTCAATTTTTGTCTTTTTCTGAATTTTTTTTTTGTTTTTTCTGAAAAAATCAACAAAAATTACTATTTAAACTTATCAATTTCAACTCAAACTTACACACCAACACCCCCCCTAAAATCTAAGATCCACAAGGAAGAAGATATACATGAATGACTAGAGGATGACAAACCTATATGAGAGAAGACAGACTTAGCTTATGGTTGTGTGGCAAGAAATTTCTGAAACTGCTCGAACATAAATGGATCTAATGACGGTGCAACCATTGTAGGATTTGGTTGAGGTGGTCTGTATGTCCACTGTTGATTACCAAATTTCAAAGAAGGAGGAGGCAATAATCACCAAACAAGAAAAAACAATACTGCGATACGAAATCAAACTAAAAAACAATCAAGACGTGTGGAAACGAGCAAATAGAAGTAGATAGCGATTGTACAGACGATCCAGAAAAAAGCGACGCTCTTGTACAGACGTTGTACAGAAGACGGTGGATGGCAGTTGTATGGACAGCGGTGCCCCCCAGAAGAAATCAACGAGGAATTCGATTAGCAAAAGCTTTTGTAAAAAACAAACGTCTTTCAACAAGATTAACAAAATTCATAAGATGGTGGCTCTGATACCACGTAGAAAACCAAGAACTAATTTGGGAATAAGAGAAAGTTAGGGTTTCTTATTCCAACAATAAATCAAAATAATACATCAAAAAAGGTTTATATAAACTAACTTGAAAAATATATAAAAAAGACTAATATATTCTTAACTGTTAAAAATAAGAAAACCTAATAATAATAAAAATAAGTAATAAAATAAATATAAAATTATATAATCTGGTAGTCATGATATTGGAACAGGAATCCGATTCCAATCTTTTCAGACTTTATAAAAGTTCATGTTGGAGTTGTGGGCCGGGTTCGTTATGTTCGTGGTTGATCATTATGTTCATGAATAATGTCACAGAGTCAAATCTGAATTTTCCAGATGACTCGCAGGGACAAAACCAACCGGGTTATAGAAAAATATCATCCAATCAGTTTGGGAACATTTTGAGAATGATTTTATTTTGAATATACAATAAAAATGAAAATATTTTAGTAATGTCTTTAAGAAATATATTTTTTAAATTATGTTTGATTGTGTTTTTAGAGAAATTGATTTCAATATAAAAATAAATAAATTGTGTTTAGATATGTTTCTGAAAATATTTATCAGGTGTGTAATCCTTAAAAAATGAAACAAAAATAAGAAAACAACTTTATATCATTTTCTCATTTCTTAACAAAAAATAAAAACAAAATTTTTTTTTTTCGATTTTGTTTTCTAACTTTATGCAAAATAAATACCGTTTTAAAACCATTTGCAAAACATATTTATTGAAAACCGTGAGTTTTTTTTTTTTTTTTCAAAACATTTTAAAAACAATACCAAATAGGGCCATTGCTTTTTTCTTTGGGAAATTAATGGTGAGAGGGGAGATGGTTGATGCAAGGGACTACTTGATTCACTTCTTGTCTTGCTTTTGTGTCTAGGATTTTATTATTATTATTATTATTTTACAAAGCATTTCAACAATCTCTTTAAATATATGATAATCAAGGTCAAATAGTCTAGCAGCATTTTCACTTTAAAGTTAAAGAAAGATTAATGTAAGAGTTGGTCTTGGTCTAGCAATCTCTTAACCGGCCGTTATCACATTAATTAAGGATTATTTCATATATGTCCCTTAAGTTTTAAGGTCACTTTCAACTTTAAATTTAACTTCAATTTACTTTTTTTTATGTAAATTTCAATTAAAATGCATGGAAAAAATAAGAGAATTAAAAGTCTTACTAGCCCATTCCGTTAGAATTTAAATTAAAAACAAAACAAATAGAAAAATGACACATGATTGTACTTAACTCATTTTTTCATTTATTTTTTTAATTGAAATTATGATAAAAAGGGTAAAGTGGGGGTTACATTCAAATTCTAACGGAGAAAGTGAAAATTTTTAAAATGTAAGAATAAAATAGGAGTGACCCCTAGGGATATATATATATATATATATATATATATATAATCTTATAAGTTGTAGCTATGGGGAACACTACATCATGTGGCGTACTATATATATATATATGTATGTATATGTAGTGATATCGCCCACGAATTTGGGAGTTGACGAGAAGAATAGTTGATTATAACAAAGGGATAAACATGAACAGTGGGTGGCTGTAGACTGCTGTGCTTTGGTGTGGGTGGAATAATATCAGACCATGAAGAGTTACTTTGAGCGGATGACACAGCACCACACTATATATATATATATTTATGTGTACTCACACATGTATATATATAGGACATGTCAAAACGAAATCTTTCATATATTTCTTAGTTTTTGTGTTTGGATTGAGCTGCAGATTCCCACCTTTTTTTTCCCCATTTCCACGATTTTATAGGGATAGAATGCTATATATGCAATAATTTGTCAAATTTAAAATGATTTGTTTCATGAATCATAAATAGACACCATGTGTGTGTGCCTATTGCACTCGATGATCGAGTTGAAGAAATCATTGCCATTGTTAATGCATATGGTAAGCTTAAGTGTCATATTCTACTGATGTCACACTCGAGAGCTACACGTATCTGGTCATTCATTCACTCACTCACTACTAGCTAGTGTGTGTATGTGTATATGTATATATGTATATGTAGGAATCAAAATTGTCTTGAAAGAAAAAGACATGAAAATTATTAATCCTTTTATGAGAGCCAAAAAGATCAATATTAGTACTAAGTAATTAAGAATATCGTTATACTCAAGTTCATAGTATTTTCACATTACTAATACTAACTTGTTCAAAGTACAAAATTAAGTTTTTTTTCCCCCTTTTTGGAGATTTGTACACACGTTGTGTTTATTAACTTCAAATGGGTTCAGAAAGAGCTTTTATATATAACTTTTCTTGAGTTACTACTTAGAATACACTTTCTGATATATGGGCAGCAGTGTCCTTTGAATGATATTTTTAGGAAATAAGGAGATTCAAAATATGTATCTTATAGTATAATCAAGTGTAATATTACTATTAAATTTTACGTGTAATCTCGAACAATTCTTATAATAATGACGAATTAATACACGATTTAATTTTCCAATGTTACTACTTTTTCTCTTGGACATATATGGAGCTTGAACAATGGAGTTACTAATTTGATAAGCCCCTATAATATATATGCATAAAACAACCATTGTAACAAACAAAAAAAAAAGGACAAAAATAATTAAAAGAGGGATAATAAAAGAGCCTCACCAGAACATTATATTGCTAACTTATCTAAGTCGAATATATCGCTATACTTCACTTAAAAAAGAAGGGGGGGGGGGGGGGGGGGGGGGG